>JAYKAV010001400.1:982132-1093820 GCA_035582835.1 Phoebastria nigripes
AAAAAAAAAAAGAAAAATAAGCTCCCTTCCCAATTGCTCTATGTCTTTTACATGTTCTGTTGATTGTATTCAGGGTTCATCCATTTCATTTATTGACAAATTAATAAAAATTAATTTGGCTTGAATCCTCCGTCAGCTCTCTACGGTATCTGACAACTGCTCCTTTAGTAAGTGGCTGACACCATTCAAGGCAAAACCATGGGAACTTTCTTCACTTTATCCAAGGGAAACTTTCTTCAGAGATGAAAAACAAGAGCTCATTTGGAATCAAAGATCCTTATGCTACAACTTTATGTGAAAGGTGACTTCAGTGCATCAAAACAAGTCCAAAATATTTGAAGCCATTTTGTCAAGTCCAAGAAATATAGGGGGATTTCACATATGTCAGGCTGAACCTGGCTCAGATGATGGAAGGCTGCAAACACATCAGTTTACCTTGAAATAGACCATAAAAGGTCAAAATAACTGCTGGTTCAGTTAGTCTTAAAGTTAAGCTCAGGAAAGTGAATGTTGTCATTTCTGTGCAAGAAAAGTAAGAAGATCATGTCCCCTTCCTCACCGAGTTTGTCTGCGTTTCACCTCCTCTATTAAATGCAAATATTCCTACCTGCCAACTCCAAGATGCGAGGAGGATTTACCGGGGCATGGCGGGAAGGAAATGCAAGTGACAGGGCAGAGATTAAGGGGCAAAGTGCTCCCAGGTAGGTGCGGCTGAGCATCTGCAGGGAACAGATTTGCCATGGGGGACATTGGCCATTTGTAGCAGTAGGTCACAGTAACAGCTGAGGCACAAGCACAGTGGTCAGCATCAGGTCTGCTTCAGAATGCTCCCTGCTATCTTGTTACCAAGAAAGCAGAAGAAAGCTGTAAAACCCACCTGCCTAGGAAATGGAGAAGGAACATTTCTGGTTTTGGCACCACATCCTATTCCTTTCTTGTACTCACAAATCGTGCCAGAGTAGTGAGAACACAATAGATCCCGAGTCTAAACATAACAGCTATCAGTTTACGATGTCCCTGAAATCTTAGGGTTAGAGAGTAGCTCAAGATGAAACTACCACAACCAAGCAACTTCAGGAACACTACACACTGACATCAGGAAACCTATTGGAAGTAAGTCATCAGTTACACAGATTTTAATTGCAAAAACCTGTATTTTCTTAAAGACAGACATGTAACAGAATCAAATTAAAGTTTTGGACACTAGTTATTAAACAGTATTAAAGGCTTAAAAGACAATGTATTCCAGTTAAATGATCATTTGTGAGAATACATTGGAAAAAATTTGGGTTTTTTTAGTCCAAACAATTTCTTAGGAGCTAATATTATCACCTGAGCATGTAATAGTAACAACCACCGACTTTAAAGCAGCAAGTGGGAATTTACTTTAAAAAAAGGTTTTGAATTATATAGTAACTGATGACAAACTCACAATCTCCCGTGCTGCATTTATATGCACTTACCTACAAGTAAGTAGGTACTTACACTTGCAAGCAGGAACGCTACTTAGCTACAACTGTTTTTTCYTGCCTCCCACAGCTCATGCACAACTCCACCAGCTGTCCTGTGAAGCCACCAGCTAATAACGTGCACCAATACCAAATTCTTCTTTTGACAATTTCCCTACAGGCAAGCTCTGTTTAAAGTGTTTTCCCTGCCTGACTGGTTTTCACTGCATTCTTCATACTGCAGCCCCTGGCAAATGAGTTTCTACAGCAAAGTTCTTCTCAAGTCTGCTCAGAACATACCTATCGGCAGCAGTGCAGTAACTGAAGCTTTTCTGCTAGCAAATCCATGGCTCTTAGAATAGAATAGAATCATTAAGGTTGGAAAAGGCTTCTAAGATCGAGTCCAACTGTCAACCCAACACCACCATTCCCACTAAACCATGTCCTTAAGTGCCTCATCTACACACCTTTTAAATACTTTCAGGGATGGTGACTCCACCACTTCCCTGGGCAGTCTGTTCCAATGTTTAACCACTCTTTCAGTAAGAAAGTTTTCCTAATGTCCAACCTAAACCTCCCCTGGTGCAACTTGAGGCCATTTCCTCTCGTCCTATCACTAGTTACTTGGGAGAAGAGACCAACACCCACCTTGCTGCAACCTCCTTTCAGGTAGTTGTAGAGCGTGATAAGGTCTCCCCTCAGCCTTCTCTTCTCCAGACTAAACAGTCCCAGTTCCCTCAGCCGCTCCTCGTAAGACTTGTTCTCCAGACCCTTCACTAGCTTTGTTGCCCTTCTCTGGACATGCTCCAGCACCTCAATGTCCTTCTTGTAGTGAGGGGCCCAAAACTGAACACAGTATTCGAGGTGCGGCCTCACCAGTGCTGAGTACCAACTTGAACCAACTGCTGGCACAGAGCACCTGAGATGTCTTGGACCATACTCGTTATTAAATACAGCACATCAGGGAACAGCCTCGTTGCACAGCGTTCAAATAATTGTCTCCATTCACAGAGAAGTTTTCTGTCTGATCCTCCCTGAACCTTTGAAAGTGTTTAACAATGTAATACAACTTTAAAAAGGTGCTGGAACAGCAATGTAGCATGACCTAAACTAGACCAAGGATTTTGTATAGTGACCCTAGTAGTCAGTGTTTGTGTATGAAAACTTGATTAAAAGATCATATGTGTGTCCATAAAACCCATGTAATTCCACACAAAGGTGGTCCATGACCGCTGAAGAGGAAATACAAAATTATTTCCTTCTTCAGTCTGTGGCCTATGCTCTATTTCTTAGGGAACACAAAGCAGAATTTCCCTTTTGTGGCAAATCCTACAACAGCTAAGTATTCTACAAAAAAACTCAGCTTTACAACATGCTTGAAGACACATTGGAAAGTCTTCTAAAGTCTTTAACTACTTGTAATTAATCCACTAATTTTCGTTGCTCAAACTGAGCCACAAGTTCAGAACATGTGGCCTTCCTGTAACATCAGTACAGCCAGTTGAATGTGCATACACACACAAAAAATATCAGATCCAGGTCAGCTGGCATTTAACATTCAGAAAGACTATCAGTACTTCCTTTATGATGGTGGTTATGCAACTTGCATTGTGTACATAGATATCACTCCTAATACAAGTATATCCTAAGAGCACAAGAAAATATTCTTCTGAAATAGAATGAACATACCTGATCCTCAAAAGCCCTCTCGTTATTTGTGGCAGAGGGCATCTATCCATTCACTACGATGAGCAGGACTCTGATCAGTGAAAACGAGGAAGGAACAGAAAACATGCACAGCTCACACAATTCAAAGAACTGGAATTAGTTAAACAGCCATTCTTCCTTAAAGTGATTAAGGGTCATTACTCAAGAGGAACAAGCTCACATCAATTTGAAGAACAATTGCGGGACCACTATAAAGAAGTTTAAAGCTACCTTGGGAGCCTGCAAGGGAAACACCCATGTAGTTACAGCCTTAGCTCTAAAAAAGTCACCCACCTTATGTTATGACAACATCTGAACAGACTGCAGGGACCACACAAGCCTGAATACAAGAAAATTCTGTCCAGCTAAAACCTAGCAGGATCTGAAAGTGTGACTCAGGCTTGCTTGATTATGCAGACTATCCTAATCCTTCAGCATATGCCACAGTGAACAAGGTATACATTTCAGTAGCTCAGTGTTGTCAAAAGAAATGTTCTGAAAACTCAATGTGAGTCATCTCATTTCAGAATGGTTTAGGAAAGAAAGCAGAAAAATGTTTGGGTGAGGCCTAACAGTGATTATGTATTACAGGCTGCTCTACATAGGTACATGTATCTATTTTTTTAATCTGAAAAACTCCCCCAGCAGCTATCATGTAAGTGCTGAAAGCTCAAAGCAGTAGATTTATCTGTCTTGTCAGCATCATGCTTAATTCCCACGAAGGAAGAGATTTCCAGACAGGTACAGAAAGGGCTATGACCACTTTCAGGAAACTTGTCACTTCATGCTTAAGTGTTTGATTCCAGAACAAGATATCTATAGATACTTCTACCAGTTACGCTTTTACTTAGCAAGATAACTTTATACAGCATAGTAAGAAACATGACTGCATATGCCCACACATGCAGCAAACCACCATCCAGCTACTGCAGTGAACCACCAAAAAGACCACCTTGTTGCAACTTCTGTATGTCTTTGCAGTAAGCTTCAGTACTCACACAGGCTACCTGAGCAGTGACACCTATACTGTTTAATCTACACTGTGACTGTATTGACTAGAGTATCACAGGTACGTCCAGACACTACAGCAACATCCTTACACACAGGATACTAATGAAGAATGCCAATTACTTCCAAACCAGCAGAAGATAGGACTTGATGCCACCTTTGCTCTAAGAAGGAATGCTCTCTACCACCTAAACATACACATAGAAAGGAAGACTCTTCTGTCTAGAAAAGTTTCATATGCCATCTTACATTGGACACTAAAAATCAGAGACAGCGGCATTTACATCAGAACTGTACGCCCTCTGTCTTTCAGTAAACTAGTAAAAGTTACCATTAAGCAAGTTGAAGTCCTTGAGTCTTTTGGTCATCCTTACATTCACTAAGCAGCCCCTTACAACTTAGTATAGGACAGTTTGTTGAGGCTTGACTTACAGATTATGCTTTACAGTAAAGCGGTGCCACTAACAAATTTATTAGAAGTTTTAACAAACTCAAGCCAAAATAATACATTTATGACCTCTGAAAGAGAGCAGTTCTTACAATTATCTGCATTATGTATACAAATCATTTTAGGAAAGTCTAAGCAAGACAAGGGAGGGTAAGACAGAAGCATAATCTTAAAAGGTTTCTTTACCCAACATCATTATGCTGAGAAGCCTGCTTTATAATACACAACTCCCACTCCTGCTTATCAAAAACCTCTACACGCAAGGCTACATTTCTCACTTTATCTTGACATACTCTGCATAAACTAATAACCTTGCATGAAATCTGCCTTAATAAAAGAGAGATAGATTACAAGAGGAATTCTTGCATGTTACGGTTATACTTTGCTCTGATTGGAAAATCATTTGTCAGCACGAGGCTTGAGGAAGCTTTCTCCTAACTGACCCCATACAAATACCCATTTTACATTTGTGATTCGAATACTTAAGTTGCTCCCTTATTTTTGCATTACAGCCATTTACTACACACTTACTGAAGAAACAATCCCTCATACAGGTTCTTAAACACATTAACTCATTCCCTGTATTCCAACGACTATGCACACTCGTCACCCCAAAGAAGCTTACAGCTCTCTAATGTGATCTTTGAGTAGTTTATCCAAACAAAACAAAAAAAGGGGGGAGGAAGGGGAAGCTACCCACAATAAATTTGTATACTTGGTAATACAATGAGTAACATAAAGAACATGTTTTTAACACCTTTGTAACTCAAAGAAACCACCCTTATGGCTGAAGCCCATGAAATCGAACTTGCTTCAAGCTGAGGGAATATTCAGATAAAGTAATGGCTACATGTTTTTCTCCTTATTATGATTTTAGACAACTACTATGGGTGTATGTGATCTGACCGGGTAAGCTCTTCTGGAAGACTAACAGTTTTAGAAGTAGTTATTCCAGAATTAAGCTCTATTGTTCTCAGAAGTTAAATATAAACACCTGTAAAATTAATCTGCAAGGCCTTTACCACTTATAGATATAACATTTGCACTATGCACAAGAGCAAACCTTTTTCAGAATTAAAGCTGTATATATTAGCATGTATGAAATTCATGTGCAATTGCATTTATTTATAAGCATGCCTGTGAAGTTTAGGAAAGAAGTTTTCAACTCACTTATTTCACTAGCAACCTGGTCCAGTTTTTCTTTTGACCTACTGATTAGAGCCACCTTCATTCCACGTCTTGCTAACTGCAACAAAACAAAACAGGACATGAAAGCAATTTATGATTGTTCTTATAAGTTAGTATCCTAATTAAAGGAATTGCATAATTTGTCAAACATCACAACAATATGACCAGCAAGTTTGAAAAAATTGCAATTTTAAATAGAGACATGAAGGGGTAAACCAGGACAAATACTTCCATGCTACTTCTTACTTGATTCCTTTCACAACAAATTCATTATCTTCTCAGTCATCCAATACAGGTGTATAGGCACATTTATAAAATAGAAAACCAACAGCAGATATGTTACAGAACTTTTACAAGACCTCTGCAAGTCAGAGCAAAGAAGTTATTACCCACAATAAAGTTTAACATRCCAAGTTAAGATATCCATGGTCACTTGAACAACCATGCTGCAAAATTACCCCAGTGCTCAATACTTGCTTCCTTTAGTCAGGCTCCACTTTCACTTTGTACTAATCCTAGGTATAAAGGTTAATTTACTCATGCAGTTCTTTTAGGGAAGCTGTGTAGCTTAAGCCGTGGCCAGAGCATACCCTGGTCATCAAATTGGACCTACCGCCGCAGGTTTGTAATGTGATCTAACAACTCAATTTAAAACTGTCTGCAGAAAGACAGCTACATATCTGAATTACTCTGCAATGAAAACAAACAATGTTTGTGACTACTATAAGTCCCTATTCCAGTGAAAAGTAAAAACAATATATCCACAGTTCATAGTGACACTGCCCTTCAGACACTTAACACCTACATATAAAAAACAGGTAAGTTCTCATTGCTCCAATAAAACTCCACTGCCTTAGGAAGCAGATGAGAATGGGTCTTAAAGGAAATAAAAAAAAAAAACCAAAACAAAACAAACAAAAAAACCACCAAACAAAAACAAAACAAACAAAAAAAACCCAAAACCCCAAAACCACAGCATAGTATAGTGACAACCTAAAGTGACTTAATCTCATCTACCTTTCTAGCACAAATAGGCAAACAAAGAAAGTTTCTTTCAGAGAGAAGTATGACAAAGTTCATCAGCAAACTCYGTACTTCACTCCCATGTGTGATCTCTAAGCAGAAGAAGTCTCACACTAGACCCCTCATGAGCTTACAGTGAGGTGTGATGAAACCAAAGACACTCACACTAGGAACTGCTAACAAACCGCCACCAAGTTCAGGCTTATGGGTAACTTACGCTTTCCGCTCAAGGAAATGATCTAGCATTATGAGGACGACTGTCTAAAAGGGATGAACACATCCACTTCCAGATAAGCACCTGGCTCACTGGAATAAGCTTTTCATAAAGCCAAGCAGTAGGCTTGGAGGGCAGGGGGGAGAAGGGAATGACACAGCATTCTCTCATTCCACAGGATCAAGGCGGAGAAGGCAAATACTTTACCTAAAAGTATCTCAGCCTGTGACACTGAGGACAACCTGAAAGTAATCTACTCAGAGTCTGAAATAGCTGTGGTCCCATGGGGCAAAAAAGCCCCAGAGATGTTCCTCATGGGTGCAAGCTCCAGACCGTTGACACGCAGTTTGCTTTCTTTCAGCAGTCATAACCTCTGGGCTCCCAGATTGCTTAAGTAGGTACCTGAGCTTTACGGAAAAGTATCCAGCTGCACTTGCCTCAAAAGCTGAGGAAGCAAAGCCATGCCTATACACCCAGTTAGTGGAACCTCAGCACGTTTAGAGAACTTCTACCACAAGAGTGAGCTTGAGAGAAATTGCTGCTATGTTGACACTAAAGGGATGCACTCTGAGAAGCGCATCTGAAATCTGGAAACGGAAACCCATTTGCAAGAGGAATTCTTTGAGGACAGAGTATATAGAATGGCCAAGGAAAGAGCCTGTAAGTAGCAACAAATACCACTTAAAAGAAGTAATCAAACTTGGAAAAGATACAGTGCTCAACGGCAAGTTCAGCTTGAGTCTGATGAAACCAGATAAGTTTCTGCTGAGCACTCTAAATTCACTGGTAGATGCCTAGTGAGTTGAAGAGAACCACAGTAGTCCAAAGACCAATAATGATCCTCTGAGATCCCAGTAACTAATTACGTTTTTATATAAGGAATGAGGAAGACCCAGTTGCTTTGTAGATAACCTGCCATTATACTTGGATCTTTGGCCAATGTCCCTAGGGACATGAAAAGGCTGAATGAGAAGACCTTAAAACTAATCACAAAAACTCACCCAGAGTAGCAAACACTGGGAAGATGCTCTTGCAGCCGAAGGATTGATGCAAGCAAGAGTCGCCATTCTAATGGAGTTGGTGGATGTAGGTGTCTGATTTCCTTAAATCCCATGTTAGTAACTACCACATTTTCCACTTTGGTAGCAAAACACAGCTGCTGTTAAAGCCCTTTCTCTCCAAGATGGAAAGGAATGTCATTCACAGCCCACCAAAGCAGAGTTAAAGCTCTTGTTAGAGTAGGTATAGGAAGAAGATCTACAAAAAGCAATACTAAGCAGATGTGCATAGCAGAGTACTGCAGAGTATGCAATGGCATCACAACCTCTAGTTTATCACTAGCATACAAATACATCTGAGATTTAATTTAACTCATGATTTGCAAAAGTGAACAGCAGACAGCAAGAGAGGGGCAACAAATAGCAACTCCTGACGATATCCTTTAAAAAAAGAAAAAAAAAGAAAAAGAAAAAAAGCATGCTGCTTTGGAATCAAAGACTGGGCGAGCATTACCCAAACAGAGAAGAAAACTTGCATTTACTATGGCACTACCTTTCGTGAAGGGGTGGTCTAGTGATGAAAAGGATATCAGTACTGAGCAAGGAATAAAGATCTTAACACTGCAAGAGTGGAAAGTGTAAAAACAGCTCTTTGCTTGGAAAAGAAGGAAAGTAACCAACAGAGCAGAGTATAACCAGAGAATCCACAAACTTGTAACGTTCTTCCATCACTTATTGGCGACCATGTCAAACTTTCGAAGAGGCGATTCTCAACACACCATTACACTTCTCACAAACTCCTCCAAGGAGAAGGAAGTAATCTGCATGATTATAATCACAGGCATCAGTGCCCAGGCAGCTGTATGCCAGTGGCATTTATAGTAATCTGATGGGCATATAGTAACCTGATGGGAATTTCTAGTAGAAAGTCAAGCCTTCGCTGCAATCTCTAGAGTTAATTGAAAGATTGAGAAGTCTTTTCAGGTATTCCACATGCCACCCTGCATTCACGCTTGACTTCATCAAGTATTCTTCATCCATGTAAACTGTCAAAGGGTGGATATGTGTTTTATTCTATAGCCCAAGAATGAATATTTGTACCCTTTGGGGTGCTTTTGGGGTGCTCTGTGCCTATAGCAACTACAGCAGAGAAGCCGAAACAGTCAAGTGTTTCTCAGCAGGAACTCATACTTGTGATCAGCTTTCCTAATGGGGTTTCGTATACAGGGGTCTGCCAACAGCACACAATTGTGTTTGAAGGCAGACTGGTTCTCAGAGACACCAGCAGAACATAAAGCAAGCTGTAGTTTCACTCACCTGACAACCCAACATACAGATCCCAAAACTAAATCTCCCATGATGTTCAGAGGGTGTCTCCCACACCAGAGGACTTCCTCCTGATAGTGCTATACCCTGGGCACAATGATGTCCTTCCACTTGCTCTAGGTAGTTACATTTAACTGTTGCGTCATTTGCTTAAGTGCCATGTGACTGGGATATTTGGCACATATAAGCTGTCAGCTCTACACCAGAATCAGGCACTGTTGGCATCAGGCTTAATTCCCTTTGCAGCCAACTTCCTCTATCTTGACCCAGTAGGACAAGGTGCTACTTTCTGCAAAGCAGAAAGGAATTTGGGGGCTAGGGGTGCAGATGGCAGGGCACACAGCGGATGGAAGGGAAATGTGAAGGACGACGACTACCCGTAAAGATGAACACTACTTTCCCCGTGGGCTCCGCAGAACAAAAAATTCCAGAAAAAAGGGAATCTCTCACTGCTAATCTCCTCACACAAAGTCATGCTGGTGTTTCAGAGAACACAAAAATGAGCACAGACAGCCTCACTTTGGTACTGATGCTGGAGTTGAAAGTTATTTTTGCTATAAATTGTTGTAGTCAGCACTATTTGTCATGATGTTCTCCGGGCTTATAGGCTAAATTGCCCCATATTAACAGGCACTCTCTGTCTTAAGCAATACATTCCAGTACCATATTTGGAGCCCACATATCCATCAAGAGCAAAAAGTACGGTAAAAGAGATAGAGGTAAAACCCAGCTTCAGAGACTTCGTGAACTATAGGGAATAATTGGAACATACTTCAGGCAGCTAGAAATGCCATTTAGTCAGTGCCTGGAAATACCAAAAGGAAATACCAAGGGTTGAGAAAGTGAAAATAATTTTAACAACTAAAAAAGTTAAAAATAAAAACTGAAGGACAAAGTAAGGGCTGAAAATAGAATTCACAAATAAAGGAAACTAACAAAAAGGGATAAAACTTTTGGCTGGTCACCTGAGGGAGGCAAGGCAAGAGACCTTTCTCCACAGATATCTATGTTAAGATAAGGTGAGGAGATATGACCTGCTGCTTGACAGAGTTGAGACAGCATGACATCTTGCCAAGGATCGAGATACACTTCTAAGTGATAAGAATTCTTACCTCTTCTGCATAGGCTTTTCCAATCCCATCAGTAGCTCCTGTGATCACTGAAAGAGACAGACAAATATACATTAGTTGCTTCACAGAAATAACTGCAATGGGTGTTCATTAGTAGGCCATTAAAGTACCCATTCCAGCCAAGAGACATGTCAAAGTTTCTGGAATAGGTGTACAACTTATTAAATCTCCTGGGGAACTCGCACTAAAATCTTTCCATATGTAAAAAAGGAGAGGAAGAGAAGGAGTTATAAGCCTAACAGTTATTTTAAGAATCACGTTCAGCACCCCTTCTCATGCCAGGCCTCTGGCCCACTATGCTTCTTCAGAAACTTTGCAGACTAAGAGAGATTTCCAAGTCATTTAACTAAAAAAAGGTTAATAGTTATGACTATTAAACCAGCTCTTAACTTAGTTTTAAGTATATAGTAAAATAAAAAGTTATCTTAAAGCCTGCAAGCGTCCAATAAAACAAACATTTCAGGACACGGGCAACACGTCTCTGTTAGTGATTCTCCAGTAGATTTCAGATCCCTGTGACCATTGTGCTTACCAGCAGCAAGTATGAGTGACTGATGCAACCATCAGTTGCAAGCTGGGCTTCTGGAGCTTAAACTTTTTCACCCGTGGGTGATTGGGATCTGTGTCAAGCCTCAAGTCTTTCTAGGATTCTTTTCCATGTGCAGAGAAGAGCTCCGAGTGACTCAACATGCTATTAGTTTGACAGATTATTCCAGGGCTCTCACCACACCAGTAGCTGATCATCTCAGTTTGCTCACTAAATAGCAATTCCTCCATCCAGAATCTGCTTTTCCAACTACTTTTTAAGCAAGCACATTCAGCACCACTTCCTTTTTCTCTCAGCTCTTCCTTCTTAACAAACCCAATGCCTACACCTCAACATCCTTACTCACTTAGCTCTCCACTCATTCATCTGTCTCTACTCTCACTCTCCAAGTGGCTACAGAATATACCGTGTTTTTCTGTTTGTCCTCATGTCAGATCAGAACAGCTTAGTTTGTGCTTCCACTGCTTATCCCTGACCATAGGCATGCCCAAATAATTGGGCTTGTTTAATGTTTCAGAAAACTGAACTGAGAGTGTTGGTTCAACTCTCAGGTCAACCTCTACCTGAGTGAAACTCACAGCAGGAGGCGGCGTTGTCCGGCACTGGGATTCAGCAGTAACTTCCCTTCAGGGCACCAGAAGGAGACGTGTTTGTGAGTCTCTAAATTGGAGAGACATGGATTTGATGGATGGACCACTCAGTGGATAAGGAATTGGCTGGATGGTCACACTCAAAGAGTTGCAGTCAACAGCTCTATCTCCAAATGGAGACAAGTGACAAGTGGCATTCCTCAGGGGTTGGTGTTGGGACCAGCACTGTTTAACATCTTTGTCAGCTACACGGACAGTGGGATTGAGTGCACCCTCAGCAAGTTTGCCAACACCACCAAGGTTGACACGCTGGAGGGAAGGAATGCCATCCAGAGGGACCTGGACAGGCTTGAGACGTGGGCCTGTGTGAACCTCGTGAAGTTCAACAAGGCCAAGTGCAAGGTCCTGCACATGGGTTGGGGCAATCCCAAGCACAAATACAGGCTGGGCGGAGAATGGATTGAGAGCAGCCCTGAGGAGAAGGACTTGGGGGTGTTGGTTGATGAGAAGCTCAACATGACCCAGCAATGTGCGCTTGCAGTGCAGAAAGCCAATCATATCCTGGGCTGCATCAAAAGAAGAGTGGCCAGCAGGTCGAGGGAAGCGATTCTCTCCCCCTCTACTGCACCCTCGTGAGACCCCACCTGGAGCACTGCGTTCAGCTCTGGGGCCCCCAACAGAAGAAGAACATGGACCTGTTGGAGTGAGTCCAGAGGAGGGCCACGAAGATGATCAGAGGGCTGGAGGACCTCTCCTATGAAGAAAGACAGAGAGTTGGGGTTGTTCAGCCTAGAAAAGAGAAGGCTCTGGGGAGACCTTACAGCAGCTTTCCAGTACCTGAAGGGGGCCTACAAGAAAGCTGGAGAGGGACTTTTTACAAGGGCCTGTTGCGATAGGACGAGGGGTAATGGTTTTAAACAGAGAGTAGATTTAGATTAGATATAAGGAAGAAATTCTTCAATATGAGCGTGATGAGGCACTGGAACAGGTTGCCCAGAGAAGTTGTGGATACCCCATTCCCTGGAAGAGCTCAAGGCCAGGTTGGATGGGGCTTTGAGCAACCTGGTCTAGTGGAAGGTGTCCCTCCCTATGGCAGGGGGGTTGGAACTAGATGATCTTTAAGGTCCCTTCCAACCCAAACTATTCTATGATTCTATGATTTGATTAGTCACTGCTTGCAGATCACCCATAACAGCTGGCATGCAAACAGCAGCCATAATATTTCTGTTTGAGTAATAACAGCTAGAAAATGCTGTAACCATTTCAGTTTCTGTACCTGCTAGCTATAAATAAGCAGATGTAATAACAAGTGATGAAGCCACCAGCAAAGGTCCTATTTGAGCTTGAATGGCCAGCCAACAGGGCAATAACAGACTAAGAATGAAAGATCCAGTCATGCCCCTGACTTGAGCTAGATTTACAGACGACCACAGATGAAGGTACATACACATACATTTATCCCTACCCTGGTTTCAAGGTTTATTTGCAAGATGCCATAGCTCCAACGTGATAAGGATATGCAGGACTGTATCGTTAGCATACTAACATATACTGCACACACAGGATGCTCTGGCTAGTAAACGGAGTTCTAGCTGCTGTCAGCCCCAGTGAATTTTACTGAGAAAGCCAAGTGTCTGTGTCACACTGTTTTGCCACTTCCTATCCAGCCATGATTAGGGAAGTGTAACAGTTTTGTTACAGAAATAAATCCACATATAGAAAGGTCGAGCAAGGGTCCAAATGATGAAAAAAGCAGACCTTGGGGAAGAAATCAAGAACACATTCCCAGGAGTCCACCTGCCTGCAACCAAACTTGTACCAATATTGTTACCCATTTAGCCAGACAGCATTACAGTCCTGCAGGATGGCACCATCCCTTTAGTTCAAGGACTAACAAGCTTCAGTTTCAGCCTTGCTGATCTTGAGTTTTGCATTATGCATTACCACACAATTCCTTATTGCTTCAGCAAAACAATGAAACAAACAAGAGCACAGAGAAAACCTGGAGTGGTACCACTCCCTATCAGGCTTACAACAGTAGTTGGACGTGTTCTATGTTGGACATGTTGACCCAATCTGGAACACATTCAACTTCAGTGACTTGATGAAAGGGGTTGTCTCCTTCATTATAGTTAGTGAGGTACCTAAAGAACAGCCATTCCCTATAACACTTATAGATTGTTTCTCCTCCTTCCAACTCAGAATTCATGGACTTAATGGTTTTATTCCCAGATAACCAGCTCAGCATTTTAAAATATTGTTTTCTGACACTGAGTTGTTCAGCTTCTAGCAACTACAGCTGAGAGCGTGTGCTCCGTAAGGCAGGGACTCCAAAAAGCATCTGTAGCACTTTAAAGGCTTAGTAAAGTGCAAGTACAATTTCAGTCAAGGATATTTACCTCATTTATTGAATCCATTGCTTAGGTAAATTGTAAAAGAATTGGCTGGAGCAAGAGACTTAAGAAGCTGAAGATCAGGGATTTCTAACTGAAGTACGAGTAACAGAACAGTTCCTCCCATTTTAGGCCCTAATTCAAATTAAAATAACCTGTAGTCCAGAAGTTAAAGTACCCTCCAGAACAGAACTTGTGAAATTTAAACAAATCTGATACAGATAAATGATGAAAAACATTACAAAATCCTACCAGGAAAAAAAAAAAGTGCTTGAGCCATCACCTAGCTGATACACATTATTGTTTCACTTCTGCTGCAGGTAAAGACATAGGCATCAGAATAAAGTAACCAGATAGTTTTTCTTAGCAGTAAGGGAAATACTCTTCTCACAAGAAGGCACTAATACCATCTTTTTATTAGTGGCTCCACTTTGAGAAGGATAACTTTGTCTTCTGCTCCATGCTGCTGCACCATCTTGAAGAACACAGTACAAGGACTGCTTTCCAACATATAACCTAAAAACCACCTTTTTTCAGTCCACACTTCTCTTCCTAAGGCCCTTCAAGAGAAGCCGCCTGGCTCAGCTCTCACCCATTCTAAGCAAATGGATTTCCCATCAATGGCTGCACTGGTGCAGAGGCCATCGAGGTCAGCACTGGAAGACTGCGATGGGAAACATGCACTAATACAGACCTGTCCTGCTGCTGGCCAGTAGCACCCAGTTCAGCTAGGGAGCTGCAGTTACTGCCCATTTATGGGATCCTAGTGAGCAGTTTGGTGGGTCAGAAAGGCTGCCCAGACAGACACCTGCCAGAGTAGAGTAATACTTAGACCCTATGTAGTAAAAGCAAGGAAAAGAGGTGGGGTAAAGGCAACTGATTGGACCAACGTCACAAAAGTCAAGATTCAGCCACCTTATCTTCCTCCATGTTTTGGATTACCTAAAGTATATATGCTTTGGGGA
Source organism: Phoebastria nigripes (assembly GCA_035582835.1). Lineage (NCBI taxonomy): Eukaryota > Metazoa > Chordata > Aves > Procellariiformes > Diomedeidae > Phoebastria > Phoebastria nigripes. Next base: position 997,118 of record JAYKAV010001400.1, read on the forward strand.
AGGGGAGCGTGATAAAAAAAGAGGCTTTGGTAAGACTTGTGCATTAGCAAAGCACTTATAATTTTCATATTGATTACGTTTATCTCTAGTTTCCACTCCGGAGCCAAGTGTTGCAGTTTTAACCACTCCAAAGCTGTGCCAGTTTAACTAAATTTTTACTACCAACTTGATGCGCCAAAGCTAGTTTAACTCCAAGTGTGGATTAAGCTTTTAAATTCTCTTTCTTCTACAGGCTGCCTTCCGACAAAAGTTACAAACTGACTGCAGTTGGCAGAGCTTAAAGAAGGCAAAGCAAGTAGGGTAGGAATAAGTTATTGTCTGTACAAGAAAGCTGCACCAGCTCGGAAGTGTCATTATACACATTTACTCAGTAGTCAGACTAACTGTAGTAGCTTCCCACTTCAGCCATCTGCTGTCTCCACAAGAGAAGTGAGAAGAGTGCCCAGGCAGCTTGTGTGTGAGCCCACCAAATAAAAGTTTGCCTGAATGGAAGCTTGTATTGAAGCACTGGCTGATTTTAGGCAAAGAAGTCAACATCCACCTTCCACCCCTGATTTTTGGGGCTGTAGAGGAAAAGGGGAAGAAAAATAAGGAAAGGTATCCAGTAACATGACATACTCTGAAAACAGCTCACTCTTAATAAATCAATATATGTACTTGCATTGGGCTGGAGATGTTCTACCCCAGGAAGTTACCACTAGCCAGAGTTCAGCAGCTCTGGACACAAGGTATTTCACAAAATAATTAGACTGCATCCAGAGCAGATTCCCATCTCAAGACACGCTTTTTTGAAACTAGCATATGTGTAAGTACAGAGCTGACATGTGCAAGACTACAACATCTTTTCTCAGTTCTGAAAAACCTGCCCAAAGACTCCTGTTCCAAGTCACGGAGTCCACACAGCCTGGCCCTAGTGAGTCCAGCACACTGAAAGGAACATCTCTTGCTCTTCTATGTAATGACACTTTCTTGACTGGGTAAGACTGGCATAATCATTGTTATAGGGGGTTACAGATGTATGCATGTGTTTTATCCTCTAGTCCCAGCTTTCATTTCAATTGTGCATGAACAGTCTTATATTCCAACTGAGCCTATACTGTTCAAAATGGTAGACAAGAAGTGAGAAAGCTGGTAAAATGCTTAAAATCACCATTCATGCTAGCCACTAGTGTACACCACATAAGTGTAAGTGACTTTGGACCCACCAATGCTTTGGATACAGCCTTACTAAGGTGTAAGTGTGCAAAGAGAAACTTCCAATGTAGTATCAAGGTCTCCAAACAAAGCAAGCAGTATGGGCCATCATCTGCTCACACCACTGGAGGAGATTGTGCCATATGTAGGCTGTAGATCTTTCAACTGCCATTGCGTATATACAAGTCATCTGCACAAGAACTCGGATCAGCAGTTAAATTTTTAATTACAGTATTATCCTTAACACATCATGCAATCATCTCCATAAATCACTAAAATCTCCACCTTAGGACAGTATAGCATCTTTGCCCTAAAGACTGTGCCAGAATTTTGCTTCCTATATGGTGTGGGGAGGGATGGAAAAAAAAAAAAGAAAAAAAAAACCTTTTCAACTCCTGCTTTGAGTTTACTTATACATCTTTGACCTCTTACAATCATCTCTTCAATTTAAGATACAGCTACACAGGAATCCACCATAGCAGGTACACAGGAATCCACCACAGCCTCTACTACTGGACTAGTTATTGATAGACGCAACTCGCTAATTCTCTAAACCTTAATACCACCTAGCCACTTCACCTCCTAATGTTTCACATGGTGTGTTTCACAGCTTTTGTCACATACACAACAGATATGATGCAGTTCATAAGCATTGGCATCATTTCCTGTCCAGTACCAAACTCAAGGCAACCCTTGACAAACACAGGGCAAAGTTAAATGAACTCAGCAGCCAGTGAGATGCATAGGCTTGCATTAAAAGGGAACAGCATTCCTGTTATTAAAAAAGCCATAGACCAAGCCTATGAAACACGTTGTCTGTGAAACACGTTGTGTAACCAGCCAGTGCCTTTAGTCTAGAAGATTAATATGCCCAGTGGTACGTGACTTTAGGGGCTAAAAATGTAGACTCTTTTCCAGAAGGCTTACAGAGGGGTGAATATGCAAATGCTTCCAATAGCACCTGCATCCTTCAGAAATCCCACAGCCCATGGCTAAACTTGCACAGGGTAAGGTACCACCAACAGTGCAGGGAGCTCACATGTTCTTTCTGCTTGTAAGAAGTAACAGCCGCTGCCTTCCCAAATAAGAGGTCACCTAGAAAACATCCATCAGCTCCTAAGAGCTAGACCGGATAAATATTACTTGCTGTTAAAAAGGGGACTACCATTCTACAGCCAGGCAAAAGCAGCACCCAGCAGACCAAGGCAGTCTGTTTTGTGAATGAAGTGAATATTCAAGGCTCAGAAAGAACATTTTTATCTGCTTCTTATGCAGCCAGGACATCTTAAAACAAAAGCAAAGAATGGTGCAGTAAAGCATGAGGCAGGCACGTAGAAATCATCTCATCTCACGACAGGAGCAAGGACCAGCGTTGACACGGAGAGGGAGCAACAGCAAGCATAGAAAATTCTACTGCAGTTCTGCAGAGCAATCATGCTGAAACAAGATTATAGATTCGTGACTCCCCAATTCAAGGTTAGAATACAGTGAAGACAAAGCTTAAAGAGATCAAGCCTGCCTTCAGATACAAACACACGTTTTCCATGGCAAAATAACCTTTTGAGATGCCTAATGGAGATAAAGCATGGCATACTTTTATCCATGTTGCTCCCAAACAGCACCAGGCATACTCCTTGCGCTGCTTTGACTACCTGCAGAATGAAGCTAACAACTATTATGCACGTTCTCTACTAGCCTCTTCAAACTACAAATTCATTTCTGTTCAGCCATTTTCCTGTTTTCATTAAGAAAAGCATGAGTTTTTAGGCAATCTTTCAAAGTACTGCAGGTGCACTCATGCATGTCATTACCTAGGAAGGAGAACTCAAGCCACTAACAATGTTATTCTCCCTAGAAATATGCGGGTCCAGCAATTTGGGAATACCTATACTCTTCCTGCCAAAAAATTAAGCTAACAAACAGATCTCAAGGAGGGCAGCCCAGCTACATTTCTGATCCCCTGAGAGGTGCTCAAATTTGTTGTCAAAATGGCCACTGCAGAGCTAGTCTCTAGCTACACCCTCCATTCACAAAGAAGAGCCATCCCTGTCCTGCAAGACTGAACCCAGGTACGAACGAGGGTCTGTCACGGCACGGCACCCAGCTGTAGCAAACATCAACATAAAGAATAAACTAGGAACCTAGTGTGTCTTGTTAAAGCAATACAGTTGAGAGAAACTTCATAGCACAGCTAACCTTAGCATAGGTTTAAAATACAACACATAAATAACTGAAGACTCGAGAGTCTTCTGCTACGAAACACAGAGGCTATATTAAGAATATGACAGCTCCTGGGGAAAACAAAAGCTGGCAAGGGGAGGAAAGACTATCCCTGCTTGGCATCAAGCAGTGCTTCATTTATTACAGATTTATATAAATCACTGGCATTTGACCAATACCAAGCTTCTAGATTATCTCCAGCCAACAAAAGTACTTTAGTCTGTGCTAGTTAAAAATATTCTACTTTTTGTCCTCAGCTTGCTAGGAACGGCTATTTTTAGTAAGAGTCCAATCAACCTTATCAAAATCAAGCATCAAAAATAGACTGGAGAAACACTGGAAGCAAATACTATTTTTAGCTGCTCTGTCTATCCCTGCCGTTACCCACAAATTCTGACCGCACAGACCATGCACGAGTGCTTATTTATTCTAGGCAGATCCTCGTCGTGACCCTTTTTTTCCCTGAACACCTGAATGCAGAAAACACTCGATTGATTAAAGATTAATACAGCCGCAAACCGTGACAGCTGCCTTTCGTCTGAGTGCTTTTGGGGAGGGGGAGAATATGGGATGACAGAGAGCTTGCATCAGTATTCCTCTTGGGGATCTATTACATGGAAAGAAAATTGCTATTTCAATTCCCTTTTGTTGCTAAAAATAGCAGCCCCAATTGATTCAAGCAAACAGGGCACCAGCTTAGCAATGCCAAATTTAGAAGCCACTGAAGTCCCAAAGAGTGAACGCTAACGCAGTCTAACACATGCCAGCTCATATTTAACAAAGAACAAAGAAGATAAGCATACCGGCTGCAAGTTAATAAGACAGCAGTAACTCTCTGCATTTTTATTAAATAAAAACAGAAAACTTGGTGCAAAAATAAGACAAACTTCACTTCTATTCTCAATTTAACTTGCTGAAATAGGAAGCCTCATCAGAAAGATCATCTGTACCCAAGCTGAAATCCTAGAAATTTTTTTTTTTTTTCCTCTTCCTTCCATATAAAGGGTTTTTTCTGCACAAAGGAGCTAACACCTAATGGTCAGGCTTTGAAGAGACAGGCTACAGAAAAAGGTTCAATTCCCAGAACCAAACACTTACTTGGTAACAGCTTGTGTCTAGGAGCTAGGATTGCGGGTAGAAAAATATTCTATAAATATCGCAGCACTGACAAGTTCCCATTTCATCCAGAACTACAGCAAGAAAGGGTTTGGGGCAGTGCACTCTCAAGATTTCTTTAGACTTGAGAGCTAGAAGCAATCTAGAAATCCCAACGAGAAAACCATACGGAAGAGTTCATGAAAGTCATGGGCAACACTTATGCAATATCAGTTCCAATTGCCTCTGTGTGAGCTCTCCCAGTTCCAGGGTGGCCTTCTTTTACCCACTCACACTCAAACCTTTGCCATGAGGTCTTTTTCTCCTGTTAGTCATGGGCTGCTGTGTCATGGATACGGGAGTCTGGGAGGAGAGGGGGAACTTTGTCACCCTGTCTCCTGCGTTCAGAAGCCCCCACCCCATCCTGTTACAAATTTAAGAACTTTGCTGCTTTCAAGGCTTTTGATCCAGAAAATGTCAGGTGAACCCAAGAGTGCCCTGAACTTAACTTCTGCAATAGCGAGGAAGTTGTTCCGATCATCTGCTCAAGTCTGTTTAAGTTGAGTTAAGCATACGCAAAAGCTATTGCTGCCTTGTGCTCAGTAAGAGACTACCATAAGAGTTACTGCACAGTAGTAATATTTGGCAAAAACAAGCTCTCATTTGTTCGTCATTGTGAAATACGTGACAGAAGCCGACTGTCACTGCAAGCATGACCAGGCCAAGAAAGCACATGCATGGAGGTCGTTCAAATTACCATTTCTGGTTCTTCCTGCCTCTAGGAGAGAGTGAATACACCAGGAAAATTTTGAAGATCAGATAGCTTGGGACTAGCACCATCTGAAGGCTTTTAGCGTGTTTGCCACTGCAAACACGCATAGATAAGGTGCTTTTCTGAGAAGGAACTAAGCAGCCAGTAGAAGGGCCTCTAGGTTTGGAGCCTGCAAAGCTGAAAGAAGGCTCTACATAAGAAGTCACTAGAATAAATTTGAGATTTCCCCCCCCCCCTTCACTATATATTTGTAACAGGCAGAAAAATAAATTCAAGTTAGTGACATGGCAACAAAAAACCAACACCTGCGAATAGAAGAGGATAACAAGTGATCTTGGCAAGCTATGAGCATATTCATTTCAAGTCAAAGCTATGCAAGGTATCAGAATAATCACGAGCATAGAAAAAGTGGAGACTGGGATAAAATGCAGCGCCAGATCCATTTTTAATCGAAAAAGGCAAACTGTGCCAAACTTTTTAAAAGTGTGATCAGTTTAGACAAGAATAATGCTCCAGACATATGAGACAAAAGAATATCATTTTATATGATGACCATAAGAAACTATGACTGTGAAGGTGACTGGGCCCAAACATAAGAATCTTAGAATATCATCAGGAGCTACCTGAGGAGGCGTCTACAAGGGTTCAGACCAAAAAAAAAGGAKCTTTATTCAGGATAAAAACAAATTACTGGTTACACTCCTCAGGGACTGATCTCAACACATATCCTGTTCAGCATCTTGTTCATCCTGACCACAGCGCAAAAAAGGGAATGCTTTATGAACTTCACAGACAGCCTAGCTACTGAAAAGGATCGCAGCGTCACACCGCAAAGAATTAGATGGTTTTATAGACCAGAGTAATAAAAACTTAATATTGCCAGATATTACGTGGTGACATGGCAGTACTAGATGTCAAGACACGCACTTGAGACTCTAACTTTGCTTAGAGTTGAGGTGACCATTGTAAGCAATGGAAGAAAGGTACCTGGGGTGCAGTGGCCAAATATAAAATGGACTATAAACTGCCATTTTGATGTAGCTATAAAGACAACTTATATAACCTGATTGCATCCACTGAGGTGCTTCCCATAGTAATAGAAAGCAATAATAAAGTCATTTAAATGGGAACACCTGCAAAAAAAAGGGCTGCTAAGATGATTAAGAGTTACCTGTTTTGGGAGATCAATTTAGAAGGGTTTTGTTTGCTCTTCATAAGCTCATGTAGTGTAACCACCAGAAAAGGAAAAGCTCAGGTTAACATTGGGAAGAAAATGTAAGTTGGTTATAATTAAGACTGGAAATTAGGATATCTCAAAAAACCTGCTTCTGACTCTGAAGAGCACAATAAGGGTAAGGAACCTGACCTGCTGAAGGAGCTCTGAGATGCAAGACGGCAGTGCACGACAAGACAGACGTAACTCTGGAAATAGCTACCAACTTGCAACGAGAATCCGTTCAGTACTACCCATTTAATGGATTAGAAGAAAAATGAGAAACAAAATAAGCCCAACTAATTTGTTGATTGTTTTTGATACATTCTATTAATCACATGCTTCTAGGCTTCCTCAGGTTGTTGGAGTGCATCAGAGAAATTCTCCTTTTCTCCTCTCCCCATCTCAACACACAATTTGACTTCCAGAGTGTCTCTGCTCATCACTTCATGAAAGAGAGGCTAGTTGCAGCTAGAGATATGAGAGACAAATGATATGAGACACAAATGCACAGCGATCCTAACAGAACAGAGACTCTGGTTTCATGTAGAGGATCTGAACCGGGAAGGGGTTCCTTCCGGAACCCCCTATTGTGCTGGCAATAACTCAAATTGTCTTACTCAAGCACCTCCACATTCAAAGCGAGGACACCAGTCTCCAAAAACATTTGGGGCATGAAAAGAAGCAACAGCACCTTGTAACGGCTTTTTAAGATCAGACTATAGGCATGAAATTGCGTAATTTTTTGCTGTACATGTCAAGAGACCCCAGAATGCAGTGCTAAATACAACCTTTTCTCTACACCTTTGAAACATTGGTTGACCTTTCACAGCTTCATGACTAGGACCTGAACTATTTAGAATTATACAAAACACAAAGTCTTGAAGAAATCTTTAATGAAGGTTTGGGTACATTTCAAGCATAATGCATCATTCAGTATGGGCATGGCACATCCTGACGCATCAGGTCATTAGAAAAAAAACCCATGGAACTTAATAAAAACATCCTGTCATCATTCACCTGATCCCTCCATTTGCACATATCCAACTATCTATATTTGAAGTGAGGGAAAAAAAACATAGTGTCGACAAGCTCTCTCATAGTGTAACAGTTTTATCACAAGAATAGACCTTCCGGCTCAGAACAGAGATCCAGCTAACCCAAGACTTGGTCTCTGGCAGTGGTCAGTAATAGGTACTGAGGGGAAAATTTAAGAAGCAGCCAAGCACATCGTGATACCTTCTCCAGGATAACTCTTCCTGTCTCCAGCTTGCAGTTCTGCTATTTGGTGGACTACAGCTGGTGATTTTGGACAAATTCACAGGAGAAAAAGCTATCAAGATCTTTTACAGTATTTTTTTTTTAATCCATGTAAACCTTTAGCATCTAATACAGACTCTAACAGGAAGCTACACAGCTGAACTACATCCTGCATGGGACAGTATCATCTCCTTCTCTTTTTTTTGAAACTGATCTGCTAGTTTGGGATTTGGTGCTTTCTCCACCATCTCCTGAGCATGGTAATCAATGACACTGATCACTTTGCTTAACTTTCTCTCTGTCCTTTAAATTGAAGTTGTGGCTTTTCAAGTTATTTTATATATTTATTAAACAGGTAAATCTAACAGATATAACAAAATTTATAAGATTAGACATTCAGGCAACCCTTTGATGGGAGCCTCTCTCAGAATCTCTTTGGACTACAGGTTTGCAGATAGCAAACGAATTAAAAAAATAAGTACATTTAAAATACAAAAATGACCTAAAGATATTCCATCTATTAGAAAAATCATGCTTCTTCCCTACCTCCAGAATTAAAATCTTCATTTTGAATGCAAGTTACAGAATAGAATTTCAGTGCATTAACAATACACCAAAAATAGGCAAACCAGGAAGCACAGAAAGACTAAGAAAACCGACACTGTAGAAACTGATTTTTCTTCTTAACTTCCAGCTCCAACGAACCCCAAGCCGCAAAACTGCATGGACATTTCTTCACCACCCTCATCAGCACCCTGCCTTGTGCCAAAGACAATAAACATTTGCAGCATCTAAGTCTGCAACAAGGATCACTGTGCCCAAGATAAAACATTCTCTGGGAAAGACAGGTAGATGGTCTCTGAGAAGAAAGAGAGCTACAGATACTCTCACGGGTATATTCTCACATAATGCAGCCTGCCAGCTTTCAGCTCATGAGCCCATCCAGACCCAAGACATCTGCCACAGAACCACTGGGTGCTGTTCAGCATCCCAGAGAGCTGAGGAATGCCTTGGACTCACGCATTCACCCAGCACTGTACCCAAGTGACAAACCTCCTTGCAGCACAGCCCCTGGCAAGGAAAGCAGATAGCCAACAGTCCCAGGTGGGGGCCAGGCTGGGTTCACCCTACTTGCTGCCAAATTGGTACCAATAACCCAGCTAGGCACAGGCTGGCTGCATTGGAACCACGTACCGGCACTGCGCTCCTCGGCATTTTTTTGGACAGAACAGGGCTTACTAGCTAACCTAGGTCTGCACAGATGAACTTGGCCACCATTGCACCTTCCTGCTGCAGGCACACAGGAGCAGCCTCACATGTGGACAAGCTCTGGCTCAGACCAGCCACGCCAGGCCTGTGCTCACTTCATGCAGTCACTAGCACATTTCTGCCTTACCTGCTTTCTCCTGTAACATTTATCCAGCCTGGATATCATTACCCTTCACGACAGTAAACCATTTTAGGTCCAGCCTCCAACCCTTAACCTCTTATTTACAATGTGGTTTCAAACTCATCTAGTCAAAACAAATCAAAAAACTGAAATATGTGGGTTACTTAATTTCTTCTCCTACCACTGTACTTTCTTCCACAAGGCCACTTTCCTTTACAAACCCTAATACGCAAAAAATGAGAAAGTTCCATTTTTAGGAAGGAATGCTGTAAATCAGGACAGTTACCTATCTGTGTAGAAGGAAAAACAAGTTTTAACCCTGAGAAAGGCATTGTGTTACATTATCTACTGCAGCAGAAATACCACTGATAAGGCGTATCTTTGATAAGCTACTTTTTAATTATATACACTTAGGGAAGTTACCAGTTAAGTCACACCACATGCTCAGTATCTTATATTCCCATACACAAAAAGTGCATAATTGCACCTGAGAACCCTCCTTAGGAAGGTCTCAGTCTGCAGTGCCTCTCCAAATAAGATCAGAATCCAATCCATTTTTCCCCCTTAAAGAAGGCTTAACACATGTGTGTATATACAGTCTAAGTCTACTGAATCTCCGCTTCTAACCCAAAAAGTATCAGTAACCAACCATCCTAATCATTTTATTGCTGTTACATTTGTGAATACCTACCACTACTTATCACAACACTGAAGTGTGGCCCTGCCCCAACAAGCCATCTTGGGTACTAGCGCTCCCAAGACTTAAAAGTTTTTAAAATTATAAATAAATCAAAACTAATCAGGACAGAATTGACTCAGACCTTCAACTACTGATACGAGTATTTGCACCATTTTCACTTGTTTCTCTCAATCCTCTTTTAGCATTTGAGATGCTACGTCTCCTATCATTCGGGTAAAACCTAAGTACGCAGCCAGACCGCAGCCAGGCTGTTATGCGACCCATCGCCCTCCTAGGCAGGTCCCCCTTGGGCCGTGAGATAACTCAGCTCCAGCGGCAAGCTGCTGCTGCTGGTTGCCCCCTCTCACAAGCAACAACTCTTCCCCAACACCAGCAACAGCGAGTCACTCAAAAGCAAGCTCCTATCACTGCTACAGCAAGATCCCCATGTTTGGGTTCAGGGGAACAAGGAAGGGGCCAGCAGCAGTACCAATTGCTCTTGTGACAGCAGTCCACGCTGAGTTCCCTGCCAACCTAGATGGCTCTTCAAGGACTCAAGGAGCAGCTCTTTGTGAAAGCCTCAGGCTTTCCACGCATATACAGGGCAGCTGCACTACAGAAGTTCAGAAGTCCAGCACCCCAAAAAGCACCTATAACATGTGGCGCTCCCGTCATAAAGAGAAGTTTGTGCTATAGATTCACGCTTAGTGAGAGTTACTGCCTCACCATCCTAAAACCGCTTTGCTTGGAGCCCCTGCTGCCACACACTAGCCACTTCTCAATATCCCAGACCAGAAGAGATCTCCCCACTTCTATTTTTAGAAGTCAGCTGACCTATATAAGTCTGTTGCCAAGAGATCTTCAATAGCTTCTCCAGGAAGTAATTTTATACCTGACAAGTACCCCGAAACCATACATGAAACTATTCCTCAATAGCACTGCCACATCAGGGTATTTTGGGGGCGAGCAGGGAGAGGGCAGCTGAGGCAATCAGTCCAGCAGCAAATGCGTTTGGCCCCTTCCCGTGCCTTCAGCTCTATGCACCAGAACAGTTCACCCATTGCAGACAATAAGCAAAGCTGCGTAAGCAGCCGAGTACAGAAGATGAATGAACCGTGTGACGCTAAAGATCTGTGAATTGAAAAAAATCTAATGCACGAATTAAAATCTGCACCCTTGTTCCCCTTCTCCCTTTCCCCCAAAAAAGAAATGTATACAGCAGGACATAAAAGGAGAAGGAGAGAGAGAGAGAGGTAGAAAAAACGTGGTCTGACACATTTATAAAAACTGATGGCCTGTCACCCAGACGCTGATGAATATTTTTTTACAGGATAAAAATGGCAACCTAGAGTCTAAAAATAAAATGCTGTGCTGCAGACCTGTCTGGTTCAGCAACACCACTGGAATACAAACACACTCCCTTGCTGGTACATCTTGACTAAGATTTCAGAATAAGGGGGGGGAAAAAACCCACTGTAGAACATATCTTCTATTTTCAAGGGAAGGGATTTGGGTTTTGTGGGTTTTTTTTTAACAAGAATTTAGATTAGCATTATACTTTGCTTGCTTTGTATAATTGCAATTTAAAAAAAAAAMCACTCCTAAATTTTAAGTGATTGATGAGAATAGCAGACTACTTCATGCTGCACAAAGCAAATTTTTTTCTTCCCTTCCCCAGACAATTACAATATAAGAACATATTTATCAGTGTCTTTAAATTGTAATTTCAGTAAGCTTAAAAATGTATTTTTAGAATCATGCTGCAGACAGAACTGTGGACACTGCTATTTTCAAACTCACCCCACCCCCTGAGACAGAAAATAAAACCTTTTACTTCATTCTGCCTCAAAATTTAGACTAAAAACCTGCTTAACTGCAAAGCAAAAATGACTGAACATCATTCACTAGAAGCACTAATTTCTCAAGCCTATCCACACTGCAGACAGGCTGCCTTATGCAGTAAAGATGCTATTTTTGGCAAGTGATGCAATAGCTGCAAGGGCTCTCCCAGAACCATTTAAGAGCCCAAGCCATATTAAAACGTGTTACAAGATACCCAATAACCCTGCAACATCACCTTCCCATTCTCCGCACCAGCACATTACCCACAGAAGTCACCCTTTTTAAAGTTGTATCTTCCAAGAAAGAGTCAGATTTTACACATGAAGAGAAAAAGTGTATATATACATCCACCAGCAAATACACCTGCCCTGCACTGTATATGACAAGAAAGTTACACAACACTGTATAGGGATTTTCTGACCTCTTGATTTTCCTGTTGGAATATGAAGCAGCTTGGTTTCCTTGCTGAATTTCTGTGAAGACTTTGAAAAGCCCACAAAGCCAACACAACATCTAATCCTTCCCAAAGCTACTTCTATTCTTGGAGATCTTTTTTAAAAGTTCTTGTGTATAACTGACAACTGTTAAGACACATTTCTGCTATGTGACTGTTTCAACAACTAAAAATTCTAAAAACAAGAAGAGTTCCAGAGATGCTAGGGCTTTTTTTTAAGTTATTTTTAAAACAGAATAGGGATTTTTCAGCCCTTTGATTCTGTGGACCCTTTAGGTTTTGCAATAGCCATGCAGACCTCCATGTAACAGATTAAAGCTTACTGTTAAGTTTTCCACTGATCCCTTATAAATTCCAATTCCACCTACCCCCTCCCCAAAAATAACAGAGGTATTCCTGAAGTCAGAACTACCCAAGAAACTACTTTTGTTGACTTCTGATCTCCAGGAGCCTATGGGGGAGGAAGACATGCAAGGGCCATAAAAAAAATACATTTACTGTTTTGAATGTGTGGTCATGGACACAATATATTAATAAATCCATGAGCCCAATCTGCTGCCGTGCAGAGTTTGATTCCTTTGCTTAACACATGCAGGGTATATATAGCAGCTCTTACCTACTATTTCAGACCATCCATTTATTAGTCGTGGCTCACATTTAGGGTTCAGGAGGAATTCCCCTGCATGTATCATGTACATATAACAACTCACGTTTGGCTTGGGTTTTGTATTTCCAAACCTTTGCTCTCATGATCTATTTAAACTCGACATTAACATCCTGATTATGTTCCAGGCTTAGATTTTTTTTTTTTTAAGCAGCCATAAAACAAAAACCAACTTGAGCACAAGTCAATTTGCATCTTACTTCACAGGCCAATTTGCACAGCCTGCAGTTAGCATTAGTAGCATTAACATTTGTTTCAAGTTTTACACCTCAGCTCCTACAGTGAGTAACAGATCAGGACAGAGCAGGTGTAAAGATGGATCTGCACACAGCAAAAGCATTTGCTTTGTTTTAGGATATTTCCAAGAYCTTCCCCTCTTGATGAGAACTTATCATGTCATGTATCACACAAGAAAAACAGCAGTAGAAAAGCTTGACTCTTTACTACTTGTTTGGAGCAGTCACGTTCTGCCTCCCCACCACCCACACAATATATTTACTTCCTCCCCCTCCAACACAAGCATGGAGAAGCCAATGTAGGTAGAATTTGTAACATCCACAGGCTATCTGGGGAAAAAGGAATCCAGCTGCAAAGCAGCAAGACTTGGAGAGCTTTCATTCAGAAGCTATATACAGAACAGGGAATTAAACTCTCTTAGACATCCTAACTGCTCAGAAGTAGAATAGAAATTGAGACAGGAAGACACCCAGTGATATTTTATTCATTTTGGCTAGAAGCAACATTAAAACAAGCTGTAGACTGAGAAGTTAGCGTTTGCTCTAGGGACACAGAGGTATGAAAATAAGGATTCTGCAGAACAGCTGAAGTGGCAACAAGACTCATGCCCAAATCGCGTAACCCGCTCAAAAGTAGGGAAGTTGAAGCACAGAGACTTCCATACCTGAAGCCCCAAAACAGCAGTATGGGGAGCGTCACACGGGGAATTTTACAAGGCCTCGTGAAGGTGGCAGGACAACGACAACTGTGGAAAGCAAGATCAGGCCCTTTAACATATATACAGCAGGAAGCAAGACTACAAACATATGTCTGCTTCACTCCTGTGCCACAGGAGCAATGACAAGCCAGGAGACCTGGCCAGTTCCCATCACCAGTTCCTGGTGGTTTTACTGAGACAAAGGAAGAGCACAGCAGCAACGTTAAGATGTGTCATGAGAGCCTGAAAGAGCTGCTCCCATTCATCCAGCCCACCGCTCCTCACGTGAGGCAGCAGAACTATGGGACTGCAGGACATTCACAATTTTAAGTGAGCGGGTCAGTCTATCATATCCTTATTACATCTGTGTGCAGCTTGTCTAGGATAAATGTGGACTGAAACTAATGTGACCACTACAGGTGAAAGTCTCCAGCACTTAAATTAGGTAATAAAATTGAAGGGTTTAGAACACTAATTAGCCTAGGTGGCTTCTTAAAGTAGTATACATTAAGTGAGAAGCAATATCTTCTTGTTTAGAGATATTATTGCATCTTCTAGTAAAGGGTTATGCTTCTATTCCCACCAAATGGAAAGCTCCAAAATTTCAGGTCACCCAAATCTTCAGTTCTTGTCGTAGTTTAACCCTAGCCAGCAACCCTAGCCACCACACAGCCGCTCGCTTACTCCCCCCCTCCGGTGGGATGGGGAACAGAATCGGGAGAGTAAAAGTAAGAAAACTCGTGGGTTGAGATAAAGACAGTTTAATAATTGAAATAAAAGAAAATAAAACAGTAGTAATAACAACAACAACAACAACAGAATACACAAAGCAAGTGATACATGATGCAATTGCTCACCACCCACCGACCGATGCCCAGCCAGTCCCCAAGCAGCGATTGCTTCCCCCCAAGCAACTGCCCCTAGTTTATATACTGAGCATGACATCATATGGTATGTAATACCCCTTTGGCCAGTTTGGGTTAGCTGTCCTGGATATGCTCCCACCCTGCTTCTCGTGCACCTGGCAGAGCACGGGAAGCAGAAAAGTCCTTGACTAGTATAAAAACACTACTTAGCAACAACTAAAACATCAGTGTGTTATCAACATTATTCTCATACTAAGTCCAAAACACAGCACTATACCAGCTACTAGGAAGAAAATTAACTCTATCCCAGCTGAAACCAGGACAGTTCCCAAGTACAAAAAAAAAGGTGGACTAGACTGTTTAAGCTGCCTGTTGCTACCCAAGACACAAAACAACATCAAATATGACTCTTCCTCCCTTCCCCCCTTGCTAGTTTGAAATGAAGTATCTACGCAATCTTGCTCAAACCAACTGCTAAAGTAGCACTTCTGGGGAGAGAAGAAAACTCCCCTCAGGGTGTCCCCTCTCGCAGGTTCAAGCATGATTGCGTGCACTCCAAGATCCACGAGAGGCTAGTGAGCATGTTTATGCTATGCTAGGAATGGCTCTAAACCTTTTATAACCTCTCACTCTAAATAAGACCGTTATTTCTGTCAAAAGCGGAGCCCTCTCAGTCATACTGGAAATAGCTTCTTGTGTGTTGTCAGAGACAAAGATGACTTTAGGAGTATATTTAGTAGATAATGTGCTGTTAAAAAGATGCAAAGACAAGAACAGATAAAAGCTGATGTAGCTGGCAAGTCTTTATTCAGCTGCCGAGATGTTATAAAGGCAACTCTTAAAAACGTAAGAAGCACAAGAAGTAGCACAAGAAGAATTAAATTTCTAGAGTCTTTGGAAGTTACCTAATTTTGATGAGGAGCAATCTATTCAAATAGATGGTTCATACAAAAAAAGACAAAGTCTAAAGTTGCTGAAAAGCCATTAAACTTATCTGCAAAAGATATCCTGCCTACAACAAGTGTGGGGTACTCTGCAATATTTTGTTTAAAGTCCACATTTTACATTCTAGCCTATGTACTAGAAAACGATACACAAGCACAATTTTGTTTAAATTAGAAGTCATCTGATTATCTTGCTTTTGTGCACTGCAGTTCTCGAACAGAAGCTTAAACAAGCTCAAACCACACCTTTTGAAAAAGTCTTTCTTCTCCGCATTGTCAGGAAGATTACTCAAGTGCTCAGCAGCACCCTCTAGCCCACAGACTTTAAGAAGGAACAGAGAACAGACCAGTCTCTTCAACTGAGCAAAACCTACCATTCATAAAAAGGGGGTCACAGAGCTGAAAGACAACGATGCAGTGCTAGAAACTGATCAAATCTGAAGACTATTCTGTATTACTTGGCCCTAAAATATATATATATAGTTTTAGCTAAAATGAGAATATTTGGTAATTATTGTTCCACAGAGGTCCCTTCCATCCCACGCTCTTAATTACATTTGCTTTAATTGAGTATTTCTATCCATTGGGGGGGAATGACGAATGATGTTAACATGCCCAAGTTAATCAGTTTGGAAGGTTACAGTTGTCTCATGAGAAATGCCCTCGATAAATTACCACCAAGCATTAGGGAGACTCTTACATTAAAGCGATTTAGAAATCCTTGACTGTTTTATTTGTATCGGCACTGTTTTGCAATAGGTGTTTGCGTTAAAGATTGAAGGAAAAGCTCAGGCAACACTGCCTTTCCCTTCCCATCTCTAAATAAAGAAACAGCCACTGATGCCTTCTGTATTTCACTCCGAGCCCTTGAAAACTTGCAGTATTTTCCCCGGTGGAAAACTCCCCAGATTTTCCTGTGGAAACGAGGCTCACATCAACCCTCCTTAAACGTTCCAGCTGCAATTGATTCGATGCACCTTCTTCTCCCTGGCAGAGCAGGGAGGCAGAGGAAGCGCCTGCGGGCACTGCATGGGCAGGCGCAGGCTGCGTTCGGCGGCCCCCGGCCCCCCCGGCCGCACGTGGACCAGCCAGTGTCCCCGTCACGCGAGGCGGCCGCGTCCCCCCCCGGCTCAGCTCGGGCTGAGCAGTCCCAGGGCTGCAGAGACCCGGCCGGTGAATGGCGGCCCTTCCGACCCGCGGCGGCGGGCGCCCTCCATTCACAACCCGCACGGCTCGCTGCAAACCGATAATGGAACTTCGGGAGGAGAACTCCTCCTCCGCCCGGCTCATGAACGGGGCGGCCCCTCGGGGCGGGTGGGCCGAGAGCGAGGGCGTCCCGCACCGCGGGAATAACGGGAGCCCGGGAGGGGGAAGCCAGTCGCACCCCGGCCGCGCTCAAAAGGGCCCCGCCGCCTCCCTGCAGGGCCTGCGACCTGCCCCAGCGCTGGCCCCGGGCGTTTCGTAAGCGGAGCGGAGGGAGCGCGTTATGTCACCGGTTAGGTAACGGGCGCGGGAGCCGCCGCAGTGACGGCACTCTCCCTCCTCCCTCCCGGCGCGGCCGGAGCGGATGAGGTGAGGCGGCGTTAACCCTTGGCGGGGGCGGGAGCGGCCTTCACCCGCGGCGCCCGCGGATCCCCTGGGAGCGGGGCGGGCTTCCCCCGCCGCCCACCGGAGCCAGCGGGGAGCGAGGCCGGCTCCCACCGAGAGGCGCGGCGGCGGCACTGGCTCTGACCGACGGCGCCCAACACCCGCACCCTCCCCTGCCCGCCGCGGCTGCCGGGCGGGGCCGGCAGGGGGCGCTGCGGCGCCGCGGCGGGAGGGGGACACAGGCGCGCACAGGCTCGCGGGGGGGCGCCGGGGCCAGCGCTGTGCGGCCATTTCCCCGCGCCCACGCGTGATGCCTCTGCCCCAGCCCGTGGGGCACTGCGCTGTGCCGCGGCAGCTGGGAAGCAGGCGTGCCCGGCGGCGCGGCTCTGCGAGGAAAGGGGCAGAGGGCGGCCACCGGGAAGCAGCAGTCCAGCATGCAAGTCTCACATGAGGCCCAGGCCTCCACAGGTGCCAGGGGCACTTTTTATCCTTACACATTCATCCCAGTATGTCCGTGTCATGGCACACAGCGTGATCAATGCTCTGACACCAAAAACACGCATTGTCGAGGTGCTGGAGCCCCACTCCAGGCCAGCAGCTGGCACTTCCACAGATCCTGGCTTCCAGCAGGACCAGCTCAGGGCTACCAGCGCGTTCCTCGCAGCCCAGCCCACACCATGCTCAGCTGCAGCAGCAGACAGAAAAAGTGACACAACTGAGAGCATTTCCTGCACCTCGCCGCCCTGCCCCATGAGTCTCCCCAGTTGGCTTTCACAGAGGATCCAGCAGAGCATTCACCCTCAACTTGATGCCAACCACCCTACATGCTCCCTGTCCCATACCCATGGCAGCAGGGCACACACCCCCAGCAGAGGGGAGGACCCCCAGGCCAGCCCTCACTCCACATGATTTTCAGGTCCTGCTGAGCCCTGGCTCTGTCAGGGAGCACAGGCACAGACACAGCACTATTCACTATGTCCTCAATATGTACCCTGTTCCTGGCAAGGTGGAGACTTCTATGGATACTTACACCAAGAATGGAGCACCCCCCCATCAAGCTCCACCACAACCTCCTTCCAAGGTCTTCATTGCAATCTCCCCCATGCCCTTTTCATTTAGAGAGTCCTCCACTCAAGTAAGTGGTGACAGGACTCTTCAGCTCGTCCCAAGCAAGCTGACCAGCCGTGGCTCAGAAAAAAGGAAGCTCAGAGGAATTTCCAGCAAGACCCTTTGTCCAGAAATGTAATGCTATAAAGGGAGAACAGCATCCACCAACTGCCTGGATGCTCTGGAAAGCAGCACCCACAATAGGTTGCACTCCTCTGGTTCCCTGTTTGACTTTATGAACCTCCCGCCCCATCCCTATTTTTCTATTTGCTGCTCTCCCCACTTTTCAACATCCCATCCTTGCAGCTCTCCTATCCCAACTTCTTGAGGACTTTTTGATTTAGAAAGGTTTACAGCTTCCACTAGAGGAACAAACAACAGAATAGGTTTCCAGTAGTGCTCCCCCCACTCCTCTCTGAGTGGGACTGGGGGCCTGCTATTGGACTTCTCTTTCTGGTCCAAGAGAAAACCCTCCTTTAGAAGTCAGACACTAGGAAGAGCAAAGGAGGTTGCTCTTACCACCTTAGCATAGACCGATCTTGGTACCTTTAGTCCACTGGCCAGAACCAGCCTGCCAAAACAGCTTTATTATCCCCAGGTCCTGCTAGCCTCCTTCTCAAGAGTACCCCTCAAAACAGCACAAAGCTCTCCCACTGCCAGCAGGAACTGTTCCAGCAATTCTTTTTGCTGCTCTCCTTTGGGTCCCACAAACCTTTCCTACAGCATGGTCAGACAGCCAGCGCCACCTCACCAAAATACTGCTCTCCCAGAAGCAACAGGACATGTACATGGACATCAGCACTCTGAATACAGGCCAACTGGGGCAGAGCAGTCTGGTCAGGTCACTGTTAGAGGCAGAGCAGCCCACCCCACCTGCAAACTAAAACACTGCTGAATTTAGGAACATCATTCACGCTAAAAATGGCCATTGTGGAAGTAGCTTGCATCAAAAGTTACCAAGACACCTTAAGGAAAAAAAAAAACAAAACCCACCCACATTACTGCTCCGAGATTTAGGAACGAAGGCAAAACTTCAGACTGCAGAAAATCCACCACTAGTAAGACTATATGCAGGACAGGACTGAGCATTAAAAGTTATGATCAGCATCCCTTGCTTAGATGCATGCCATACTACTAATTCCCCCAAAAGTAAGCCTTTAAAAATGAAAATATAAATCGACTTCTACAGAACCTACTTCCTCTATTTGTACAGAATTTGTGCCGAAAGTAAGTCTGAGAGGCAAAAAAAAAAAAAAAAGCGCAAAGCTGCAAGGAGACAAATTCTAGGTTAGTTTATAAGAGACATGGTTTCAATCCAAAGCTTACTAACAGTGACTGAAACAAGCTAGTCTATACTGGTACATCACACTAACATTTCTCTGAACAAATGCATTATTTTCATATGTTGGCAAGGCAATGTTTCATATCAGAACTTTTACACTTTGATTTTAACTACAACCAGCAACAGTGTAGAAGTGAAGAATCCAGCTGGGATGAGATCCTACCACAATTCTGCATAGCTGGCAGCTTGAAAATCCACCTCTTTCTTTGCAAGCCAAGAAAGTTTAGTCAAAATGACTTCCGGATGAACAGATTTCCCACCCCCCTCACATTTTCAAACACTGTAAAACATCAAGATTTCAGTTCCCAGAATTAGAGTTTTAAATATAGCCAAATACAACTGGTCTGTCCCCAAGGGTAAGTCCCAACAGAAAGAACAGAGTACTAAAACTACTGTGTAAGGGGTGGCTTAAAGTTTTCCTAAAATTAATTCCATAACTAGCAAGCCAATACAAGACCGTTATCCTAGTCTTTGAAAAGGAAAGGAGCTTGTTAGAACTTGTTAGCAAGGATCTCCAAAACTGTACTCTGCAACTCAGAAACAAGCCTCTCAACATACCCACAAAAGGACTGCGTACATGCCACCCACCTTGACCCCCATGGAACCGAGCAAAACAAGACTTTGGAATAGCCTGTCAAGAYGGGGCCAAGCAACAGAAGTGACAACAGGCTCCTCCTGCAGTTTTAGGCTCAGTTTAAGCCAGCATAGCTGCAGGATGTCACCCACCCATCCACTCCTACCTGCTTCCCCAGCATCTGTTCACTAATTGCTTTTCAGGCAAATCAGCAAGCTGATCCAGCTAACCCCGCAGCTGGTCTTTCTTGCAGAGTTAGTTGTCAGCCATGCTAGAGAACAGACCTCACTCACACCACCACCATGCATTGACTAGAGGCAACATAAGGGAAGCAGTGAGAGCTCACAGCCAGCGACTAGAGCAGAAGCAATTCTTTTGGCAGCAGTCTGGTCTTGGAGCAACTCAAGCTGACCACTGGGCTTAACTGTATCCTCAACATATAGTTTCATGATACCACCAAGTTTCCCTTCTGTTGCACCGGCACTGGAACTCTTTTGACCCACAGCAAAGCAGTCTAAGGATCATAAACAGCCAAAAGCAATCAATATTCTGCAGGGCAGACTCCTTAACCAGATCACCGCAGAACAAGACAAACACCAGTGCCAGCACAAGGAGGAGAAAAGCAGAAGAGCTCTCCATCTACCTTCTTCTCTCCCCACACCAAACAATTAGATGAGAAAGCCATGATGTAAAACCATGCACTCAGTCTTCTTGTGACTGACGATATCTCATTTATAAACTGACATCACTTGAGAGAGGCAGTAAACTGATTCCAGTGCAAAGCAACATGAACGAGGCCCTGGAGGTTGGAGTGAACACCCAGACCACAACTAGAATTGGCAAAAAATAGCAAAGGTGAAGAACCAGTCCAGCAAATGGAGAATCTTACATCAGAATCTAGGAACCAACACAAAGCTGGAGAGCACCAAAAGTTTTGACATAGATCTGAAGACAGAATTGGGACTACCAGGACAAGGAGGACTGAGGTAAAGAGTTTGTATTAGGACAGGTAACTTGCCTCTAAGCACAACTGTAAGTTGATGAGAACACACAACGCTTTCTGCCACRCCAAACAAACACTGGGTTGGACATGCAGGACATCTGAGGGCAGGAAGAAACACCAAGAAACCCTAACTCTAATCCCTTGTTCAACTACTGACAGGGCAGCAGCTTCTTCCAGCAGTGCAGCAATCCTTTACTGCCCTATCCTTCTCCTGGTTGGTTGCTTCTTCTCCCTCCTGTTAAGAGATCTGACTCATGAGCTGTGCTGAATCACCTCTACTCAGTCACACTCTGGAGATGAAAAGCTCCTGTGGCAGATGGGACTCAAGACACCAGGAATACTGGGCATATACACCTCTTTAAGAAAAAAATATTTGTGAAAACTATTAGTGAATAATGAGTTTATAGATCATTTGCTGGCAGGATAAGAATCCTGAAGAAGGAAGCAGAGGGGCCGAAGCCCATGGGAAACAGGTCAACCAGAGGCTTCAGAAGGGATAGAAGGGAAGAGTTTTGGAAGAACGGACTGGTGGACAAAGATGAGGAACATGAAACTGGGACTTGCTGGAACAAGGATCCAGTGAAGCAGAGTATGGGGAAGAGCAGCAATGCAAGCATAACCAAGTGTTGGCTGGGTAGCAGCAATCACACCATAGATAGTTCTCTGCCTTCTGATTTCCATACCTACACACACCCTTCCACACCTTTGCAAACCTCTGCATCTGGAAGTAGGGAGTAGAGACTCTGGTAAGGAGATCAGACTCTTTAGTCTCTGCACAACAGTTTCTTCCCCTCAACAACAAAAACCTTTGCCCCATTGAACTTACCCCACACCTCCCATTCCCCTTCTCTCATTACAGCTTTCCTCCCTTTCTGCTTCAGTGGTAGACTGCTAACATACATGAAAATCTTCTGGAAAATCTTTGTGATTAACATCCCTAGAGCTGAGCTCCTCACCCCTGCTCCTCCTTGACCAGTAAGTATAGAGCTCCTCAAGAAGTGGAAGTGCAGCTGTCCCTCGGGTACTGGCATGACTGATGTAATACACCCTCCTAGGACACCGTGGCTCACGATTACTTAAGAGAAAATAGGAAGGAGGTAGAAAAAAAAAAAAMCAGAAGAAAAAAACCAAGCAACCAAAACCAAATCCTGTACAGTCAACTAGACAATAAGTACTGCACATACACAAAGCATRCCTCAACCCGAGCCACACAGCTGTCTCCCACCCTCTTTGGGACAAGCAACAGTCATGAGAGAAACACAAGAGAGAAACCTCAGGAGTGAAAGAAGCAGGGAGGGTGACATAAAAATGGAAAAAAGTACAGGAAACAAAGGGACAGGCACTGTTTTCCCTGAGGCTCTGCTTCTGGACATCTCATCTCCAGTTTTAAGAACTGCTACACAAGAGGTTTCTTTCAAAACCTACAACCAAACCCCAGGATTTTAGGTGTCACCATCTGTTGCTGAGGGCAGGGGAGTAAATTAAAAGCTCAGTAGGAAATTTTGCATATAGCTCTTTTCCAGTGTTAGCTGGATAAGCTTATATTGTGGATCAGGATTTCAGCTCTGCTAATGACTCACCCAGTGGGTGATGGTGTACTGCTCTAGACTTCAACTCCAGGAACCTGGGAAGTTGCACAGATTTGGAAAAAAATACTACATTAAGGTTAAATAATCAGGAGTCAAAAAATAGCAGATTTAAGGTAGAATCCTTTTGTGCAATTAAATATACTACAGGGGAAGGAAGTCAAATAGCCCTAATTCTAGCATTTTCAGATATTAATGTACTCAATCTGAAAAGTATTTTGCTTTACTCTAGGACCCTAGGTTTCCTAAAGCCTATCAATAAGTGAGCTACAGAAGTCATCTGAAGTTACAAACAGCAACCCTAGATCTAATTAGGCAAGTGATTAAACCACACAAGCCCAACGCAACATGAGATGCTTCACTCACTAGCTACACTGTTTATCCCACATTTGTGTTCATATACAAGCCTAAAGAATCACATTTGGCATTTCTGTTAGAATAATTAGGAAAGATATTTTCTTACTATCATCCCTTCTGTAGCAGGGATGGTCATCCCAACCCTATGGATTAGGAATGAAAATATTCCTAAAACCAAGAACAACGTGTTTCACCCACCTACCAAAAAATAATTCGCAGGTGGTAAACTACTGCAGTTTTCCCCAAGGCCCACTCTCAGCTCTGCCCTCACACCCTCAGGACCTCCTGCTAGCTCACTTGTGCCCTACACAGGAGTGCATTTACCCAACTGGCTCTAACACCCGGCAAAGTTCCAGTTGGACTTCTTTGCTGGAGACACTTCTGTGCTCCTCACTGCTACACAAGGCCTTTCCTTGCTTTCACCAGGGTGCTTCACAGGTAGCCTTCCCAAAGGGGAGGGAAGTACACTGGCCAAAAAAGCGATACAAAGAAACTGGAGCAAGATACTACTCTAGATTACATCCTTGCATAAATCCCCTAGTTTTAAGTAACCGGTTTCCATTACAAGTATTCCTACTTTAAAATACACAGAAGGTTGAGAGAACGAGCTAGCTTAAAATAACACAGCTATTCATCCCCCGGGCTAATAAATTTTCAAGCATTTCCCTCTCAGGCTGCTTATCAGAGATGGGTATTCCTTTCACCTTAATGCAAACAGCATCTGTCCTCCACTCACCATTAGCTTTTTTCTGGAGGTGGAGAGACCATACTACAGCATTTAACTCTCCTTCACATGCATCCCTGTTCCTGCAGTTAAACACGGCAAAGCCTGTTCATATTCTGATTCAAGCTCCCCAGTGACATTAGCTCTGCATTACTGAACACTTCCACCCAGAATTTCACTTGAAAAATGAAAAGCATCTCTCAAAAAAACAGGAGAATGGAAGCGTTCACACCGAATCAAACTCTAGGGCTGGAGATTATGAGCCTGGTTGATGCTAAGCTTGGTGGTGCCTGCAAGTACACATTTAGTCTCAACAGATGCTGACAAGCCAGAAGTGAAGTGCTGAAGCCCATCAGCAGGGACGCAGCAGAACCAGAGATRGGACTCTGGACTTCTGGGCTCTAAGCATTTGCTCCCCCTCTCTTCTTCTGACCAGAGAGTGCAAGAAGGAGCACTTAATGCAACAAGTGTTGAGCAATCCTACTAAGCAGATATTTTAAACAGTTAGTAAAATCATGTGCAAAGGAAAACACCTAAAAGAAGCAATCAAGAAGCAGAAAGACAGCAAAATTGTAGAAAACAGAGTAAAGTATGGTTCACTCCTTTATATTGTCCAGGAAGCAAAACTGATTTTCTACGTAAAAAATACTAGAGAACCTCCCTGACTCACTGAGAGCTGCAAAGTCTCAAAAGGAGTTGCAGCCCACTGAAGTACCACACGGTGTGAGCTGCTGAGCGTAGAGCAACAGGGTCAGAGATCCCACCTCTCCTTGGTTGCTCTGGAAGAGCAGCGCTTGCTTAGTCCAACAAAGAGCAGGCTGGAGGGAGACACTGGCAGAAGTCTTCTAAATTACAAGCTATGAGTAGGATTGATGACTAAAGGAAAACAGCTAATTTTTTTTTACCAGAGAAAATTTAGGATGGGTACCGGGAAATGTTACATGGTAAATGGGAAAAGAAAAAGCCATACACAGTGGAGCACGGCATTTCTGGGAAGTTCAGACAGGATTAGGACCAGATTGTTCCCAGAGCCACATTTCAGTGCAGTAACCCTTTAGAAGTACTTTGCAAATAGCCATACAAGAAAACAATACATGCTCCAGGTTCAGGCTACAAGTTTGACTTGAGCTGTCATGATCAAGAGTTACAAGCAAACTGGCATATTTTCATGTTCTTAACGTTACTTTTGGGTTGACAAGTGTCATGCTTTATTTCATACAAGGGTAGAAGTGTTTGTGTAGCATCCAGAATTGAGAACAAGACCAGAAAACCCTCGCCAGGGATCCGAAGTGCTGAAGATGACAAATTGCTGAATAAGTGATTCTGCTGAAGAATGAGAGATAACCAAAAGCTCTCCCCAAAGCTCCACACACACCAGCCAAGCATTCCAGTGCAGGGAAAACAGGAGTTGTGCAGAGCCTCTCCTCTCACATCCTGCAGAGAGAGCAGTGCTAAGAGGTTGAAACTCTCTTCATTTCCCCACTAACTATACCCTCACCACACATTGCACTAGGTTGGCTGTTTTAATCTGCAACAGTGATTTGTGACATGGTCTGTCAACTATCACTGCACATTGCCAAACACCTGCAAAGCAAGATTGCACTCATTTGTGCAACAGGGATTGAAATTTATTCACAGAAAACAAAAAAGCCGTCAGGTAACAACTATTTCACTTGAT
Source organism: Phoebastria nigripes (assembly GCA_035582835.1). NCBI lineage: Eukaryota > Metazoa > Chordata > Aves > Procellariiformes > Diomedeidae > Phoebastria > Phoebastria nigripes. The sequence goes on from JAYKAV010001400.1 coordinate 1,022,603, forward strand.
GCTAAGGAGCTTGAAAAATGATGTTGCTTGTGAAAGCTGCTCAAAGTTATCAACAAGTTACCACCTGGTCAGCACTGAAGTGAATATTTTTTGTATGAAGTTCTTAAATTGTCATTAAAATTATTTATCATCCAACTTATTTCATTAAGGTTGTCCCAAGAACTTCATAAGGATCAGGGTCTGTTTTATAAGACGCTGTTTCCAGGGACCACAGGAAGCATAATCTTATAGATGGAATCCAACTCAAACCACTTACAAGCACAAAATCCAGTTTGTCACTTCTTTCTCTTTGTGTAAGCATCACATCTTATTAATCTAATAAGATTATTGTTAAGGTCTGATTTAGAGCTTATTATTACCCCAACTTCCTACTCAATAAGAGTTTGGGAATCACCCCGCATATTCTTAGTTTTTAAAAGACCTGACCGTAAAGACACAGATAAGTATCTACTCCACTGCTCATGTACCCAGCTACATATATTTTTCATGCCTTCCTCAGTGGTCCTGGTATACAAATTGCTATTTTTAGATGCTGGACTATGCATAGTCAAATGTAGCTCATGTGAAGTAAAAGAAGTCAACAAGAACAGGCAGAGAGCATTCACCCAGCTTTGCTGCTGCTGAAAGAACTTACTGTTAAACATTTACACAGGAAAAGAACATTTTAAGACTGAATAAGGGTGTTTTGTCTAAAACCAAATTACAGAAAGTTAGAGGCAGTTGAGAGCACCATCCTGATTAATGACCTCTTACAGATTCTTTTTTAAGAAATCTAGAGCAAATTGCCCACATTTAGTTATTTTTGCATGTTAGTGAATAAACTCCAAGAAGCTTAATTAAGGCAAGCTCATCTTCACAAACATTTGTTGGCCCCAATACAACTGTACAGCTGTATTCACCACATGAGAAAGCATCATCACTATCAGACATTTTGTAATCACTAAACGTGTGATTATTCAACCATGCTTGTATCAAAGGCACTGGGGGAAGAAGTGGACCCTTTTCTAAGCCACTGCAAGGGTTGAAAGAAAACAGGACTTTTCTTTGAGTGTCATATGGCCAATTACACAGTCAAAACAAACTTTGTTTCCAGTTAACACATCACTTCAGTTACAGCAAATTGGAAAAAAAAATTATTTCTCATTAAAATATTTGCAGTTTTGAGCCAGGAAAAAAGAAAGAAAAGTTTAGGTATCTGACATGACTAAGATGTTAGACGTTTCAGAGCATCAGATCACTCCAATTTGTAGTGCCGGTGTATTTTGAACATACAAAGTTGATTAGCAACGAACCTGGTGAAGGGTCTAGAGAGCAAGTCTCATGAGGAGTGGCTGAGGGAACTGGGGTTGTTTAGTCTGGAAAAAAGGAGGCTGAGGGGAGACCTTATCGCTCTCTACAACTACCTGAAAGGAGGTTGTAGCAAGATGGGTGTTGGTCTCTTCTCCCAAGTAACAAGCGAYAGGACAAGAGGAAATGGCCTCAAGTTGCGCCAGGGGAGGTTTAGATTGGACATCAGGAAAAATTTCTTCACTGAAAGGGTTATCAAGCATTGGAACAGGCTGCCCAGTGAAGTGGTTGAGTTACCATCCCTGGAAGTATTTAAAAGCCGTGTAGACATGGCAYTTAGGGACATGGTTTAGTGGTAGACTTGGCAATGTTAGGTTTACGGTTGGACTCAATGATCTTAAAGGTCTTTTCCAACTTAAATGATTCTATGATTCTATTCCATGAATCCATATACCAAGCTGGTCTGATCTCACAGCTGACCCTGCTCTGAGCAGGAGGTTGGACTAGAGGCCTCCTGAGGTCCCTCCCCATCTGAGTTACCATAGGATTTTGACTTCATTTCACCAAGTTACTGAAGGGAAGGGGCAGAAAAATGATTTCATCTTTTCCAGAAAAAGAGGCGGCTTCCTAAAATAGGAGATACAGCAACTCTCCAAGCAGGAGCTATGACAGCAGCAGACGGTTCCCTGCTCCAGACACTCTGCACTCCGGAATACACCCAACTGTCAATGGCAGAGAAGCGAGGTGGCTGCCTGCCACCACCACCAAAAGGACACTCTCATCCAACCTAAGGAAATACCACTATGGATCACAACTACCAGTGCTGCCAACAGATCTGCCTGTCTCGAGGAAGGCAGGGAAATAGCCACATCTTTGTTGTATTCTTGGTGATTTCAGAATGACTCCTTGGCACTCTGCTCCTGTTGAGCCTGTGGTTTATTTAGCTACACTATTTTCCAAGCAAGGGAGCTGTTACTCTTACCTTTTGTTACCAATTTATGAGGCACACTGAAGGTACAGAGCAGTTGACCCAGGAATTTTCACCGTATTATCTCTTAAGATGCACCCAGAAATCCCACATCGAGACAACATCCACCCAATCTCCATCACTGCACAGCAGCCAAAACCAAGCCAGATGCGAGTTATGGGGAGAGGAAACCAGAAAAGCTGCACACAGACCTTCACACATAAGCATGACTGTAGAAAAATGAACTTTTTGTCAAAACAGCTGCTATTTAAAGTAGTACAAACCTAATTTTCTCAGAGTACATTACCGGTTCACGTAGTTCCTCCTCCTCACATCCGCTCCTTCTAAATACCAGCAAATTAGACAAAGCATAGACAGAAGCAATTGCATATATGCAACCAAAAACCCACTAAGAAAACAAGGAAAGAATCTGCAACTCCATTTCAGAGGTGCAGAAGAGTTAAAGGGCAGTAAGGAGCCCTGACAAAAGGGCTTGTAAGGGCTTTCTAATTTTTGTAAAGTTGCTTTCTAGTTGTGCAGTAGAAAGAATGCATTGTCACAGTAATCACAGCATTTAATTAGCATCAAACCCATTGGTTTTTAAAAGACCAGGAGAGGAGGAAATGCACTTCTTCCCACAGTATGACTTAGTAGTTCACTAATTCTCAAGGTGACCCAATATATCTGCAGCTGTGCCTTCATCCTCCTTTCCAGGAGGAGAGAAAACAGAGAGCCTCCCCAGCCTATTGCTGGTGCCACAATGCGCTTCAGGGCAAACCACCCCAGTGCTTATTCAGACTGAGAAAACCTCTCCTGTTTCAGCTGGAGACTACAGCAGCTGCCCCAGTAAAGCAGCATTTCGCGTGCATCCGCAGCACGCAGAGGATGTACAACAGCTAGCTGATGATGGCCACGTGTCTTTCTACAGTGACAGCTCAGGTCCAAGTTAGCAAGCACCATCATCCTATTTCTCCATCCTCCTTGACATTGCAGCAGTGCTCCCACTTCAGAGCAGGAGTAATAAACACGGGGAATTTAGCTGTACTGCCAATGCTCCTCTTCCTCCATGCCTTGAAGATCATGATCATGGCAAAGAGAAAGAATAATTTTTGTGAGCAGCCATTGGCCACATACAATGGCTTGCTGCTGCCTGCACTTGTACAAAACAGTGACAGAGGACATTCGCATCACAGTTCTCTGTTCACGGGATGTTCGAGGATGTGACTGAGGAAAGATCTGTTGTTTACAGTTTGTGGTTCCAGCTGATAAGCTGGCGTTTGACTCAAGCACTGCAAACTTCCATGTTTGAAACAACGCAAAACAAGCTAGAGTAACCACCAAGACTTCTGTGATGCACCACAGGTCAGCAGGCAACTGATAACGTAGTAATATATTCAAAACCAACCTTAGAAAGTCAAAGAGGCTTTGGGTCTCCTGTGCCAACCATATCTTTAACAGGCATACCATTTCTCTAGCTGGRAGGAAGACATGGGCCTTAATCATTTGTACGTTATGCTGTAACTTGTCCAAAGCACTGCTGCTGTGCATGCAGGACCCACGACACGCTCTGGGATTACGTACGCTGCCAGCAGCCTTGCTGGTTTACTGGTGTCTCACGCAAGCAGACGCTCAATTACCCAACCATGTCTTCACATATGAGTTCTGTGTTGGCTTGTGCAGAGGTTATGGGGAACCACACTCATTAGCCCTGCAACCTACCAGCTTGTTGTGGGGGTGCTGTACCCACAGGTCTGCCACCTAGAAGCAGCTGCAGAGTCTAAGCACCTGATGCCCTCCTACTCCCCTTCAGGGAAGGAAGTACCTTTTGCAGCCTTTTAAACCATCACCTCATCTCAAACTCACAGTTTGCAATTATTTTTATGACCCACCTTACCAATTCCCAACCAGACACAGTACTTTCCCTTCCCACTGCCTTTGGCAGAAATGGATTTGAAAATTCTCTTGGCCTGATCCGTTACACTGGCAGAAAAGCCCTTTCTAATTCCTCATCATTACTTAAAAGCTGCTGTAGCAGTGCCAGGCTAAGACAGAAGGAATGGTCAGCATGGTTCCTGTGACTAGGAATCGGACAACTGAGAAAAGTTAGCACAACGTCGCACTGGTAGTCCCCTGGCAACATCCCCTGCTATACTTCCGCAGTGCTCCTGTATTTCTGGGATGCCAGTTAAATGCTGCGGCCACTCCCTCCTGGCCGTGGCTACCGTCACCCCGCTCACCAGGGACGGCCACCCGTGCTGCAGCCCTTTTCTGAAGGGCCCCGAGCTGCAGGCAACCACGTCCCAGGATCCCAGAGGGGACGGCCCGCAGGAGAACGGGCGGGCTGGCGCAAGTTTCACGCAGCCACTCTATCCGTCAGCCCTTCCCAGCGCCTCTGTTCCCGCGCCCTCCGGTCCTCGCGCTCCGAGCAGTTCGCAGCGGCCCGCAGCAGACGCCGCTCGGCCGCGCACCGGTCCCCGGAGGCGCTGCCGGGACAGCGCCGCTCCTCCGCACGCTGCCGCGGCCAGACGCGGGGCTGTTCGGTGCCGAGGCCACCGCAGCCCGGCGGCGCTCCCCGTCTCCCGCGCAGGGAGCCGGGCGGGCGGAGGGAAGAGCCCGCTCCGCCGGGGGCGGCGGGGGACGGGGCTGGCGTGACGTCAGCGATGAGGTGCGAGGCCGGCGCGCGCGGAGCCACCCGCCGGCGCCGGCACGGAGGGGGCGGGCGCGCGCCGCCCAGCCGCGCTGGAAACCGCTGCCGGCACCGGGACCGCTCCCCGCGGCCTCCCTCGGGCAGGCACCGCTCCGCGGAGCGCGGTCCCCGAGCCAGGCGGCGTGCCCGGCCGGCCAGGAGGCCCGGCGGCCCCAGCCGAAGTTCAAACAAGCCGCGCCCGCCCGACGCGCACAAGTCCCAACGAACAGCGTTTCCCTCTGACCGGCGGCCTCCGGCCCCGCAACTTCCTCGGGCAGCCTGAGCCCGGCTCCGCGGGGGCGCGCCCTGCGGAGCGGCAGCGCCCGCCGGCCCCTCAGCCGCTGCCGCAGGCCGGCCCGCCCGGGGACGCTGCGCGCTGACGCGGCAGCGCCGCAGCTCTCCGCCCCGTGAGGCGCGCACCCCGCCCCCCTCCCCGCCGGGCCGAGGCCGCCGTCGCGCTCCCCCGGGGGGGCCGAGGGGGAGAAGAGCCGTCGCGGCCGGCCGGGACGCGCACTCACCTGCCCAGGCGCCCAGCGCCGGCCCCACGGCGGCGGCGCCGCTGCCAAGCACCCAGACGCGGAGGCCGGCCAGCAGGCGGTAGGAGGCCAGCGCCGCCGCGTAGAGGGCGCCCAGCGCGCCCACCCAGTAGAGGAGGCCGGCGGCCGGGAGCGCGGCGGGAGCCACCATGCTGCGGAGGCGGCCGCGGCCGAACTGAGCCCTCCCGGCCACCGCCGACCCGCAGCCGTCACGGCGCCCGCCCCCGCTCCGCCGCGATTGGCTGAGGGGCCGCTCAGCCACCGGGTAACCCGGCAACACGGCCGGCCCCGCCCGCCCTCGGGCCGCGCGGCCCCGCCACGCTCCTGCCGCGCCGAAAAGGAGGGGGGCAGGGAGCGCGCGGCCACACGCCCCCGTACTACTTGCGGCCTGCGCCCCACGTGGTCGGCACCGCTCTCTTAGCGCCATTGGCCGGCGAGGATAGCCGTCAACTGGCGGCCGTGCTCCGATTGGCCCTGCCGCCAGGGGGCCTCGCAGGATTGGTGGAAGACGGGGCCTCTCTTCCCGCCCCCACTGACGTCATATGAGCCCATTCATAAAATGCTCAGGCCCCGCCTCGCACCAGAATACGTCCCTCGGTTCTCCCCTCCCCCCCGCCCCGCGCTCCCTCACGGGGCGCCTCCGCGCTGCGATCGCCGGGGCGGGGGCGGGGGGGGGCCGTAGGAGCAGTAACTCCGCGGCCGGAGGCGTGTGCCCCCAAAGCAGGGAGCCTGGCACTGGGGAGAGCCCGTCCCGGGGAAGCCGGGCTGGGCGTCACAGCCCAACTGCCGTTACACCACGGGCACCGCGGGGCTGGCAGCGCCTTCCTGTCCGACCGGCCTGACTCTGCCTCCCCCGGCAAGACCCCGGGGCGGCGGCGGCCTCCCGAGGTGCTTCCCCTGAGCCGGCCGCTTGCTGCGCCACGCCGGGGCTGGCTCTCCCTTCACCGGCCCATTAGGCAGGACCTCGCTCCCGCAGCCCCACGCGCGATGGGTTGGGAACCCCTGGACTCGGGAGGAGTGCGGGAAACACCTCCGAAATCACCCCCCCTCGGTGGCTCTCCCCATGGCGGCGGCGAAGAGCTCAAAGCTCCGCTGCCTTCTGCCCCACCTCCAGCCACCTGCTAGGGCCGTGCCACCCGTACCCCACGTACAGGCCTGGGGGTTCTCCTTCCTTCCCACGGACACCAGCCTGGGGGCGGGGGGAGGTGGGACACGGGAGGCTGCGGGAGGCTGAAGCCCTGAAAGAGCTCGTGGTTGAGGTGTCCTGCCTGAACGGGCTGCAAGGACGGGAGTGGCCAAGGAAGACGGAAAATCAACGGCGACTTGGTGCAATGTGTGGGTCAAGCAACCTGCCAGAAGAGTCCAGCAGCGGTGGAGGTGGAGCAGACTGCTCTTTTTCAAGGTGGACTTTTGCAACTCTCAGCATCAAAATCTTTTTCTAGCAAGCAAGACTTTTATACGATTTATTTGACAATGACCTCATTACAAGCAGTAAGAAACCTTCTCTAGATGAGGTTTCTCGGAGATCCACACCCATCTGAGTTGTTAACGACAGGTAGCATAGAGGGTAGTTTTATACGTTGCCTTTCCTTTCTCCCCTGCCTTGGAAAACAGGTCGCACCCAAAGCCAGCTGCTACTGCTGAAGATCTCCAAGCTCTACCAAAGCACCACTCTGCTTCAGACTTCATCCTCTTTCCGTGCTGCTCTGACACCTAGGAGAGCCTGCGTCGGCCTTCCCAGACACCCACCAACAATCCCAGCTGAACCCAAAACAGTCACAGAGTAGATCTTCCTCGTCCACCAATTTTGTTACGTTGCTCTTTCCCTCACTCACTCACTGGCTCCCCAGCTGCTGCCACAGCCACTCAAGCTGGTGGCACTCACGTTCACAGGTCTCTACACGTAGCTTTGCCACCAGCCGGGTTTTCAGGAACCTCCAGCTTTCCGTGCCCTCCTTTCCTCTGCTAAAGCACTGCTGCCAGGCTGCAGCCATTTGCCAGTTCCCCTCACCCACTCCTTTGCCATCATCAATCACATGCCATGTTGATGCTGGATGCAGCCTCCGGGAAGTCATCTGCCAAACCCCAGCACGCTTCAGATCCAGCTTTCTTTTACAGACCCCACTCCTGCAGACTGCTTACTGTAAACTGAATGGATTTACAAGCCATCCACAGTTTCTCTCTCCTTGTCCCAGTCCATGTTCCCTAACCTTCGCCTGCTTGTTGTTCATAGGGCATGAGCTCCTCAATGCAGGGATTACATTTTTCAGAGTTTCGAAAGATCTTGTATTAGGTGCTACCCTAAATGCAACAGGTAAGTAGTACCCCGAGTGTTGCACCTTGAGGTCCCGATCAGATCGTGGTGCCATGTGGATGCAGTTACAAAGACTACTGCAACCTCAAAGCTCTTATTTAGAAACAAGACCCTTTTGTATGACATCAACTACCTGATGCAATGAACTGTGTGTCCTGAGATACATGAGATTGCACTTAATGAGCTTTCATTTATACTAAGTGAAACAAGACCGAAGAAATTAAATGAAAATGTGCTTTGATAGGTTTATCTGTTTTATTAAATAAATGTTCGTTACATTTCATTATTAAATATATATATACACACACAATAGCTTTTCACTCAAAGATACATAATTAATTGAAATTAAAGGTAATAATCTACTTGTGGAAAACAATTAAATTTACAGTGGGATTCAAACTTCACTGGATTCAACTCTACACTGTCTGCAGTGATGCAGATTAAAGGCATGACGCTATCATACACTTTGCAATGAAAAATTTGTCGAGTCACTGTCTTACTGGCTGACCTATAGGTTTACGGCTGATTTTTAGAAATTATCATATAGCAGTTGTACCAGATCTAAGGGGAGGGAGCATGTCACTGGATTTCGTTCTATTCCACAATAGGAGGCATCCATCCTCACGGTGATTTAGCTCACCTTTTCTTTTGTTTGTCAGTCACTCAATTGTGAAAGGTGACACCGCAGAGGATCAAGCTCTCACCAAGTTTTCTTCCTGTTTTTTCACCAAGAGAGCCCACCTATTGCTTAGTGGCCCCCATTTTTAAAATAGTGTGATTTGCTAGGGCTATCTCCTGCAGTCTTTACACAAGGAAAATTCTCATAGGCCTCACTGAGCGTGTATCCTACATAACACCCGCCAAAGACAGGACTTTGATTACAAGGAGTGCAAAATTGCTGGGATAATTTAATTTTCCTTTTGTTCCATACCAGCCTTTCCTTGATTTGTAAACCTACTTTAATCTGCATGGAGAATCTTGGCATTTTTGCATGCATACTTGTGTGTTGGAAAGAAACAACTGTTGTTACAGTAAGAGAAAAGAACACAGGTAATCAGAGGGAGGTTCGAGCATCACTCCTCGTTGGGATCATAGTGCAATTATAAATCGTTAGAAAGAGCATGCGCTTGCTGTGGCCACATCACACTGTTTTCTTCTATTGGCTGTCAAAGCAGTTCTCAAACTGTTTGCAGGATAACAACACACCGCTGATTCTCACTCTTTTGTCTTCCAGAGGACCAGGCAATAAAGAGACAGGATACAGCAAAAGCGTCTGAAAAGAGAAAAGGAACCAGTTTGGCTCTAGTGAGAGATCTGCTACAAGACAAAGACAAAACAAGAGCTGAAGTGAGGGATGGAAGGTAACAGTATGATCACCAGGGTCACCAAGCGTCGAGAACAGAAGTGGACTGGGCAGCTGGACAGCATATGTAGAGGCTGGAGGAAAGGAGACGGTGTTGGACAACCTGCTGAAGGGAGCAGGCAACTTCCTACTGGATGTCCATGTAAGCCACACTGCAGTTACCACACGGATTCTGCCAATTACAAATGGGTCAGAAATAGGGAAGGAAGTACGTGGGTGCTATGAAAGATTCGCTGGCCTTTGTCAGAGCCTACCTGTCTTTTATTATAATGTCTACTGCCCACTGTACTGCAGTTGTGCTGCTCCTGAGACCTCTTGTCTGAACAACCTTCTTGTTGCAGGTCAGGACAGAACCTGCTCCACTGTTCTCTCAGGGAACCAATAAATCCCTTGACAGAGAAGCACAGATACAGCAAGGCCATCCTCAAGTTTTTTGTGTTAAAAAATAATACTGGTTATTCAACAGCATTGCTATTTTTTATGCTACTCTGTTGAGAGAGAAAGGCAGTCCTCTGAAAGGCTTACAGTCTACATTTAGAAGAAGATGAGTCACAGGCAGGGAAAGGGACTCACCGAAGGGAAAGAATTATACAAAGGTCAAGTGAGGGGTTTTGGATCTCTTGCTTACGGTCATCACACATTCCCAGGCAACAGGCATATCCCCCTTTTCAGGTTTAATCCCGGTCTTCCCACAAGCTTTGCAGGTCTGTTCCCATTTCCCATAAGCTGTTGCAAAGCCCAAAGGAGCACCCAGTCAGCTGAGCTGATGGAACAGTCAGGCATTTTGAATGTATTCACACATCAACATGCACACACATGTATATGAGGATACCTTGCCAAGGCCCCAGAGATCCACGTTTCCACAGCATTTTTATCAGTTCAAGCATGTAGTCAGTTCCAGATGACTGCAGATGCAATCTGGTTCAGGGTGGTGATGCAAGCCTAAGTCAACCCACAACTTGGCTACACCGCTCCATCGCATGGAAGGTGGCCAAACTGTATGGCAGATCACAAGAGAGACAAAAGAGAAAGTATTTAGGAAAGCTAAAGGAGTAAAGACATGCATGAGTAAAAAAGCAACAATAAATAAAAATGAACAAAAAATAAGGATGTAGAATTACAGAGAGGAAGACATCAAAAGGAGACATAAAGAAAGCAAAAATATAGCAGAGAGGAGAAATAAAATAAAACGAATAGGGGATAAAAGAGCATCCAATAAGAAGAGACATTCAATTTTTTAGTTTTTCTGTGACTTTGCTGCCACAAGTACCTCATGAGCAATCACACATCTCAGTGAGACCACATTCCCACGTCTCACACATACATCCTCCCTCCTGCCCTGCTCTCCCAGTACCTGAGAAAGACACCTTTTACTACAAGCCCACAGATGAGAACCAAAGTCAGTCACTCACTGTACATACAGCGAGTGTGTGGCCAGGGGGTCTCAGCACTCAGGAGGCCTCAGCACTGGGATCAACTCCTCACCCTGCCTGGCCAGCGCAGCCGGCAGTGCCGTCTACTCTGCAGCAACCCTGAGAGTAGGATGGGGGACTGCTGGTTACCTGTGATGTGTCACTTTTTTCCTGCCACTGAGAAGACGTGTAGTCATTTGTTTCATTAAATGGCATTCTTGTACCCAGAGCTAATTTTATCCCTTTACAAATATGTTTTTCATTCCTGCAAGTCAAGTGCAGCTCTCCCTCCTGTACAGTCATTCTGCTCTCATGCCTCTCTTACCATTACTCACACTTATTGCAGTGAGGCCAGATTCAATAAAGGGCCTGGCTGTTGCAGTGCTGAGCACTGCAGTGTGTCTTTGCCTAAATCTGCAGCCCCGAATTAAGACATCCTGCCTTGGTGCACACTGAAGGCAAAAAGTAGAATACCGAAGAATGGGATCTACACTGTCTATCCTGTTAAGTGAAGAACTCTACAGGAACCGGTTGGGCACACCAATAAATCTCTCAAGACACCTCAAACAGCAGTGGATCCTAACACTGGGGTGAGGCAAGATACCTTGTGTGGAATTCCCAATCCTGAGCCTTTTCTTAGGCACCTACTCCATCCCCTTGCAGGGGTCACAGTACCCCTCCAAGCCCACATGCTATTTAGCACTCACGCAGGAACCCAGTTTTCCCTCCTCTGCCTGAAAGGGCTTGCACCAGCAAAGTGTCTTAATAGCATGGCACAGACGTGTGCTGGGTGAGGTGCTCTCAGTTGAAGCTGTTACACAGCAACACAGAATAACTGGTTTTCCATCAGCCACAATGATGGGAGGGAAAGCCAGCGGGACTGGAGGGGCTGGGGCACTGGGACAGACATTCTCAGCCCCATCCCATGCATAAATCTTACGCATGTGTTAAAGCAGTGTATTTGGGCAGCTCTGGAAGCAGGTATTTATGTAACCCTCCTCACTCCTGGCATGCTCCCCAGTAAGCAGGGGCTTGGGGATCTATGTTTTAGACTCGGGCCTTGACAGCAGCAGCTAGATGGCTCTCGCTCTCAGCCCCTCCAGTACTCCCATGGGCCTAACACAAGGTGCCTCAGCGCTCGTGAAGAAGGAGCGCCCAACTCACCCAGGCACTGAACAACCACAGAAGAGCCGATCGTCCCTGCTCTGCAGAGCTCACAGGTGCAAGTGAGCCAGACAGCAGCAGGTTGAGAGAAAGGGATGGAACTGATACCATTACGTGCCATAATAAATAAGCAAGCAAGCACAAATTTTGATTTGCATGTGTCTCATCCTGCAATTGCACACTTTTGACTATAGCTTCTATGAGAAGGACAGGAACCTGCAAACACAAGTCAGCTTTGAAACACAAGTCTTAGCTTTGAAACTGAGTCATCCAGGCATTTTAGGTTACCACACTGTGTAACAGCTATACACTCCTTATTTCTTAAATAAACCTTGGGCGTCAGCAACCTGCCTTCCGCTTCAGGGATTGAAGTCCCAAATTTCTCAACAACAAATCACTCCAGGCAACTGTAGCAATGGAAGCTAAACAGAACCTAAAGCAAGACAGTAGTTGGCATATTAACTAGTTGAGTCTACAGATTGTAAATTTAACATGCCACACAGATGCACACTGTTCTTTATGAGAAGGTCTGTTCAATTCCCCTTAAGAAGAATAGGAAACAATGCAAATGATACTACAAACTTCTAGTACTTTATACAGGGATTTTTCACTTTTACCTACTACGGATTAACAGGTGAGTCTCTTGTAAAATCTCAAAATTCCTCTTTTTGTTACCATTCCCTGTTTAGAGTTCTCAGAAGTGATTATAATGGGGAGCTCCAGATCCTCTCATCATGCAAACCAAGGAAAGGCTTGAGTAGGACATGCATATAAAGTTGGTTTTTTTTTTTAATCACCAGCAACACTAGAAATCAAGTACTTCTCCAAAAAAATTCTAATAGCTGTGCATGCTGCAAATCCAAGTGCAGCATGTGTTTAGCAGAGAGACATAATATGGGCCGTGGCAACAGAAGATTAACCTTCTTCAATCCTACAGCCCACTGAAATGTATTGATTTTGAGCTGAAAATATCATCTGTAGAAACAAAATACTGTGTTCTCATAGTTTAATCCTTCATGTCTCTGCTACCTAGTTTCGTAACTGTAGATAAGCGATACAGATACTTGCCCACATAAAATGAACAAAGTTCAGGAATACGTGTCCCTCATGCCACTGCCAACAATCAGTGTCACCTTGCATGATGCATTCACTTTCAGACCCACATGATGGACTACATTTGATAATAAACCTTTGTCTCCTCATCTATAACCTATTGTTCATCCACTGCACTGTATTACATACACACAACCCTCTTTCACTGCATCCTTTTGTGGAGTATATTGAATGTGAGATTGTGTCTATAGCCCTCCCTCCACCCCCCTCCAATGCATCTATTGTCCCTGAGAGAGTCCGCCTAGCACGAGCTGGTTCATATCCATGGGACAGGAATCACGCGACATTTCCTCTCTTCCACATAACTACTTCACCTCTTCCATATACCCATGGACTACCTTTGCCATCATATCCTTTTTAAAAAAATCCGTCTTCCTTCAGTGTTTCCTTAAAGATCCACTTGCCAGACAGTCCTGGTGCCCCTGCCATAACCTGGTACTTCTAGAAGACTTTGTCTTGGCCACTCCCAGTATTTCACGAACACAAATTACACTTTGAAGAATGCCCGTTAAGTATGATGTATCACTCCTAGTTTGCATGTGAGGAAATGTGAGGGCAGAGAGTTCAACTAGGACCCTACCAGGGACAGAAGTTGAGAGCAAAAAATCTCAGTTTCCTATCTTTAACACCCAATTATGCTTCTGGTTTTTTTCCCTTCAAATTCTCCATAATTCTTTAAAATGTCCGGCTTCCAGACTTCCTAAAGAGTTCTACCATTAAAGTTTTAACCATTAAAGCTGGCATTTTAAAAACACCCTGGGAGATTCAGTCATCCCCAGTATATTGCTCCCCATTACAACAAGGATTTGGATCCCAAGTACCCATCATTGCGGATGGTTGCCCTAACCATCGGCTTCAGCAATGTGGCACTGCACTCTCTCCTGCCCAAACAGTAACAGTTCTTCCAACATGCACACTCATCCCATACCTGTCTTCTCGAAACACGTCAGAGGTCCTAGGGGGAATGAAGCATTAGGAGATATATCTGCTGAGGTAGGCATGGGATTTGAACTTCAGGTTTCCGTGTCTCACACACCTAAACTGGCAGACCACTGATGCACAGCGTGTCTCACTTCGTGAGGCCCAACCGCAGCCAACCCGCTTTAGGAGACCTGGCAGGACAGACCCCACTAACACTGGGCGGGGAGTGCCGTGCTGGTACAGCCCTGCACAAATGCACTGCTCACCAGCACCAAGGTCACTGGGACCTTGGCAAGCAGAGAAATCTAGGGGCAGGAACTGAGGTCCTGTCACAGTTAGATGGCACCTGAGCAGGTGATTTGAGGGGGCCTAAGCTTTATCTTTAGATGCCGAGAGGGCAACTAGGTGTTCTGGATGGTAATAGGAGAAGTAGTATTAAAGGTCAATATTATGTTGGGAAATTTATGGTAGTAGAATATTGCCTTGCTCAAACAGGTGAGCTCTGGCTTCTCTAACTCAATGCTTCTTTGTGCCTGATGGTGGGAGAGCAAAACTCATTTCGCCTTAGTAATTTAAACCAAGCTGTCATCTCCCTGAATACCGCAATAAGAATAGTAGCAATCATTTGGACTCTCTTTCCACAGAAACACTCGAGATAGAAATGACCACCGCCACTCTGAAACAAGTACAAACAATAGTTTTATCCTACTTACTTATTCTGCTTTGATTAAATTTTGAGAAGTTTCTGTATATGAAGGCACTGCAGAAAACAAAGTAAGTAGCTCCAAAAGATGGCATTTCCTTCCATCCCAGGATTTTCACAAGTTGGAGAGAGATCAGGGGAATGCCAAAACTCCTGTTTCTCCTCTTGGTATTTCTATTCCTATAGATGCTGCTATAACAACAACATCCAACAGCTTTTGTATCAATTGTACGACCATTTTAGAGGTACGGAGCTTTTTTTTTTCTCCTATGGGAGGAGCTTACTGAGGAGCTTATTTTTACTTCTCCTTTAACTGCTTCTTCTTTCTGAGAATAAGAGGAAGTAAATGATGTAAGACCAAAGACACCATAATGATGTCCCCACCCAGAAGGCCATCTATTCAGGGAGTGTAAATCACTATCTCTCTGGAGACATCAGTGAAAATGTGAAGTTTTACAGCAGCGATGACCTGGCTCCAAAGCATTCCTACAAATAATAATTAAAAACAAACAAATAACAACAATAATAAAAAAACAACAACCCAAAAAATGCTGCTGCAGGCTACAGTGAACCATCCCTTTCCCAGTCTACGGCTACCAAACCAAGCTCTGGTATACTTCGATTTTGTTCGGTGTATAAGTTCCCAGTACTTTTATATATTGATCCTCTGCTATTTTTACTTATCAGCCAGCATATGCAGCAAAGCAGGTGTATGTGTATATATACATATGCGTGCGTGTGAGTATACAAGTGTACACATTCCTCCAGACTTATTTATATAAAACCAGTAAAAGAATGGATTTGTCCTACTCTTAATAACAGCACTAACACCTAATTTTTGTTTAATATTAAAATATTAGCTGTTTTGCTTTTGTTATTGAATCATGTGAATGTAATTATCAACCTTATCACATGAATGCTTCTCACTTCCATAAATTTGCTCCTCCAAACAGCAGCATTTCAAGAGGCGTAATACAGCACAAGAGAACAAAAAACTGGTGACACTAGTGGAAGTGCCTCTTTTTGCAGCGGAAAGCCTTGTAGGATGACACAAGCAAATCAGGTCTGAAAATTTTCCTTTGCTGTAGTCCTAACACTGTGTTCCCACCATTTCAGTGGGAAAGTCCATGACTTCCTTCCAATTCAAAAAGGTCAAGAAAAGAACAAGAGAAAGCATCTGCTATGAATAGGAACAATTAAAGAATCAGACTTATGATGGAAGAGAAAAATATTTTTCAGGAATCCAGGTTAAATAACGACCAAGCATGTTTCATTCCATACTCATAGAATCACTTTACGGTCACATTTCTGCCCTGTAAGCTTTGAGATTCTGTCTGCAGCTCACATCCCGCCATCTATTATAGAAAAAATGTGCAAGAAACCATTTAGAGATAATATATATTTCTTTTTTTGTCTTCCAAGTCTTTCATACTGTCTCCTACCAAATGAGCCTTCCATTTTCACATGACTTGTTCACCTCTAGGGGGATGAATGAAGTTTAATCCTTATAATCCATTCACTCCTCTGCTTCAGCAACTAGTGAAAGTGCCACTCGTAGCACTTAACGCATACATTGATGATTAGATTGATTCCATCACTTAATTTTCTATTGACCACTGAATGGGAAGTTACCTCCTTAAAACAAATTCTTTCTCTTTGAATAACCTGCGACAGTTGTGGACTGAAAAATAAAATTAAAATGGATGGCTGAGCAGTAATTGCTTAACTCCCTGCTTTGTGGAGATTTCCCAAATAGCAAAAATAACAAGTAAAAACCTAAAATGTCGGCCTAGGGTATAGTAGCCTTGCTGAAAAGCAATGTTCTTTAATTTTAAGGTACTTCTGTTAATTCTTCAGTGCTGCTTTAAGTGCTGTATGTAAAAACTATATAGTCTAAAAGGCAGAAAAAAAGATACAAGGTCTCAGGTAACATCCCAAGGGAGCTGATTATACATACATTTCAGAATGCAATATTGTTTTGCCCTAGGTGACTTTTAAGTTTTTCATTTAAATATTTTCCTAAAAATTGTTCCATGAAGACTTCTACAAATAGCCCATCCAGGGACAAGAAGTCAGGCAGTACTGTGTGAGTACACCTTCAACCATGGTGTCCAAACCATACAGTTTGTCTGCTCCCAATGTTTAAAGTCAGTGAGGTAAAGAACATCACTTCTCTTCTGCCAGCACAATTCAGAGTGTGCAGGTGATAAGCAGCTGATAGCAAATAAAACCAAACTACTCTGCTTGTAGTAAGGGGCCTGAAGAAAAGAACTTGATTAATGGAAAAGGAAATTAAGATGACAAAAACCAGCAGTGCTTTCAAAATGGGCCCACTGTAAATGTGCATATCCATCTCAGAATCCATTTTACTGATACACAAGAATGCAGAATTAAGGGAGGGGATATCCAGGATTCCCGAGTCAAATTCCCCACTACTATGCAGAACCAAACATTGATGTTCATTTCTGGATTTATCAAACTTCATTTTAAAAGAAATTTAAACTTCTTTCTCATTTGAAACTGCTCCAGAATATCGGTGGTCTGATAGTTAGAACTCTTCCTGTAATTTGCAGCAAACTGTGCTCATTATCCCCTTTATATGCATTTGTTTTGCTTGTTTACTCTAATCTTGAGCTCACATAATTATTTTCCTCCCCTATATAAAAACTGGGTAATTGTCACTTTCGTGTCTTTCCATTAACAGTCTCTCTATTCCTCTTAACATCCATGTGGCCCTTTTCTGCATCTGTTCCATCCATCTGTTTGAAACCATTTATCTGAATGTGGGTGATAGTTGGGCTCCAGATAAGGTCTCACTAATGCCATATACTTTGACATTAATATTTTCTATACATACAGGAAATCCCTCCCCCAATACCTTCTAGGACACCACCTTTTTTTAAATTTTCTCAGCCGCATCACATAGCAGTACGCTATCATTCTGCTGCTGACTACTACACCGACTACCAATTCACCACTAAAGTGATGAGCTCTTCTAGAATAAATTGTGATTAGCTTCTATTTGCATCACTAAATATCATCTAATTCTATTAATCTCAGTTTTGATTCATCTTGTTGGCACATGGATATTCCAATCCTCCTCTCTATCGATACAGTCCACCAGTTTTGTGTCCTAAGATTTTATCACCGCGGTTCTACTTTTTCACTAGTGTCACTAAGGGAAAAATTAAGTAATTTCCAATACAGTCTTTGAAAAATCCAGTTCACAGCCTCCTTTCCATCAGTACATTCTCTTTCCACCTATTATCTGTCAGTGCATTCCCAAGTCACCTTACAATGTAATTAATCCAAATTTTCTCCATTCTACATAATTTCCTCACATGGTACAATATCAAATACTTTCCTGACAATGAAACATATTAGATCTACTGTATCTCCTCTGGCTAGAAAATCCCAGCATAAGGTAACAAGTTAGTCTGGCACAGTCTGGTTTTGCTAAAACTATGTTGCATTTCATCCCACCTTTTATTTTTCTCTGTGTCTTTTATTTTGCCCTTCAAAAACTGTTCTACAGCTAAATGTACTATGGCTATCAGATTAGATCATCTGTATTACAAATCTTGTCTTTCCATTGGGTACCCTCAGCTATTTGGCCCCTTTTACATGTAGCTTCCATTGCTTATATAGTACTTAAAGTTAGATTGTACATTTTTGGAAAGGGGATATATTGTATTTATTGTGCTAATGCACTTCCATTGCCACTGAAATAAGAAAAAAAAATCCAGTAAAATTTATTTCCTATTGAACTGGAAAAGCAATGGTTCTTTTCAGATGGGAATAGAGCGGGCCATACGCTAATAAGTTTAAAGCACATTACAATACATTATTCACATTTTCCTTGTCTTGAACTTTTGTATTTTATTTTGTTCTGGACTTGCTGATTCTGTATCTCAAGTCACCTTCAACAACTTAACTCTGCAAGTCCAAACCACCAGGGGTTACAAAGCAGGCACTTAGACGCTTACACGTTTTTTGTGCCTACCCAACAATTTCTTTTATAAGCAAAACAACATTTTTCCTCCACTAGAACAATACCTTCCCAAAAAAAAAAAATTCATTTCTTTGCTATCTTTCTTCCGAGAATTACACCCATCTGCGTGTACTTTAAGGACTGCATTTCAGGTGATGATCATTGGCAAAATCTGATGTGCTTTCTGACACAAATACAAAAATGTCTGTAGAGCTTCGCACATACCTCCTCTCAGAACTGAACTGTAACATGCAATAGAAAACAAACCTATTATGGCATATTTCCCTTTTTTGTTTGATCTCAACAGTGTTATTTTCTTTGCACACCTTCATTTACTAGTTAACAAATAAATTGTTTTCTTCTGCATTTCAAGAGGATTACTATTACCAAGAAAAAGAAACTACCTAACAAGAATCTTTCCCATTCCATTCCCATGAGAAGTTTAAGCATGCTCAGCCCCAAGTTCAGCCAACTGCTGATGTATGGCACCACTATCTTTCAAGATTTGCCTTCAAAAAGTAAGGAGGAAAAAAAAAACCCAAACAAAATTTACCAAATTCACTTCAGACTGATTTATTTAACGTACTATTATTTGTCATTCCTTTCATACATAAAATAAGGTACCTCCAGCTAATTTACAAATTCCTTTAAAACATCAGAATGTTTAACAAGAAGCTGATTTTGCACTTTGGGCCCACTATTAGCATAAATTCAATTAACATGTAATATTTTTTTCTCCTTTTTCTTCCCTCCCCACTTTTTCCTCAGAGAAAATACCTTGCTATCAGGTAGACTACCAAGTCCTGTTTGCTTCCAGGGTTTGTCCCTCCATAACTTCAACACACTTCAGCACCTTCATGCATCTTAATTCTTCCCTTTCACATTAAAAAAAAAAAACACCAAACAAACAAACTTGTAAATGAAAACTGAGACCCCCTCCTGCCACGTGCAAGCGTTTGCTATCCGAGCAAGCTGACTCCCGGAGGAGGCCACAGGAAGGCACGGCTCTTCGATTTGATGCAGAGCTCACCAGACAGTGGAAGCAAAACTCAGCACACGCTGTGAGCCTGTGCGCCAGCGCGCCAGCGCCTCGGCCGGGGCCCTGAGCAGCCGCAGGGGCGGCGGGACGGCAGGAGCGCAGAGGGGACGCAGAGCCCCGCGCGGGAGCCGTGCAGATGAGCCGCATATGTTGTTTAAAAAAACCGAACTCCCGTTTGGGAGGAAGGGGATTTAGGCGAGCCCGCAGGGAGGCCCGGCCGGGCCGGGCCGGGGACCCGCCGCCCTGTGGCTCGGTGCCGCGGCGGAGCGCGGCTGCCCGCCAGGCCAGGCCAGGCCAGGCCGACCGCCCTGCGGGCGACTTTCGGCCTGATCCTCCGTCCCCGCCCACCCGGCCGGTGCCTGTGCCCCGGGGCGCCCCGCAGCGCACCGCAGCGCACGGCCGGCATCGCCGCGCGGAGCTCACTCGCGGTCAGAAAGTGAGAGGCAGGCCCCAGCCGCCCGGCCCCTGCCCGCTCCCCGACGGGCACGACGAGCCAGCGCCTCCGCCGGCACCAGAGCAGGCCAGGGCTGGCCGGACACGCCCGCCCCGGCCGGCTCCGGGGGAAAGGGGCAAACCCGCCACTGACCTGCCGGCGCCTGAGGCGGGCCCCCCAGACGGGCCGTGCCGCGCCGGCGCCGGTCCTGACGGAGCGGGGGATAAAGCCAGCGCTCCTCGAGCGGCGCCGGCCGGGAACGGGCCGCCCCAGCGCGGCAGGCTGAGGGCAGGCCTGGGGCGCCCGGCCCGCACGCGCTCCCGCCTGGCGGGAGAGAGGCGGCCCGCCATGCCGGGCGGGCGCCGCGGCGGCGTTTACGACAGCTCCCGGCATGCCGCGGCGCCTACAACTCCCAGCCTGCCCGGCCCCGCCGCCGTTAACCCTCTGCGGCGCCGAGGCGCCTCCGCAGCCGCCGGCCCCTCGCCGCCCGCCCGACCCCCCCTGCCCGTCGCCACCACTTCCTCGCGGCGGGCCCTCCGTCGCCAGGCCGCCCGGGGCCCCGGCCCGGCTCTTCCGCGGCCCGTGGAGGAAGAGCCGCCCCCGGCCCGGCCCGGCCCGGCCCGCCGGCGGTGCTTGCTCCGAGCGGCCCGGCCCGGCCCCGGCCCGCTGATGCTGTGGCAGGTCTCTGTACTCCTGCAGTGTGGTTTCAGGTCCCAGCTAGTGCAGTTTGTTACTGGCGGCGGTGGTATTAATTGCCCGCTCCCTGCCAGTTAATAAAAAGCAGGTGAAATATCTTCTTCCAACTGTTTGAGTTTTTTTAAATTTTTGTTTCAAAAGACAAATTGTAATAAGTAAATTAGCTCAAAAATAGCTTACAACCCCCAGAAAACTTTGGGACAAAGTTACCAGGAAATGCTGGGTTATCCTGCAGTGAAAGTAACGTGAAAACTCAGTCACGCTATCATGTTTTGTCCTCCTTCCCATATACTCTTCATATAGGTGCTCAGTATACGTATGACTAACACGTACAGCGCTTTTTCAGCTCCCCTCTTAAAATACGTAGCAAATGATGTGCACACAACTAACCCGCTGCGAACTAAAAAATAACCCAGAGAGCCAGAATCCATTTTTAAAGTAAGTGAGGGACGGGGGCAGATAGCACAAGTTCATGCAGAAGCAGCACCTCTGAGTAAAATCCACTGGGTCTCACCCGACCCCCCTCCGCAGCTCGGCATCTGCGCCCCGAGACGCCCCCCGCGCGCATGCAGAGCTCGTCCTCTATACATCTATTTTATTTGCAATATTTTTTATGAAAGCCTTGTACAGCAAATACAAGTCAAATGGCTCTAATTTGTAGTGCTACAAACTGTAACATGCTCAGACGTGTAACTGCCTGACAGACTACATAGAAATCTGGCTTATGCTCCAACCTCTGAAACAAATGCAAATACCTAGAAACATTCTGCTATTTCTCCAAAATCAAAATACTAAGTAAAACAAACCCACTGCCAGATTTTTCATACAAATACTTCTTTTTAAAAAATAAATTTATTATTTATTTCATACCATAAACAACACAGAGGAAAGAAACACATATATGTTGTCCTTTTTTTAAAAAAAACGTATCGTTAAGAAAAGCACATATATAGCTCTTTTTTTTAAGTTTATTTTTTAACACCTTGTCCCTTAAATCAGCCTACAAGCCAATAGCTTTATCTAGAGAAAACACGATTGGAAAGCCTTTTTATGTCGGACTGTTTTTCAGACACTTACAGGAGGTTTTTAAAGACAATTCACAGCCATGCTATTCCAAACGGCACAAATACAATTATTTAGAATTTATTCCTTACTGTGGCAATTTTTACTTTGGTATATTTTTCAAAATTTCCTGGGAAAACACAATGAATTGCCATCTAGCTTAGCGCACCTACACTGTTACCTCTTTCTCTACATTTTCTCGTTACAAATCAACCACAAACATTTTAGAAGTATTTTACATATATATAGTAAAGTCTTAGAAAGGACAATACCACAAGAGAAACGCTCAAACTGAGGGTGTAAATGACCTCCTCCCATGTTCCAGACGTACCTACAAAATCCCTGGTCACTGGTACAGGATTATACATTCCGTAATAAGTTCGGCCTTTTTGTATTTTGTACTATTTTAACACCCCAAATTTATAGATTTTTAAAATTGGCATGTTAAAAGGGCTTTATTTAAGGATTTCAATGAAAATAGTGTTATGTTTTGTCATATTACCATAATCCTCCTTTTTAAATCACTTAGAATTTCAGTATAACCTAATTAAGTAATTTTAAGTAAGTCTTAACCCAAATACATAGATCTAATAAAAATGTACTTTGCAAACAGGGAAAATGGACTTCTAAAATGGATTCCTCAGGTATGAACAAAGATGCTGAAACATTTTCTCCCCACAAACTTTGAGTTCTGAACTATTTCACAGCACTTACATTTAAAAACCAAAATACTTCTAAGAAAACAAATTTCACCAAATATCAAGCATAATGTTTCATTCCAATTTTATTTGTTTATTCCTTTTATATTTAAAAGAAATCTTTCAGTTTTCCTTGCCAAAAAGGAGGGAGACTAGGGAAGAAAAATATTGCAAAATCCTAGCTACCTATCTTCATGTATTGTTTATTTCAAAGCTCTTCTAACAGCAGTTTATATTGGGTTTAGATATTGTATATTATTTTGCCAGTGGAAATATTATTATTTGGATTTTTGCCTTGTAAAAGGCTAAAGAACAACATTATAGATTTTAGAGACTTCTAACCATTTTTAATCTCTCTCTCTTTTAAATGCTACAAACATCCCATTTGGTAAATGGAATTTACATTTCTCTCTTGTCTAAATTACCAGAGTTGAATCAACAATTCAAAACAGAAAGGACAAGTGATGTACCGTAATACAACAGCAAGTCCAACACTTTAACACAGCTCCTCTCTCTATTGGTGTATAATAAGCTTACACAAAGCATAAAACATCTCAGAAATATAGCCTCTTTCCTGATCAGAAAATTTTGCTTATTGACTAATTTGACCTCAAGGAATTGCATTTTCTCAAAAAGCATCTTATCTATAGCTTTATGCCATTTACTGACTCTTGCTTAATTAACCAGCATGCTTTAAAAACAAGTATTGTTCCTTCAACTTAATCAAAAGACTATTTTTAATTGCTACCACATCAAATATATTTGTCAATACAATAAAGCCACATACAATTTGAAAGAACTAATTTTTTTAGCCCTGTCTTTGACCAACCATAAATTACAGCATCCACTTCCAATTTATTTGCCATTCTAATATGAGGTGAACTGAAACACACACCACAGCTCACAAATACATCTATCTTTCTACAACATCCTATCATTTGCATCTTTTAATAGGAAAATCCAGTGTAACACTGTCAGCACTACTGTTCTCCTGCAACCGACCGGACTTGAGAAGGACTTGGCATTAACTTCCCTCCCTCACAACACTTTGCCTCCTCACCTCTCTCAAAATAAAACAAAAATATTTGGGTTTTCAATAAACTCCAAAACCGAAAAGGCCAAAAGGTCAGGTATTATTTAATCCGAACAGAAAAGTTATTTTCTCTCTCTGTCGAAAGCCGTCAGTAACAGCACATTACCTGAGAAGTGATGCTCGCTTCCCTTGGACGGCCATCCTTCTGTCCAGAACAGGGCCTGTGCCGCGCTCCCTATAACATAAGAAAAAATAGATTAAAATTATTATATGCTTAGACCCATTTCTGCACATCCAAATTATCTGGCCCTCACAAGGCTTTGTATCTCTTGGTCTGAAAAGCATTTTAAAAACTCCTATTACATTCTAATTAAAACCCTCAAAATTGTTTTTGATAAGTCAGGTACACATGTCAAAAATTAGCTCCATACATGGTCAATCGAAGTACCAGATTCTCCAGACCTGGTTTTCAGTTCCTAGAGGCCCGTATACTGCTGCATGCTCCATCTCATTAGCAACATTTAATCTGCAAATGGCATGATCTTATATTAAAAAAGAAAAAAAAAAATTATTTTACATATATTGAGATTTAATTTTTTTTTAAAAGCTATTTACATGAGGGACAGAGTCCTGAGATATTCCTTCCCACGGCAACTTTTTCCTCCTGTTTTAAAAGCTGAATACCTTCTCAGATAAATATGGTGTTTGCTTTACCCGTTTTTCTGTGATTTCTGTTATTGTGTACTTATTTGTGATTCTGCAGAATTTACACAGGCCTGTAGTTTTGAGACTTCTATCTCCTCCTTTCACCTGCGAGGAAGATACCAGCTAAAATCACTGTCTATACACCATTTTTATGCCCTTTTTCCCTCTACACTTTTTCAAACAAATGTGAGAGGAAAAAAAGTTAAGATAATGAGTACAAATTCACAGTGTACTACATTTCCAAAAAAACCCCCTTGTTTCAGTTTGTCACTTAATAAGCATTATCAAGGTAAGTCATGGTCAGAAAGCCTCAGCACTGTAGGGTGTAGTATTTATGACTAAACTGCCCTTTTTTTTTTTTTTTTTTTTTTAAAAAAAAAAAAAAACCTGCCTGTGTTGAAATCTTTTCTTCCATCTTTTACCCTTCTCCTTCCACATATTTTACCCTCCTCATACTGCTTAGATCCTAGCGGACTGTTGCCGCACATGTATTTTTCCACCCAATTTCCTAGACATTGACAAATGTGAACCAAGGAAGCATTTTGCACAATGTTAACTTATCTAAACCATTTCTTTCCTCCAGTCTCTCTTTTTCTCCATGGCACCCTTTGCTTTTTTTTACCCTCTGCTATTGCTTTGTTTGGTCTTTGCCCACTTGTCCGTACATTTGTCTCCTGCTGATCCTATTAGACCAGGCAGGAAGAACTGAATGTCTCTCTCTCCCATTTGCTACACTGTCTCTCATTTTTTAGTGTTTTACAGATTAAACACATTCTACCATCATTTTCATGTATTTTTGAAGATACTTTTTTTTTCCTTCTCTAGGAACTTGCTGATTACAGTCACCCATACTTTTGCAAAGCAAGGTGAGCCCTGTCCTGCTCTAGTACATGCTGCTGTCAGCATATTAAGTGTAAATGACTTGCAAGCCTGTGATGCAAAGTGTGAAAAAGGAAAAGGGGGTAACATGTAGAGATGCCCCTTAACATCATAAACAAAAAAATAGACATTTTTAACTGATTCTGACTTTTTAAAGAGATACCATCAAGAGAAAACACCTGTCTTTGGGGAAATCTTTATCTAGATCACTAGCAACACTTTTCTACACTAATAAAAGTAAAGAAAATTTTAAAATTCAAATTCAAACAGCATCACCTGTTTAGGATTTACTTTTCTGCATTTCCCTCAGCCTGGGGAGTGAAAGTCATCTGTTGGTTTCACTTTTGTTCTCAGCCAGTTTCACTTTCATGCACTGGCAGAATCTTTTATATTTTCGGTTCAGCAATGTTAAAGACGACATTTACATTTTTAAACAATCCTCATTACACTTATAATATGAACAATTCATGTCCATCTCTTTCCCAGGCACTAAGAAAAAATAATTTGGGGGCCTAAATGTAATGGGCAGCATCCTTCTAAAGGAGCAGCTTTCACCTGTCTCATGTTAGGTTGTGATCTGCTCCTTCTTTCCCTGAAATCAATAGGAAATGTGCCATTAACTTCACTGACAGCAGGATCAGGCCTCTGGGTCTGTAATCTGCAACAAAAAAATGCCATATGCAGACCAATATATTCCTTATAACATACAATGTTTGCCTTCAATTATTTTCCTGTGCAAACTCAAGGGAAAAAAACAGCCCCTGCATTTACCTTTCTGTATGCTTTTAAATTAGCGATAAATACCCTTCTTAACATAGGCCGTAGGAAATTAGAGGGCATCTATCCACTTTGGTTTGCATGGGGAGGGAAACACTGTATCTCCCTGCTACCAATTGCGAATAACTATTTCTCCTCCTTGCGCAGAGCGCAAGCTATATGAAACACCCCAACCCATACAGAACTGTTACTGTCTTGCACCAGGACCTTGTTTAATCAAAGTTTCCACAGCATATACTTGTGTAACCCTCATTTTTTTCAGAATAAACCACAATGCTTTCAGAAACTAGAACTATCAACAGCAGAAAAAAAAATGGCTTCCATTTATATTTTCACAACCCGTATCTTCCCTTCTATATTACCTCCCCCCCTCTATGGCACAGACTCCAAAACGCAGCCGTGAACTCACACGTATGCATAGGCAGGTGCATATACATACAATGAAATCTTCCTCCAGCTACCAACACACTGCAGTTTCTGTCTTTGTAGACATAAGGGTTTCTGAGACATTGAGACTTAATGGAAAGACTTAAGGGTTTATAGGAGCTGCGCAACATTCACTTTTTCAACTTCTTTCCTAGAAATTCTGTGTCCCACAAGCACACAAAGAAATGGTCACTAGCTGCTTACGGAAATTATTGTCCTGTTTACATGCCAAAAGTTAAATCTTAAAAGCTTATGTATGCAACTCCTGGGAGAATACTTACATCTCAGTTTTATTTACCCTACTGTTTTATTTCACCATATGAAATGTGAATAAAAATGGGGAATTGCACTGTGATCATGTACCCACCCGCTTCACAGACACACACTTTTCTATTCAAGTAGGCTGTAGTACTATATATTTGACTTAATCACGTCACGCATCTAGACACAAGCAGCTTCCACAGCACTATGTAGCACATGTTCCCGGTTTCTCTTTTCCTGGATGCCACTACACAGAAGAGCAGTAACCGCTCTCTCAAAGAATTTCTCTCCACCTTCCTTCTCTACCTCCACCTCTCCTCTCCCCAGAAAATATCTTTTGCGTTTCCAAGGCCAATTCAACATGAGACTTACACATACACTTAATTTCAAGCGTACAAATACACCCCCTGTGTTCAGTGGGGTTATTCACTCGCCTAGGTCAACTGCACCTTTAAGTGCTTTGGTGCCATACAGAGACAGACCACTATGATCACCTGGGTCACAGAAAACACTGTTTACCGGAAAGCATGATCACAACACTGACTTTCACAGACTCACAACATGCTACCTCTATGTCCCAGTGTAGCTACATTCCTCGTAAGTGCCGAAATTCACTCTTTCCTAACTGCAATGTCTAAGACTTGTTTGTCCCTAATTTCCTAATTTGCAACGGAGCTGCTGATACAGTGTTTTGGTGGGAGTTAGCTATCACACAGATTTTGCACCAGGCCTTCACCCAGGGCTGCATCTCCCCCAGTGATAAAGTGTCCTGGAAGAAATGCGTTAGCTTTTAGGGCAAAGACCCTGAACTGTATCAATTTCTTTAAGATATGATGAAGCTTAACTTAAGCGGACACTCGTGAAATCAGTAAATATCCATCAATTAATATTGGTGGATCATTACCAATGAGAGAAATAATTACAGGGAAATACAATGGCCTATTTCAAAATGGCTCCTTTAAAGGACGTGTTTCATAACTTAGCCTTGCTCTTAAATGCTGCTCTTGGTGCACTCATAGAAATGATTTCCTTCTGGAGCATTCTGCCCTGTATTTTACTTGGCTTTTATATAAATATTTACTTTTTTGTGTTACTTAAACTAACTAGATAATTTTAGCTGTGTGATTGCTATTTATCTTTTGTCTTCCGATATTAAGGATATTAAGGCCTCACAGCAAGTATTATCAATGAACCCTTCGAAATATAAATTATGAGTGTGGCAGGGGGGCAGAAGACAGTTACATGGGAAAGATGATGGAAGGAGGGTTGGTGTTCTTTCAAAGATACTTAACGTTATACTAATTCCTGAAGTGCAAAGACGGGAACTCCCCATGAGGTACCTTGCCTAGCCAGGCCAGCAGTTTTGAAGGGCTCTGCAGTCTCTCCTTGGGGTTCCTAATGGTCTGCAGCCCTCTCCTGACAGGTCCTGCTGCAGTACAAGAGGTTATCACAGGGGCAGCCTGCTCCCCTCTCCTTTTCCCATCTGGAAACAAGGAGCGGAGCAACTATTAACAAATACTCATTAATGTATTTGCTTTGGAAGGCATCAGGCATAACCCCTGGTGCTATGTAATAGTCACATTATTAATAATAATTGTAGCGGAGAGTAACTGTCATGACAGGTAGGTTAAACTGAGGAACAGAGACGTGAACAGGTCAAACAGTGTCTGTGACAGGTGTAGAGAGCGCAGCCTAGGATCGCCGACTTTTCACCTCTTTTTCACTCTAGTTCAGTCTCAAATACACCAGACTTTAGCCGTCTACTTTTTCCTGATCTCTTAAGCAGTGCCCTGATCCTAACTCAATGGGGCATTCACACAGGAGAGACCAAGATGATCACAGCAATAGCCAGGCAAGCTGCTGGGGATGGGGATCCGTGGAGGGCATCCCAATCGCGTTGAGGACCCCTACTTGTGCCTGTGAGCCAACAGCATCTTACTCTTTGCACAAAGGGGTTGACAGAGATACAGTGAATATTACAACACAGGTATTATAAATGTCATCTGGCCCTATTTTAAACAACCAATGTAACGCAACTCCATAGATTTCCAGCACAATCTTTTCCAACTTCTAACTAAAGACCAGCTGATCAAGAGATCTAAAACAATATACACACAACATGGGGAAAAAAATACTTCCATTTTTTCCTTAAATTTAAAGCAAATATACCAACATCAAAACCTCTTTCTATTGCCCGTATCCCTTACTAAGAATAATTTTGTTTGAAGAGGAACATGAGAGAAAGATGGCTGTAACTCAGATGATCACATGGACTTTGCACTGACATGGAATTATGTAGGTCCTCTGCCACTATCAACAGACCTTCGCTGCATCCAAGTTCAACAAAGCTGGTTTCTGTCACTTTCTAAAACTGTGCTGCTAGGGAATTCATCACTAGATGGGAACTTCACCTCTGCTAAAGAAGCGTTTCTCAAACTATAACGATATTCATAGTGTTAGAAAAAACAAAGTTCATCAGCAGTAGCTCAGTTTTTGACAGCAGGGGACTGAGAAGTTCCTGCAAGAATCTAGGGTAGCCACTAGGCTGCTAACTACCTTGGCTTGCTGGCAGCAAGTCCAGTCTCCCTGCAAAAGTGAGTGAGTTTTCAGGCAGCGATTACAGAGTCTTAGTCTCTATCATCGAAAAAGGGAAGAGTTCAAGACAATAACAGGGAGGGAGGTGAATCAAAAGGAAGTTACAGATTCAGAAAGTTTGATAAATACTGCACTAATGGACATAATGACATTGCATATAGTAGATCGCAAAAAAGGAAGTACATATACTGCCTGCTAATGGGAAAAGGAACTGTACCACAGGTACCAAGCACTTGATCCCTATGAGATTAAAAAAACAGAAACACAAAATTTTTCCTAGTGATGGGCTGACTGATAGAAGATTTATCAGACTTGATCAATTAACAGCACTTCATTTAGTGACTACCTTTTTGCCATATATTCAGTATTCTACAATCAAAAAGCAGGGCATGATCCTCATAGTCCAAAAGCATTAGTCCTTCTGAATGAGTTATTAGTGGAAGAATGGGAAGGAACTACACACCAGTCGTCTCAGTTGGAAGAAGTGCTCAGCATGTCTAAAAATCCTGCGGACTCGGATTGTCTCAAAACGTATCATGACCTTGGTAACTGTCATTTATTTTGGCTTGTAAGGAGACAGCTGATGAGCTTGCTCTATTTCCCTCTGTCTTTTTGAAGGGCTTCAGCTATGAAAACAACTTATTGCCAAACAGCCCTTCTATTTTCTTGTGCTTAGACCAGTTTTGTACACTCCCAAGGTCTTTCCCCAACTGTAGCTTGGGGAAGATGGTAAGCCATTTCTCCTACAGCAAATCTGACAATAATATATTTTACTTATTTCTACATTTTATTTGACATTCCAGGGCACCTAGGCGAATGGCATACATTCAACTCACCATATTAAATTAAACTGCTTGCAAAAGATAAAATACCCCTTATTTCTCCCACTCTCTTAACAAGCCAGCATAATAAATAACACCCTCTGGTCAAAAAAGGTTGGCTAGAAATTTTTGCTTTCTATCATAATGAAGGTCAAAAACCATCTACTAACAGAGAATGACTAGAACATCCATTTTTGTCCTCAGGAGGACCATCCAAAAACATACCATATCTAGTCCTCAAGAATGCATATTCATGGGTTGTAAACCAAGCTGTGTCCAACTAAACTTGGACATAGGGTACAGGCATCCCTTTCCTGGACACCAAGTCTAGCCATTCCCAAATAGCAAAGCACATTTGTTAGCACTGAACAAGTGAGGGGCTTTCCAATAGTGCAGTGAGCATGACATAACAATTTAAATGGAATGAAACAAAATCCCATAGACTTCTATAAAAAGAAAATGAAGGAAATGAAGTTTCAGAAATATTCTGGGTGTGACTTTGACCTTTTCCCACCAAAAAAAAAAAAAAAAAAAAATTCAGTGCTTTATAAAAATTACACCAATGATCCTACAGATTTTTATGAAAAATGAGGCCCTATCAGTCTTTGCCATGGACATTCCTTACTGTCTTATATGATTTTGCAGCCCCTCAATATTAACGGTTGAACATTTCATAAAAAGGTTTACATTATTTGTCTAAATACTGTAGGACTTTCAGTCATGGCTAATAGCAACCTAGTGTTCTACAGCTGCCCAAACATAGTTAAAATAATCAGGAATCAGGCAAGGGCACAGAAGAAGAAAATTTGGGCCTGATATTTATCCACACATCGTCAATTAATTACAGACCTATCTGTAAATAGTGGTTGTGGGCCCAAGTACTTATTCCTGATCAAAGCAGTATGAAGTGGCCACTTCATATAGGTTAAGGTAAGATATTTCTGCTCAGATTTTGTGTCTCTCACAATAACGGTATTGAAGCTGGTCTTACTGTGCTTTGTAAAGGGACCCAGCTAGCTGCCAGAGTATAAAGTCAAACAAAAGAGAAGGTTCAAGCAGATTAATTCAAACTTCACTGTTACTCTTCTCAAATAAACTAAACACGGGGAGAACACTCTTAATTGACACAACCTAGCTAAGATTTTTTTTCCCTTTTGAACCTTCAGAGCTTATATATCACTTACATACCATGCAGTTGAAGAATATGACCCATACTGCATTATTGTTGTACATCTGTGTGCAACTAATGAACTCTGAAATTCTGGAGAATGACCTTCATATACGGGAAAAATTCTTAATTTTAATTAAATTTGGAAAATGAGGCACATGTGGAGCCCCCATGGATGGAAAGTGAATCTACCAGCATCCACCAGCTTTTTACCAGTTGTTAGTTTAAGACAGCCATTAATACCTTCTAGCTTCATGTTACTTTCCATCTCATATGGGTAAGGAATAAATGCACCAGCAGCTAGGTGACATATCATCTATTTTATATGGAGTACGTTCTACATAACAATATTTTTTCTTTGGAAAAAAAAACAGTAGCGCTCTATTCCTAAAGCTTCAGTTCCATTTAAGCAAGCAGATAGAATAATCACAAAGTCCAACTCATAAATATAGAATACCGTACACAGAAATATTCTGATAAATACAACCTGATTAAAACCAACTGCACTGTGCACTAGAATGTAGCCAAATAATTTTTACAAAAACAGGCCTGACCCAAAATTTCTGGAGGACTGAGCAAATGCAGTTGGGTACCACAGACCTGGAACAATCCCCATCCCAGAGCTGGGCAGCTCTAAGCGTAGACAGGCCCATCTCCCAGCTACGAAGCTTAGCTTGTACCTCCAACTCATCCACATCTCTACTCCAAACTCCATTTCAACATGGAGTCAGACTGCGGTATAACTAGTCACTGCTATCACATGAGCCCAATGATCACTGACAAAGCTTTTGGCTGGATTTATATAGATCAGACAGTCTATATAATTTCACATCTTCATACCTATGATTTTATATGAATTGAAATTTTGTATCTTCATTTCAGCAATTTACAAAGAAGTTTGGTGTTAACCCACTTAAATCCAGATATCCTTGTATTCTGACTGCTTTCCTTTTGGTTCCCATTAGATGCCCTTGTGCACACAGTGCCATTTCATCTTATATCCCTATGACATGAAATACAGATTTGCTGCATTATTATAACAGAACAGTGGTGAAGATGATTTGAATGGTTGCTTTAAATCTCAAAAGCATGAGGCCTGGTTGTTTAAATAGCATTCTATACCTTAAGTATAATGACCATTAAAACTAAGAGTTAATAACTAAAACCACAATTTGCAACCTCTGATAAACATTGAGGCCAATTAAATGGATTTTTTTTCAGTGAAGTAAATTTAATTAATGGTATATTTTAGGTTAAAAAATGCATACTAGTAGCAGCATGTCATTATTAGCCCATGAATTTGTCTTACAGAAACACAGGATTTGATGTGAGTTGGGAAATTATAGTAATCTGAGACACATTTTTCCCCTCTCCCAGATTAACCAGGGAGAAAAAGGGAAAGGGAAAACTTAAAGCTAATTAAAGCTATATTAATTAATTCTCATCCTAACAGGATGGATTTTTAGAGACCAGAGCCCAAGCAATTGGGTCTTCTTGTTTGAAATACATTAACAATGAAAACTGTGGCAAAAGTACTGGTATTAGTAAATAGAATAGAAATCTAGATAGCTGTAGTAGAAAAAAGTATTAAAATTTGAACCTGTAATATAGATATTCCTCTGGTTATAAGATTACAGCCACTAATGAGGATACTGCATTCCAAATCCTGCAGTATCTGCCTTGCCTAATCTTATACTATCATCAGTAGGAGTTTTGACTGCAGGACTTTGTCTTATATTTATGGTGTCCTACAGAAGAAATTCATATCAAATTACATAATAATGGTTTACTGTAATAATAATTTATAGCTGAATCTTCATCACTGGGAATTTTTAAATTAATGGATTACATTGAATCACCTTCCACATCTGCCTTATTTTAATGTGAAATATAAAAATCTTGGAAAACTTTTTTTGGGACTTAAAACAAACTGGTAATATGTTTGACCCTTTCAGCAACTTTGGCATTATTTCTAGAGAGCAAAAAGAATACATAATTTGTGTGACAGGAGAACAAAACAGTTTCAAAAAAAGTAATAGAGGTATGCATTTGTGAATTTATTCCAGAGAATTTACTATTCACCTCTAAAACTGTTCATTAATAAATAAATGAACAGAATAGAAGCATATTACTAATACATAAATTCTGTTTTCCATATTGGGCTTACACTATGGCTTAGAGAGCTCACTTTCTAATTAATGAAGTATTTAATAACATAATCATATTTAAGCTTGTTAATACATCTTTTAAAAGCACGTGATTTCATTGAAGCACATACAATTAGCAAACTCAAATTTAAGGTAGTATTTCAGTGGAAATTGTAGTCAAAGAAGTTGGACTTTGTTCCTGACATTTGTATTTATGTGCTGCCACTACATTGAGCCGACTCTGAGCTCGCTCCCACTTCAGATCATACTGTACCTACCTTCCATTTAGTTTGTAAAGTCTAGCTTATTGTACTGATTATAGCACTAACATGGCCATAAACAGATGCCCGTTGATTTAAAAGTTATGTGGAAATAATTCTTTTCCTCGAAAAAACCACTTTTGTGATGGTCATGTCTCCATCGATCAGATATATGCAGTTATTCTTTTCCAAGGCAAACATTTAGGTTTACTTAGTACATGAAAACATCTTTTTTTTAACATAGTTTCAATTAAATTTAAGGAGCTGACCAGTCTTTTGAAAAGCTAAGTTCTGTGGTAGAACTCTCATAATGAGTTTTAATGGTATTCTTTGAATTTGAATACATTACCAAAGCGAGAAAGCTGTTTTCCCCTCTTAAAAAAATGGCAGCAGACATTTAAAAACATTTTTATTCAAATATGGGGAGGGGGGTTTGTTTGCTTTTGTTCTTTTAAACTCCTTCCCTTACTTCAAGGATTTTAAAACTTCAATTGCATAAAGTTACTTGTGCAAAATTGCTGTATATCTCCTTCTGTCAGTAATTTCTTTCAATGTCAAAACAAAATCAATGTTTATTCTTTATTATAAATTTCAAAAACAACAGGGATATCATGTTTATTGTTCTGGAAGCCATAAAAGGAAAAAACTCCAAGAAAATTAAGTAGAAACTGAAAAGATAGCTTCCAGACACACGATGAATATGGGACTCTTGACATATATTAATTATTACAAATGCTTTTATTTGGATAAAACTTCATGTAGAATATTTATATAGCTCATTGTTCTATTAAATAAGTCTCAGTTAAACTTACAAACAAGTATGATGTAACCCTGTCTGCTCAGTCAGCTTAATGAGATACGAACTATCTATAAATAGAAATCTTTTATCGTAAGAAGATTTATAAATAACCTATACATAATAGGCAAAAATGTATCAAACCACATTTAAAGGTTTAGAAACATTTTTAAAGTTTTTAAGGAAGATTTGAAACAGATTTTTTTAATCTCAATTTCTTTTCATTGCTAACTGCTTAAAAGCCTTAAGAAAGAACAAACCCCCCACTAAGATTCAACAATGCAAATTAATGTTCCTAATAATTGTAACTGTATCTACATCCACATGTTTTGTTAATTATTATGTACAGTATTCAATTTGAAAAAGGGCTGTATCCCAGCTGCAGTCAGTTACAAGTAAGATAATATTATAACTTTCAACAAGCTTCTTACATAGATCAGCTTTAAAAAACTGTTAAAATAATTTCATATTAGTAATTTCAAAGTAAAAAATCTGCTTCAAGAGAAGGAGCATTTGTGAATTATGATCGAATTTACTGACTTTTTTTTTTTTGCTTCTCTGTAGAAAAGTCAATAGCAATTTTTGCAAAAGAGGAAAAAACATAACTTTTTAATAGAAATATATTCAGTAAGGATGAGTAATGGTTCTAACATTTTAGTCTTTAAGTCATATGAATTAGTATGAACTATAGGAATCCATAGGATAGTAATGAACCCCAAACTGACTTCTGTTTATTGTTTGCCCTTATCAAAGTATTTTCTCTTTGTACAAATTATAAGTTTTAATACTACCAATTACCCCTCTTCGAAGGTTGTCTATGCCTGCTATTTAAACAATGTATTTACTAAACTACAAATTTAAACTCACAAATACAAATAAAGATTTTTTTTTAATGTCTGAAAGACCAAATTTCTGTATTTTATTAAAAGAAGTTCTTTCTTGAGCTCTCTGCTTTATTTTCTCAAAGATCTCTCAAAGATCTCTCTGCTTTATTTTCTACTGCTAACATGAAAATGTCAACACTTAAGTAACTAAGTTTTAGGTTCAGCAGCTAGATCTAATTGTTCTAATTGCCAAAATATATTTCTGCCTTTATTCTGCAAGGGCAGGGCTTTATTTGTTTCAGATCCTATATATGTTAAATGGAGAATGTAAAAGATCTAACTCCTACAAACCACTGAAAACCAGTAGATAAATAAGACTGAATTCTTTTTATCAAATTATCAGCTGATAGGCTAATAATAGCAACCACCGAAAAGCTTTTTTTACAGTATTTGCTACTGTTTGCTTAGATTTTAATCTAAAATTTTTGTTACTTTGATTTTAAAGAAACAGTGAAGTTTTATTCTTTAGCAAAATACTGAAGAGTTAATAAATCATATTTTAAAAGCTGACATGAAATTCAGCTCCCTTTGAAGCCAAAGGGAATTTTACCACAGATTTCAGGAGAACAGGATCAGTCCACAGGAATTTAAAATCCAATTGTCTCCTAACTTTTACCATATGAATTTGGTAACAATTAGGTAAGTTTACTCTTTGGACATATTTGATAATTTAAATTTTTTTTATTACTGTTAGGAAATAAATCCAGCAAAAGGAAAAAAATATTTAGCTGGTATGTTGGCTAAAGTATACAATATTCCCACTTCAGCTTTTTCCTCTGTATATTAAGGTACAAAACACCCCACCCTTGCTCTAAATAGATTTCACAAATACTTGTATTTATATCTATATTAGATAACTGAGCTTACTTTGTTTTATATTTAGCTGCATACTGCGTAGTACTTTGGCTATTATGAGTCTAACTTCCCAGAATATAATATAAGAAAATATCTTCCCTGAAAATGATTTTTCAACTGGATGCCATTTAGTATAAATATTCACTTAAAAAAAAACCTGCCCAGTGAAATTATCTGGTTGATGGCTGTAGTTCTATAGTGTTTTCCCTAAATTTTAATCTATTCTGATTTTTAATTTCCTTCAAGTCTGAATTCTAGATAATTAAGAGAACCTGTCTCTGTATGTCAATCTTTCACAATATGTAATATATACAAACAAAGGCTATATAATGCTCAACCCCCCCTTTTTTTTTTTCGCCAGACAAAAGTAATTTCAGGCAGTACATTTAAAGGCAGTAGGTATTTTGCCTAAGTTAACTATGGAGGTCAAAAGACCTGTATGAAATTTCTCTTAATATCGAAAATATGTTTTTTATGGTTATGTGAAAATAATGTTTGTGGTAGACAGTATGTTATCAAAGCAGCTTTGAAAGCTTATATAGTTACCTTTTCTGAATGTTCTGGCTACCTCTGGTTCTCCCTCATCTGGAATAAAAAGCTGGTTTCCAAGTTAAATTTGCAAATTATTGTTACAAATCCAATCACCAATTTCTTTCCTTTAAAAACTCTAGTACTTTGCAACATTTTGTTTATTTAGTTAAAGATTGAAGCTGCTTGTCCTGGAGATTTTAATTTTTGTAGAACTGATTATAGCAGATCGCAAATGTTGGAGAAAAGAAACCCAAACAAAACTACAGCTAAAGGCCTTTTTTGATTACTTGTTTTTTAATTCATTTGAAATACTTAATATTGTTTGATATATACTGCATTTGGAAACATGCAGTTAAAAGTTTTAACTTTTACTTTTGATTTACTGCTTTCAAAACTTGGCTCTAAAAGCCAGGTACTATGAGAGGAAGCACTGCAGCATTATCAACTGGAGGTTCTACTGGGGCCGTATTATACTAACCTGCACTCCTAGGAATAATCCTGATCCACAGAAATGTTCCTATTGAGTTCCTTGAGATTATTTTCATGAATATGCATGAATATTCACTAGAGGTTGTAGGATTTAGCCTCCAAATAGCCAGCAGAGATTCCTTACTTTTTCAGTAAAGAGCAGAAAGCATCTTTAGTTCTGAAGTTTATAGAAGCTATTTTAACAGGACAAAATAATTTTGGAAATCATTGTTTAGATTTAGCCCCCAGGATTTATAAACTCCTTCAGTAAGCAGTGCAGTTTAGCCTCATGCCAAAATGACTCTGAACCCAAGGAGAGTATGGTGCAGAGACAGATCAGGACACTCTCAAGCCCCCCAGCCCAGTGTGGTCCCAGGCACGCAAGTCCCCTGCAGGCTCAGGACCCGGGGCACTAGCAAAAGCAGGGCTGAAAGTCGGCTTCCAATCCACAAACCTGCAGGTGTCAAATAGAGAGGGCAACGGAAAGGCACGGAAGGTTAGTCAGGATCAGGCCTTTGTGGTGCACGCTCTTGCTAGTATATAGTTGTGAAAAATTAGTAGTTCCATCTATTTTACCTGTGATCTTGATGTCTCTGGTCTACACACTGTTGTAGGCTTCCCCTCTCCCCCCTCAAAAAGAAGCAAACTGCCAAGAAATTTTCCCAGCAAAGACAGAAAGTGTTGAACTGGGAGGGGAAAGGTAGAATTGGTGAAAACTCCTTTACTTTCTCCAAAAAAAGGAGTTAAACCAGGATGGTCTGGCAAAGACTAACCAAACCAAGCAGCAAAGCTTTCCACTGCTGGTTCTTCGAATTGCTGGAATTGAAGCAAGTCTTTGAGAAGGTGCCGGGCGGGGAAGGGTTAACAAGGTTTTTGTTATGGAGAGACACTGATGGCTCCATTTGAGGTGACAAAGATAGTTATGGGCCTGATCCAAGGAAATCGGGAGCACTTTCAGCAGAGCAAGAGCTTGAAACTACACAAGGTGTAGGAGTCTACACCTTGTGTCGTTTTGTAAAGCTGTTGCCAAAAATAAAGCTTTGATAACATTTCTGTTCAGAATTACCCTTCTTTGAGCCAAAAACTGTCTCACTAAATTAAAACAGGACATCTAAAATTTCAGTCTAGATGTGCAACAAACTTCTATTTAAACAAGATGCAAAACTTATTTAAAATGTAATTAGTAAGTTGTCCTATTTTTAACTTCTAAAAAAAAAAAAAAAGCATTACTAATAAATAGAAATTAGTGCTATTCAGGTGATTTTGAATATTTCTGTAATTGCAAACAAAGCAAGTTCAAGTTCTGAGCCCATTAATCATTAATAAAGACAATTATTTAAACTAGAAAAGGTGCTTTTATACATGGAAGGTAACTATTACAAGGTGTGAAAAGAGTCTGCTTTAAAAGAGTACCTGCTCCACAAGTATTATGACCCATGGAGTTGCTGATTTTACCCTTTATTAGCCCTTTCACAGTAGATCATGATATATTAGTGCTTCCCTAGACAAACCACCCTCCCTTTTAAAAGTCCCCACTTCCAAAGGGTTAACCAAACACCTTAATCCCAGATTTTATTTTTTAAAAGGTCTATAACTTAACTGGAATCTAATGGTCACAGTTTGGTCTGCTGCCAGTTGCAGGGCTCTTTTGCATAGCTCTCCCACTGACTGCACAGTCTCAGGTATGTTGTCTTTGCTGTGCTTTTGCATCCTCAGCTGCAAAAAAGCCTATCATGCAAGTGGCCAGCCCAGAGGACCAGACGGGTAAGAGAGGAGTAAAAACTACCTTCTGAAAAGTTAAAACATTCTGCATTAAGGAGCAAATATCCTTTTTATTACACTTTTTCCACTAAAGTCAACAGCTGTCAAGTAGTTTTTAAAAAAACACAACTGAAACCCCAATGCATGACATCTGCACTGTCCTCTTGGGGTCTGCTCACAAAAGCCTCTTGGGGTCTGATCTGCTGAAATCCACTGAGGTCGGCAACTGTTCTGTGATTAGCCCCCAGTACTGTTAACTCTTTGCTGCAGGTTTATGGAATGTGTCTTCCAGAAAAGTGACTGCAAAAACCTACCCATTCCTAGCACATGCATTCGGTTCCCTACTATAAATGTAATCCGTTAAACTAGAGTTACATGGTACATGGTACTGACCCGAGGTGGAAAACTTCCAGACATTTTAAGAGCAAAGATCTCCACATTTTACTGACAAACTAAAGCCAAAGTTACTGATGTGAACATCTGCAGCTGCAATGATTTTAGTAGTTTCTCTCATGTATGCCAGTAAGGATTCAGGTCCATTGCATGTACTTTTATCACTCTAATGCTGCCAAACTACCTGTACGAGATACAGAGTGCAGGACTTCAGTCTGCCTGGCAAAGCATCATGACCTCTTACAACTGGAGCACAGAGATCTGCAATAAACATTATGAAAGGCAGTAAGATGTACCTTGATTTTCAGATCTTGGGGGCTGAAATGTGGGTAATAACCTGTGTAAAAAGTTACCACCTAACTCTGTGAAATCACTCTCTGTGCTGAGGGCCAACATGTCACCTACACAGAGCCCCAGCCCAAACCTACAGAGTGCCATCTGTCTGTCTGCACTCTGCAGAAGAATCAGTTTTTCCCTGGTTAGAATGAACTAGAGATGTACGCAAAACCTTGTACAATCATTTTTTTGACCATTACTTCATTCAGAAATCTTTTTCTTAAACTTAACTCAAATAGTCTTCTTCATACACACTCTTTCCTTCAAAAAAGCAAAAAACATTTTGCACGTACATTACAATCTATTTTCTACATTTTTTTTATATTAGGAAAGAGAAGTTTTTTACTAACACATTTTTTTCATATTATTTACTGTTTAGCCTGTATCTTGATGTTAGTGTTTAAGGAAATGCTTAGCTGCCAAATTACACATAATTTAGGTATTTATTTACAAAAGCTGTGTCACAGAACCTGTACTTTTCCCCTTTCTTGCAGAATTCTGCAAGAGCCAGCCCCTCTGAACCCATCCAAAACTCCACTAACTTCACTGGTTGGAGGTGTATCACCCTTGTCATTGAACTTATACAGAGAAGACCTGCTTACCTTTATGTCAGTCCCCACTGATGAAACTGTCTCCCCATCCAGTACCTGGTTTCCTCTCTCATGGCAAAACAGAACCTATCTTTTAAAATGGATTTGACAGGTATTTTTATATTGCTTTTTTCAAAAGCAATGTTAAGGTAAATGTTTTAGTTAAGGTATATGTTTTAAATAACTTCCTTACCTTTGTTATCAATAGCACACTGAACTGCTAAAGAGAGCAATTTTTACAAGTTCACTTACATTTCACAGCTTATGGTATCTGTTTGTCACTGCGCTTTGGTCATGTTGAACGGTGCAGCTGGACTGGCCAGCTTACTCCTCCGCCTCCTTCAGTTCCCAGGCTCTACGCAGCCCAGGGCAGCAAGCACCGAGTGGCCAAAATGGCCTTGTGATACTATTTTTTAAAAATCATGTCAACATTTCTAACTAATCATCATTACAAATGTAAGAAACAAATCAGTTTTAAGCTAGATAGATCTATTTTTAAACATTTTGTTGTTGTTTATCATAAACTATTTCACCCTGTTTGTTCTTAAGCAAATGTCCCTCTCAATATTAACAACGGCATGCTAGGACTACAATGTGATGTGGCCCTATGGATTTTAATGTGCATATTGGAAACATTACAAAACAGGCTTGTAAGTTCAAAAAGAAAAAAATGTTCTTCTTTGACAATGACTATGTCAAGTGAGCTAAACACCAAAATACTGTTCAGCTTGAAAGAAAACCATATTTCCTACTGCAGATACGAGATACAAGTTGAAGTTGTTGTTATTCTAACCGGGATAAAAGGCATGCAATGAGGAAGACATTCCTTCCTCTTTTCTGTCAGTTTAAGTCTTGAATGACTCCAGTGAAGTGACTGAGGTTACTTAGACTTTTTATCTCTGTGACTGAAGGTTGCCTACCAATACATCTCCTGGATAGTTTAATTGACAGTCACATCTTCTACTATTTGGTTCAAAGTTTCTGTACCTCTGCTGTAGCCAAAAATATATTAATTGTGAAAAAATCACCTCCAATATGGTCAAAGTCCTTCTGTCCCAGAAAGCAATGAATAGATGTATCAATGATTCACCACGTCCTACCACAGTGTATTGACAATTATCTCCTTCACAGCTCCCCAGATAGATACAGTGGAACTTACAGTGGATGGGATCTCCTATGTTGATGAGTAAAGCCCTCCTATTTTGGACAACCTTGTTATATAATCCCTTTCATTAATTAATAAAAATCCATAGCTAATTTGCTTGCCTGTTTCCACTGCTCCCGTAAGAAAGCTGTTCCAGAACTCTACAGCTGTGCTGGGTAAAGCCCTTCCCTAATTTTGAGCTTATATTTTAGGGTCACAAATTAGAAGTACAAATTAGGACAAATCAATAAAATCTCCAAAATAAAGCAGTGCCCAACTGTCTCAGGACATTTTTAATGGGCGACTAAGTAGAATTATGTCGTGAAGAATGACTGCAGAAATGCCCCTTGCTCCAGCATATATTTCCTACTTTGATGTTTTCCAAGCCACATTGACGTCATCTACCTGGAGTCCTGCCTAGATTGACGCATGCAGTTTCTACTGTCGTCAGTGAGAATTCCCATCGTGTACCAGGGCCTCTATACAGTCCTTTAGTTTTAATACTGCCAGTACGGTGCAGTCATTATAGCGCTGGAAGGATGACCACACTTCTCCTTGCCTGGTATGCGTTGTAACTCTCTTCTTACTCTAGAACTGTGATGTTTGGGGATGGGATTCAAGATGGGAAAAACCCCCAAACATCTATACTGTAGATGACATGTTGATACCACTGCAGAGTTAATCTCGGAAGAGCAGGATGAAATCTGGTTTTGAACAAACTGAACAAATGTACTGGGGTGCTCCAAAACGACAGGTATCATGGAAACTTTCTCCAAATAATAGCTATCTATCACATAGTCAGTAATTCTCTGTTCTTATCAAATTCCTTTGATAAATCCAGTCCTCACAGTGGAAATTCAAACGTACTGGTATGAATACCAGGACGAAAAAAGGGGAGAAAAAAATCCTGGTGTGGCCTTGCTCTATATTATTTTCTGCACCCAGAATAGTAGTATGGCTCTTTGAAGTGCTGGTAGGAAATGTATAAG
Source organism: Phoebastria nigripes (assembly GCA_035582835.1). Lineage (NCBI taxonomy): Eukaryota > Metazoa > Chordata > Aves > Procellariiformes > Diomedeidae > Phoebastria > Phoebastria nigripes. Next base: position 1,064,807 of record JAYKAV010001400.1, read on the forward strand.
CCTCGATGCATTTCAGTCATTAGATAAATTCATCTATTTCTTGCCATATCCACTAGAATATACAAAGCTTTCTGACATACCTCAATGATATCAGTGACTAGGAACAAGTCATACCATTCAGAAATCAGATATTTAATGGCCACTAATCCCATCATAATAATTACAAAATAATGTAATGATGAGCCAGAGTAAACAAAATATATGAACAAAAATGGCAAGGAAAAATGCAATTAGAGTCTTGGGCTTGATCCAACTCCCTTTTGCTTCAGTGGGAGTTCTGATAGACTATTACCCCTACGTAATTAGAGATTTAGGCTTAATCCAGCTCCCATTTGCTTCAGGGGAATTGGGATAGGCCCCTATGCCCTAATTTTCTGCTGTCTTGCCCCTTGTATACTCAGTTCTGCATAAGCAAAGTGGACCTGTTTCACCACGCTGGTACTCTGTGTGTCATATTAGGGAATCATGTTTCAAGACTCAGATAAGAAAAGTATGTGCAAAACAGAGCGTCTACACCTGTTTTGCACTCACTTTGCATGGGCCTGAATTATTAGATGAAGCAGTGAAAAATCAGGTCCTTATTTTTATTCAAGGTGCTGGAGACTGAAATACTTTTTTTCTGTTACCATAAAGAAAAAAATTCCTGGTTCTTTAGCAAACTGTACAAAATTCTCCCAAGGAGATCTTCAGGAAGGTTGCTTCACTTAACAAATTAACTAGACAGAACAACTGATGGATACAGTCCTTTGCTTTGGCTCACCAGACAGCTACAAAGAGCCTGTAAAACATTTACTAGGGGTGCAATTTCCAAACCTGGGATCAGAAATCTAAAGATTTGTATTTCTAAGCATGAGGCAAAAATTCAAAAAACCTATCAAAACCATTTCCTTAAAAACCAAAGGTCACCTCTCTCACAGTGTCGTAATTCTGATTTTTTTTTGCTGGATGAGAGAAAATAGAGTCAGTTTTGTGCAAGAATATGGAGATTATTGACTTGATAAATTACAATATCTTTAACATTAGTGATTATTACTGACCCTGATGTTGTCATAAGCACTCGGTGGTCAGCATTCTGTACACTAAGAATATGTTACATATCTGCAAACTAGCACAAACGCACTTCCCTTGCGCACACACACTACTGCACATAGATATACTAGCTCTCCAGATCAGGCAAAAACAGGTTAACCATGTCTACACGAGTGCATGCATACATATATTATGGATAAGCACAGGTCCTGACCAGTACTCAAGTATGTGCATCCTTTCATTACAGCATTGACAGACACAGCTAAATGGATATACTTATGCCTTATACTGACTTGGAAGAACCTTTAAAATGGATTGTATGTATGTCCAGACAGACACACATAAAAATAAATACAAAAATACGTAATCAACTATTTGACATAAACACATACAAATATTAAAAAAGCTAAGTGCACATGCGCAGACACACACAGAGAGAACACGTGCATGGTTACACTCAGACAGCATACACATTATGTAGGCATTTGCATCCTGTGTACACATTCTCGTATTACTGTCTGCCCAAATCAGTCTGGAATTTTATTTGAGCTTGAACCATCTTTTTTTTTCCTTTTTTTTTTTTTCTTGCATAGAGAGACTATGTACACATAATGTTTCAAAGACACCAATTACAATGAATGCAGGCACACTTTAATATGTACATACCACCACTTACATACATTCTAGAGAGAAGTCCCTATTTTTCAGAAAAAAAATCAGCTATTTTTCCCCATTAAATATGCTTCTTTCTCTTTATGAGCTGCTTGTGTTCTTCAGCAGTAAGTGGGATGACAGAAGCAAAAATATCAGCTATTAAATAATAAATGCTTGGATTACATTTATAAAGATCTTCTTCCCCCACTTCTTCAAGTTCTATTCCGAAGTATGGCTTTCCACCTGCAGCCTTGTCATGAATGATCTGACTTGAAAATCAAAGCATGGAGGAGCAGAAATAATGAATCCCTTGGTTAGTACACACAAATCTGAGCTAAAGGAACTGTGCTGATGCCTTTCCTGTTGTTACTGATAGGGTGCCATACATACATATATCCCAGTAGAGGCAAAAATATAAAAAAATCTGTTGCTGAGAAGCTAATGCTCTAAATTAGACTAATCCAAAACATACCTTAGGGGGCATGAGGAAAAGGGAGAAATAGAGTGGAGATGCTTGGGCACTGCAAGGGTTTTCTGCAGAAGACAGCCGGTGGTTGCTGTTTGGTTCCACATATTCCTTGCCATTTTATTTTATCATCCTTTTTGACCTGTTATCATTTCACTGGTAGATCTCCTCTGAAAGGACTTGCAGAAGAAATCTGTCCTGAGGAATCTGCAGAAAAAGACAGTACCTGAATAGCAAAATTAACTGAGAGTTGGTGTAATCATTTCGAGAATAGAGGCATCCTAGGAGTCAGTGTGGAGATGGGGAGAAAGAAAGGAGAAAAGAAAGAAAGGGAAACACCTTAGAGAAGCTAAGTTAAGTTATCTAGAAAGCAAGAATTATGGTGAAGATGAAGGTTAACAATGCCCCTTCTCCTCACGCTGGTAAGAAGGTCAAAGTAGTAGTCAACATATTTTTCTCCCGAGACACTGGTGTATTTATTGAAGGTCTCCTATGAAAAGACTTCTGTCATAGAAGACTCTGGTACCACTGGAGTGGTTATGAGCATTGCTGTCCTACTTATAATTACTAGCCAACACTAAAACTGCCATGGGTGCTATGGGACAACCACATTTAGTCCCACTGTGGTAGGGTTGTACAGTCCCACAACAACTGGCTGCCTCTACCCCAAAAGCAATCTGAAGGATGAGCCCAGCCAGAGAAAGAGCTTGGCAGGTGTAGTTATGGCACTCAGTTTTGACAGTAAGTATTAACTCATGGCTCACCATGCATTATTGGTAAAGCCATATCATATAACTGTTTGATGGCTTCTCATTTGTTTAATTGAGGAAAAAGCTTTAGGTTTTTGTTAGAGTTTTTGTTCCTTCTTTTTTTCATGTGAATGGCATTATTCCCCAATTAATCTTGGTAAAATGTTTGGGGATCTCCAAGCTGGCAGCAGTATATAAGTAACAAGAACCAGGCAGTAGGTGCTGTAGTATTTAAAAAAATAAACGCACACACACATTTCACTGTCTAGCTCACAGTTTATACTGGATGGTCTGTGTATGGGCTGGTACTTTGAGCTGTAAGTCAGTATCATTAGTCAATATAGATGTATACTGTCCTCTCAGATGTGTAAGTCAAGTTTCTTCTAGTTCCCTTTATCATCAGTTATTAAAACCTGGTGCTTAAAGGAAGTTAGTTGTGAAAACAGACAAGTTTTAGGGATGCCAATGATAAATCAACACTTCAATTGTATGTACATATATAAAAATATATATACGTATGTAAATAAAAAGAAAAACTTAATGGATCATACTGACTGTCAATGAACAATGTTGTTGGTTTTTTATTTTTAATATAGCTTTTAAATATTAGTCTTTTCCAGTAGGATGCACTGGTGAGATGTACTGTCTGATATGCCCTTGGCCAGAATTATCCTTACACACATTGTGCAGTTCACACACATTATGCAGTGTGCTATAAGCTGATTATTTTCTTGGCTGCAGCCCACCCTCTAAGCCTGGGCATTTCAGTGTGGAAGGAATTCCTGTACATATGTCATTTGTAAAGCACTGCGAGATCCTTTGGGTTGAATATGCACTGTTAGCTGTACACAAAAGGAGAAATAAATAATAGATGTGCTATATTTTTGTAGCATTCAATTAGTTAAAAAGTGCTAGTCTCGGAGATGGACTTTAGGCTTCTTCAGCTATAAAATAATTGCACGCATGTACGTGTGTGGTAGTACATGTTACAACTGTTCCATAGCATAAGTTTTGCTGTTTGAACTCCCCCACAAAATTTCCAGGTAAAATGATAAAGAAGATATATGGTGGAATGGACTGTAAAGTGTAATTCTCACAGTGGGGAGTCTTTGAGATCATCTGGAGAAAATGGGGAGAAGTCTGTTGCAGGATGTTGTTCTTGGGAAGGGTTCAACACAATCCTGCTGAATCACTGAGGAAGCAAAGAGCTTTTCAGTCTTGGTCATGGCATTTAAAAAACAGACTTGAACTAAGCAAGTCAAGGAATCACATTTCTGTTAAAACTGAAATCTTTCTAAGGTCCCTAAATTGTAGTTATGTATTTTTGATGCTTCTTGAAGATATGTACAGGCTCCTAATTTCAATCTTATTATCTTAGCAGTTAGGAAATTTGCATCAACATCTTCCTGTCTGGGTAATTTAATTCCCCTTTTTAAAATAAATTCAAATTAGCAACAATAAAAGAAAATACAAAAACACCGTTGAACTCAAGTAGTTACCATAAACAACCCCCCCAAACCAATCAGGCATTGTGCAAAGTTATTGTTCTGTTGAGGAAAGAAATCCTGAGAAAGAGGGCCAGCCCCTGTTCTCACAAAAACCTATACTGTAATTCCCATTGACTGAAAGAAGAATGGGGCCAGAATGAGAGGGACACTTGATAACAGGGCTAGGTGTACTAATGCATGCCATGCGGGGAGAAGGGCTGGGACAAAAGGTTAGGTATTTCAGGCCAGCAACATCAACGTTACCGAAGTTGCTGGGAATGCTTAATTCAGTCTCATCACCGAACGCTTAAAAAAAAAAAAAAGTTGTTGTTGAATCAAATCGTGACAGGCTTAAAGGCACATGGCTGCCTCAAAACACAGATTCCTTAGCAATTTCAGTAATCATTTTGTAATAAATTTTGTCACTCTTTTCGGTCTCTCTGACTTTCGGGTCATCATCTGTTTTCTGCGTTGCAGTACAGGTCACCAACCTACAATGAACAAGATTCGTTTTCTAGTACTTGTAAGTTTTTATTTTTTAATTACTGTGTACTAGAAAAGCCCTGTTTTGGTTTTGGATAGCAAATCATTCAGAGGAAAGCTGAAATCTAAAAATATAAACAAAAGCATTGTATATTTCAGGAAAAAGTTCAATGAATAATCTCTACCCATCTTCACTTGTTCTATTTCTAAACAAAATCTAGAACTAGAAACAACTTCACTCATTTACCCCTTTTAACTATTATTTCCATGGCAAGACAGATGCAACTGACAGACAAACAAATTATTTGTGAGGTACCTATTGCAGAATGTGTTTTTTGCTGTATTTTCATTCAACTGGCCTTGAATGCGAAGGGTTTCAAAATTCTCCATACTTTTTAACTGTGTAAAATATAAAACCAAAATTTGTTGACATCATAAATTGCTTTTGGAATATTTTGACAGATGGGCAGACAACACAAAGTCATTTTAATGCTGATGTACCATCAAATTATAATGGAAGGATATTGGTTTGACTATGCTAGGGTAGTCATTGCATACTTGAGAACCAGAAGAAATGTTAGTAAAGTATGAAATTATTTTAGTAATATGAGTGCTTTAGGAACTGGATTTTAATTAGAAAATTGTAAAAAACAAACAATTGTGTCAGCAAACTATATTAAAAAAACAAAAAAGGAATATATGAAGGGCTCCATGTCTATACATGATGAGATCTGTTGTCCAGTCACTACTGAGCTGAGGCTGAAATGGTACAAATAACCTTGAAAAAAAGAAATTGGAAGTAGCTATGCCAGCTAAGCTACCAATCTGAAATCAGTGCAGGCACATACAGACTGCAAGTTGCGAGCACTATTCATGTATCCTGCATGAAATGCATCTGTCAGTCTCAATTCATGTCCCATGTCCACATCACAAAAATATACCCTTAATAATGACCTTCCTTGCTGGGAGTTTCAGCAAAGACATAAAAGGAAGAAGGAGCCACAGAAAATCAACCTCCTTTGAACCTCTAAAGTATGTTACAGAGGAGCAGCGTGGGAGAACTGATATTCCTGATGGCCCATGAGAAGGGAATGATGCAGGAATGGGCCTTCACAAATGTTACAGCTGCAGCAGATCACAGATCATGAGCTATAAACTGTTCTGGATCTACCTCCACGCCTTATGTGGTCAGCAGAAGTGTTTGAACTAATGACTGCCAGTAACTGCTTTTTCAAATACATACTAGGATCCCTAATGTACGTGCATAACAGCCTTTAGAAGTGATTTTTGTTTCAAAGCTCAAATCGCAATCCATTTTTTTAATATATCCAAGTATAAGAATTTGAAATTTTGTTTAAGAAAACCAGCCAGCTGCAAATTTCAGATTGGGACCAAGCCACCCATATAGGTTTGGTTTTTTTTCAAATTGTGTTGCAACTCTGAGGCTACATTTCTGCTGTTCAGGGAACTGGTGGGGTCTGTACATCCTGACAGACCTCTTCCGATACGGAATATCGGAAATTCAGAAGGTTCAATATTTGTAAGTGGAGTCACGTGTTTTGCGTGGTTAGCTGGCAAGATATTTCCCACAATGCATTTATGAGATTTATATTATTTTTTTCAAAATGTCAATGAGCAGACATATTCTTCACAAATTATTGAATGAGTAATTGCCAACATATTTCTGCCCATGAGATTGCTCACAAGCTACCCACTAAAATGACTGCTTTGTGTATTTTAGGAATTCACCACTCATAGATTAGTATTTATAAGGGGTTGTTGGTCACCCAAACCACCTGACATCATTTTTTTACCCTTGGTTGGTAAATTTACAACCCATCAAAGGCTTCCCTAAGAGCTGCACGCAGACTTCCAGTTCAGGCATTCATATGGATACAGAAATGCATCATTGCATGTGACAGTTTTTCTACAGAATATCACTCTAATGAATGTTTGTGGAAAGTGAAGGAATTGCCTCAATTACCATCAAAACAAATAGTTATATTCAAACAAAAGTTCACAATTTTTTTTCAACAGTCATCAGTCTTTATGTACTAACCTCCATTGACAGAATACATTTCCAGATTTTACAGATGAATAGAAAATTTGTTAAAACTACTCTAAAATTCTTAGTTTAGAACATAGTAATTCCAGCGCTGTATATGCATGACTCCTTCTATCCACAGAAGTCCCATATATACATCATAGGGTAAGAAATAGCCATGGATATTACTTAATGTCATTTGGAGTGTACTGGACTTTGCTTCCATCTGCCCCGTGCACACACCCCCTCCAAGGATTTGTTTGTAAATCCTAAAACATTGCAAACTCAGTGCCACACCTTCTGACTTTCCCACAGGTTTCCCATTGATTTAAGCATATAGTGGCATCCACATTAGTGGAGGAGCCTCAGTGAAAATATAGTGCAGCTTTCTGAATAGTTTCTGAACAACAAAAGCCGGTTTGCTTTGCTAACTCGTTGAAATAAGCAGACTAGCTCCCATGAGTTAAGCAAACAGCTTTTGGCCCACTGAATATTTCACCCAACTACCAGTCTAACAGCAAAAATACCAAAGACATTTTATTTACTTATCCAACATAGTTCTAGGAATAGATACACCAGTTTGAGAGTGTAAGCACAACCTTAATAGTCTACCATGAATCTACATGTATCATCACTAATTTGCCCCAAGACAAATCAGCATTTGATTAAAATCTTTTCTTTTAATTTATATTTTTACCTGTAGATTTGTAAAATATTATTAACAAGAAATTTAAAGTCTTCTCAGTTAACCAAATAATCAGCAAAAGGAAATCACTTCTCTCTGGCTAACAGTACGCCTCTTAGACCGCTGCCGACAAATGGTCTGACTCAGTGCGCAGAAGCCCTATCAACACGCCTGGCCAAATTCAACCAGGGCTTACATCAAGCTACAGAGGACATTTCAGAAACAAGATGTGCCTTGGAAGATTACACTGACACAAAATAATCATGATCTTCTTCTGCTGAAGAGCCTACAAGGGATCAAAAGAATCTGAATGCCCAAATCAAGAAAAATGTGTTGACCAAGTCCATCCTTTCAGTAGGATCTGTACTATGGGGTTTCTGTGGATCGTGGTAGCAAACTATGAGTTACAAAAAAATACCTGAGAAGGTATTAAGTGATTTATTATCTACCTTCGATACTTTGGGACATTAGCAAAGGTTTTTATAATAGATAATGCCTTTGCGGTGGCATTAGAATTTCTGGCAACAGTGGCACAGGGACTATGGCGAAGGTGGCACAGGAATAAAAACAGAAGTGTCTTTCTGCCTTACTGGTCATTCTCCCAATGCACATCCTCACTCCCCTACTACATTACAAAAGAAGCTGACATTTATTAATTAAATCAAATAATATTTATAGAATCCCTTTCCCTATCCTTGGGGAGATAGAAATTCAAACACAATCAAATACAATCACAACAGCAAACTATTAAACAGCTGAAAATAGTAAGCCATTCCAGCATTAATCTGAATAAAATCTCAGGTTTGAGAAACAAGACAAAGGAATTGACAGAGGCAAACACAGCCCTTGTGAAAAGGATCAACCCTTCCACCTTATTGCTGTGGCAAAGGCTCAGTCATCTGCACGACTGCTGGCTACACCTCCTCTGAAACATTAAATGGTGCCAGGGACACTATCGCTGGCACCTCTTCTCCAGTTTCTAGAAGATCCCTGACATGGCCGACGCCGGGGCCAAACAGCACTCCCCCAAACGGCTCCTGGGTGTGGGTTGGGAGTTACCACGAGCCAGAGACTGTTCTCAATAGGCATTTTGCATATGGCTGTCCTGTCTTGGAGTTCAAGACAGCTTAATAGTATGGATGCTGGCTATTTTGTGCCAGTTGACCTCAACGCCAGAGAATGGTCCAGGATGTGTTTAATTTACTAGCATGGACACAGCCAGTGATGTGAGCCTTCAAGATACATGGTGCCAGCTCTGAGATATCTCTCAGTGAGCTGCCAGATCCCTTTTCTTTAAGGATTTTAAAGCTATGTGCCCAGGATTTGAGAGACATGCAGGGAGATAGGTGCACACTCTGTGGCAACTTTAATCTCCTAGACGGCTCTTGAAAATAACTGCATTCTAGTAGTTCCTTTCTCTGCTGATACAGTAACATCAACCAGAACATCAGCACAGCTCGGCACCAGGAACAGCCCAAACCGCATGTATGCGACCAGTAGACAGCGATATGGTTCTAGGGAAGTTGGGGTCGGGGTGGTGAAAGAGAGTTCAGAAAATAGGTTTTTTGTGCCCTTGTTGGTGGCCGGAAGTTCTCCAAGTTTTACAGTTTCCCACCATTACTCTAGCAGGCTTCCCACTCCCCAATAAACCCTTGCTGCCGAGAAGAGCTTTTGGCCCTGGAGGCCCGGACAAAACCGAGGTGGTTAGAGGCCGCTGCTGAGCGACTTCACGTACTCCGTCTCTGCAGCACTGACAAACTCAGGCAGAGAAGATGTAGAAATGCAGATAGGATCAGGGTGACCTATGTGCCACTGGGATTTACTAATTGTCACTAGGTCAAAAGGCCAGCCAATCCAAGTAGGGAGTTGGAAGGCAAAGGAATCGCTAATAAACAGTACGTACAGTTAAGATATAATTTCCATCCATGGAAGTGAAAGACCATCCAGACAGGACAAGAGGAAATATATTCCAAGGCTGAAATTTCTCTGATTTTACCCAAGAGCAGAACTTCTGTAAGAGCAAGTACGGGTGAAAGTGTGGAAAATCACAAGCAAGGAACAAGCCTACCCTGGCCACAGGGACAGGCAGTCATAACCAAGTAGGTCTACAGTTTCTGAATTTCTAAAACAGTTGTAAGGAAAACAAGAAGTTGGATTTATTCTTACACGATAAATATATGTCCAAATAACTGTGCCCATTTGTAGGCACCTTAATTTAATGTTTACCTGAGATAGATACAGGGGTATGTACTACGCTTTATCACTAATTAAGCTGTTTTACACATCCATACCCACATGAATTCCTGCTCCTTATAGTTTTTACTTCGTAACTGTATTTGCTAGAAGAAGAAGGTGGAAGGGAATGCAACAATTCATGCTGAAAAGGCAAATAAGTCTCTGCAAGTAACCATGTTGGTCAAAAGAGCAGACATTTGTGCTGCTGTACTAGGAGGGGCAAAGAAAGAAGGGTTCTACATGAAAAGCTACCGAAAGTATGGCTTTCATGTCCCTGATGGAGAGAAGTTCTTCAAACTTTGCAGCTCCGTGCCTCTGTTTTCACTAACTTCACATTCCTCCGGTCACAGTCACCCCACCCTTGCAAGAAGTTAAAAGTACCCACATGTATATAAAAGACCAGAAAGGTAATCAATGTCTGCAGATAAGGGGCCTCTGGTATCATCTGATCTCCTGCCCAGGGTTAGTTCTGCAGCCCACAATACCCTCAAAGGTAGAGAACATGGTCTGCAGTGAGGAAAGGGAGGGTTTGCCAGCTGGTGGCACTTACAGCAGCGGCTCAAACTGATGGCAGAGACTGCTTCTCCATCTGTGACCAACACATCAGTTTGGAGGGGTGGCTGGCCATCACCTTGGTCACAGGATGAATGTGGCTCACATCCACAAATGCTAGGCAGCATAAGCACCTCTGTATTATAAAGGTTTAGCCATAATGCACTATACATATTTATGCTAAAGCGAAGATGACAGTGGTTGAGTTAGTCCTAACCAGACTAGAAATTTCCTTAATACTTAACCACTGATGACCCCGCTTTAGGCTTTTATGCAAACAGTGCAGCCCACTGAAATCCATCTGAGAATATCCCTTGTTCCTGTGATGCTGCTACTTTTTTCAAGGTGGGTAAGATTCCACAGTGAGATCAAAGTGATTATGGGAGATGTTCTCAACAATAAACAGGGGACCAGGAAGGAAACCTGCAAGCCAAAGCACCAAGTATGACTACCAAATTGAGTAGAGAATCAGTAGGGAATGAGGCAAGGCCTGACAAAGATGGCAACCAGACAAACTCCACGGCAGACACCACAGCGTCATGCAGAACAGAGCTTAGCACACAGCAAGTATGATTTCCATTATCTAGCATCCAAGAACACATCTGATCTAATGAATAAAAAAAGCCTGTGCTAGCAGTTTTGAAAAGGAGCTGCAAAGGAAAAACAATGAGCTCATGCCTTCTGACCTTGCTTGTTTTTAGCCTGGTTTCCTATGGCAACAAGGCTTGTGATCAAGCTCTGTGTGTGCATGTGTATGTGTGCATACATGTGTGTGTAAAAGACAGACAGAAAGTGACCGTCAGGGTGTTCAATAACCATTGAATGCATTGCTAGGTTGTAGTCAGACCTGGTGCTCCGATACAGGTCTCAATTAAGTTCCTACAAGTTTTATGGAAGCAGGTGGCCAAGACTACAGAGACCTGTAAGTTTCCCAGGTTGGAGGGAAAGGCTGCACTGTGAGTGCATGCCTTACTAGGCACCGGAGAATCCACACAGGAGAGGATAGTTATGAATGTCCCAACTGCAGGAGAAGCATCCACCAAAACTTGCAGCAAAGCATGAAACGACCCTAGGAAATCAGCTTTATCAGTTCTGGTGCTACAGTATGTGAGACATTCAGGTGACATTCCTTTCCCTATTTTTCCTCGTTAGAGTTAACAGGGACATCCCCATCGCTGGTCTTCAGGAAGCTGATCCTGACTGACAGCAAGGAGACTTTTAATTCAGAATTTTTTTTAAGACTGTGGTATATAACAATAGTCACATAAATAAAATGTTTTGCAAGACAAATGAGAATCAAGGATTTGATGACTGCCTTCTTCAACAAAGGGCCAAGAAACATCATAGGCAGCTTAGCTGGGTCCTCTAAAGACAGCTGAGAAAAACTAAGTATTGACATTGATGAGGTCTGCCAAATAAAAAGGACAGTTAATTTCTGGTCAGTGTGGTTTGGGAAGACCCACCAAAACCTTTCTACCTATCTTTGTACATAGCCTTCTGACACAGCAGGCTGCCTTCTTTCTTCTTCTGAGTCATTTTCAACAACAGAGAGGGAGCAAATGACTATTCCAGACAAGAACCTTCAGAAACTATCAGCAACCAGGCCATTCAGGTGGGACCACCAAGCTACACTCATAAGAGAAGTGAACAAAGTAGAATAAATGAGCGTACACCAATCTCCACAGTTCAGTAACCAGCTGCCTAAGATCAATCTATCTACCCAAAACTGTGTCTGCTTGTTGAAGCCTCCATTTTGCTGAAACATGTCTCATGTAAATACTACATACCATTTGAAAAACAGATGCCTGTCCGGGGTTACACTGAAAAGCTGGTGGAGCCTGGAGGAGGACGTGGAAGTCCTGCTTATTAGTGGTCTATTTTAATCACAGAACCTAGCAATTCATTTGGGCTAGTCATATTTACAGGACGGAGGAGCAAAGCCATTACAAAGTAGTTTGAAGAGGGAATGATGGCCAGTATTGCGGTCACTCCTTTTAGCAGAGACAGTCGTCTGTAGTATGAAGTTCTACATATGAGCAAATTCCGTCTTTCCTGTAAAAGCCAAAATTGCCATTTGTCATTGCTATGTACAGTTAAATAGCTATCACATTTGACTCCAAAGAGACTGCTCTCACTGCCTGATGAAATTGTATTTCTATACACTGGCAGATAATTTGGGATCCTCTGATCTGGAAGTCACTCCAGAGTCATATGAAAATAGTCTTTTTGTTTTGGTTCCAAGTCAGATGTGAAATGTTAAAATCTTCCCTCTCAATGTCAACAGGCAATATACAAGTATATCTAAGGGCAGAATTTGACCCTCATAGTTTTCCTTAATTTTCATTACTGTAAAAACAATATTGTTTAAAAACTTAATTGCCATTTGCCAGGTAGATATATTTGTCACACTTGCAAACATGGCTTCTAAAACACTGACTTTTCTGGCCTCCTTATTTACCATTGACTATGTCCTCAGATCCCTTTTATCTCATTGCACAAGCTTCTGACTACGTTATAAATATTCTCTGAGTTGTGAAATACTCTTTTTATGCACCTCTGTCCTTCTGCTTTTACACCATACCCCTCATCTCTAAAACTGATACTGATCCCATTAAATTCAGTAGGAGCAGTACCAAGAACCAGGCATGTAGCTTTTTCTTAGCTGGTTTTAAATTTGTGGCTGCAGTTTGGAAGGGATGGGGTGAAGGGGAAAAAAAGCCTAACTAACCCAAACAAAATTCTTAGTGAAAAAACACAGCAACTATAACAACTTATATATATAAAATAAAAAGCTGTTAATCTGATAGCATCTTTAATAAGCCTTTTGACCCCCCACAAATTTTAGAGACTGATTTCTGTTTTTGCAAATTTTTCAACCAGATATCATCGGATGGGAAGATTTCTAGATGTTAGAATGTTACCTATAAATTTTACTAAATCAGGACCAAAGGTTTCAACAACCACAATGATTAGATTTGATTAAGATATCAGGTATTTGAGTTAACTTTATCTTACGGTACCAAATTAAGCAAACAGTTTCATTTATGTGTTATGTGTCCCAAACAGTCCAGCCAATTTCATGAAATATACTGTCATATTTCTTGATGATCCTGGCAGGCATATGTAATTAAAAATAAAACTTAGTATCTGTAGCCCTTCCCTGTCTTCTCCTCCATCCAAATATCTGCAGGTCCCAAGCCTGCAAACACGTACTTGTTTGAGGAGCCCTGCTGGCTTAGACTACTCACAAAATTAGACTTACTCATACGTACAGAAGTGTTTACAGCCTCAAACCTGAATCCCCAAGCTTGCAAGAAAGACTATCCCAAACAGTGACGGCTCAAAATAAGAAAACTTCACTATAGAGTGTTTAGTGTTTTGAAATATAAATGTAAAGTTACAGAGGGGAAATTCTCATTTGAAAGACAAGATATTTTTAAGGAAAATATTAGTAATATACGTAGAAATAGAGGATTAGAATCATATAGAAATTAAAACCTGCTTCATACACCGCCCAGAAAGAAACATCAAGTAAAATATCAAATAAAAAGCAATGACTGGGATGGTCAACAATAAGTGACAAGTAAATAAATTGTTAATCAGTAGTTTAAATGGAGAAAAAAAAATCTCCAGCCTTTGTTCTCAACAGCAAATTTTTTTGTTTTTTTAATGTCAAAATTAAAAAAAAGAAGGAAAATATGACTGTTACTATGCAGTAAATATGAAAAGGGGATTAACATTTATTTTTAATATTCATATTTATTTAGTAACATTTATATTAACAGATGACAGTGTGATAAAATGGCAGTATGCTGCTCTGACAATTTTTTTTTTCTGATCCAAGCTTGTTTAACATTTAGTTTCCACTACTACCTCAATGGAATTATTTTTCCTTCCTACTTTGGGTTACATTCATATAAAAAATTCATCCTAAACCTGCTTTGTTGGTTGTAAATGCGCAGGAGACTTTTGTTTGCATATGACTGAGCCAAAACATGCTTTCTTTATGCATCTGAATTGCCCTTATGAAGCCAATGGGCTAGATCCTGCTTACGTGTAATAGGACTAGATTCATGGGACAGAGCAATATGGATTTGACTGTTATCTAAACATGCAATTAGTTTTTGTTTTATTAGCTGTAGCAGTCATTACGCACTTTATATCAATAACCCCCTGACTAGCTATAGCAAGAACGACAGAGTGAAGTTTTAATTTTTTGTTTGTTCTCTGCTTCATTATAAATTTGGATTTTTTTTTTTTTTTTCCAAAGGATGCAAAGGAATAATACTCATGGCTAATTTTTAATGCCAGTTTCTGCTCTGGCCACTCAGATAAATACTTTCATTTACTGGAAACAAGACTATGGTAAATAATGTACGGAAAGTGAGCTGCATTTGGCCTTTACACACACGGGCTTGGAATCTGTATCATGCTTAACAGACACACTTATCTTCCCCGCGCCCCCCCCCCCCAAAAACATTCTCTTACTCACATACCGGACCCTTGAATAACCATATACAAACTAAAACTTTCCTTAAGGCTTACTTCTACTAGGCAAATATGCTTCTTAAGCAACTATTTTAAAACATCCTCAAGGTCTCCATTACAATGCTGCCTAACTTTAGAATAAATAAAACAAAGCTATTACAAATATTCCTTCAAATAAGAAGCCAAGCCTGCATTCATCGTGCATCCAGAACTTCTAATTTCAAAAAGAGCCCCCAAGTATTTTTGGTATGTTTTTGACGTTTAAGTTTCCTTCTTACATTTTTAGCATTCAGTTTGCTTCATTTTTGCTCCTCCTCAATAGACAGATTAGCTCTAGCCTTGACACTGCAGGCATTGAGGCAGGTTGCTGGCTCAGCTGACCAATATTGGCCACCGCAACTCCAAGGGACTTCACACATGTTACAGACCTACCGGTTTACAAGACTAAAGCCCAATAAAGTTAAAAACTATTTGGGACTAAAGGTCAGGACCAATTATATTCCATTTTTATTTTGACCCAGATGTTCTAACAGGCTGAGCTAGCATTGTGGCAGGGCAGCAGGTAGACCAGCAGAGCATGACCTGGTGCCGCAGCTACAGCAGGGCTCGTGCACCAAGCAGGTGGCCTCGGCATGATGGTGCATGTCCCCTCTCCTGCCCACTCACTCGGTCAGACATACTGCCA
Organism: Phoebastria nigripes; assembly: GCA_035582835.1. Lineage (NCBI taxonomy): Eukaryota > Metazoa > Chordata > Aves > Procellariiformes > Diomedeidae > Phoebastria > Phoebastria nigripes. The sequence goes on from JAYKAV010001400.1 coordinate 1,080,364, forward strand.
CAGCGTTACGCGTCTGCTGGCCTGAAAGGGTGGGGGACTGACTGCACAGATCGTTTTCACCCGAGGCTGATGCCTAGATGGCCAAATGGGCACGTTTCATCATGCTCTATTAGTGCAATTTGCACCTTTCAGAATTCCCTTAGATACAAGATCTTCTATTTGCTGCACTGAAATTCTGTTATTCAGATTCCATACTGTTCAGGGCTGCTAGAAATGACGGAGAGCAAGTTGACTGGTTTCCTTCTTGACATCTTTTCCCGAAACTCCATTAGACCTAACTGTGGTTACCTTTTGGATACCAGAAAGTAGTATCTCATAATTGTTAGATTCTATATACATTTATTCTTAAAGCTGATGATAGAGAAATAAGTGCTGTATAGTTTGGGGACTATCCATAAGGTTAGAAAACGATGGCCTAAAATTTCAAACTTGCTTGTCTGAGTTTAGGCTCCTAAACTAGGCAGCAGGGAAAGGCATGCCAATAAATAAACGCATTTTAAATCAAGGAACAACTATTTGATGTAATGTCTATGATACATCCAGATGCAAAAGTCCACCTATGAAAGCAACCGGTATTTTTAGCTCTGTAATTAAGTACTTAACTTTGTTAAGAAAATTTGGTTAATAAAGTAAGCAGGATTTGGCCCACAGTTGCTTTATCACTATGGAGAAAAAAAAAAAAAATCTCCTTTGGTGTGTTAGACACTTCAGATACGTGTTCATGACTTCTCAGTCCCTGTGCCAGAGATATTACAGTCTGTTTCCAAATAAAAATCGTGACATGAAGTGATCACCAAAATAATTTTGACCTTCAAGGACAAATTGAAAAAAGCAGCAAAAATTAATGTGCTATTTTTCCCATTGAAGTCTAGATGATGCCTATTCCCCTAGATGTAAAAAAAATATATACTTGTGCATAAAGAGGAGACCACTGTTACACAATTCTTCTCATGTACAACCTCATGCACATGTGTCTACCGAATGCATGCACAAAGCCACAGTAAGAACTACACAAAACGTGTGGGTTTTGTATATGGACAGATAGATGGATAAAATATACACAGCTACACGTGCACACACACACACACACAGAGAAATCATGACAAGCTGTTTCCCTCAAATAAACGAGGCTACTGAAGGGACTGATACAATTCCTATTCAGTGAAAAAACAGTAGGGTTGGATCAGATTTGGTTAAACTAGGTGAGCAGTATGTACCTTATAGACACGTATGTTCAAACACATTTTCAAAGCAACTATTGGAACGGCAATAAATTTGTGAAATCCCTCTCCAGCATAACTGTTTCACTATATAGGAGAACTATACTACAGTTTCATGAATAACTTAAAATTCTATTAACCTACCCAAATGCCTTATAAACAAATGAACTGAGAACAGATTCATTTGATTCTATTTATTATTTTCAGTTACTATACTTTTCCTGTTTTTTTAAAGCACATATGCCTACATATATGCACATATGCCCAGTCCCCCACATACAGAGTCCTACTATACTAGTTCAAATTTATACAAGAAATTCCTTTAACAGGAATGAATCAAGAGACTGAAAAGCAATGACCATTATTCAACTGGGACAGCATTAGCTAAAATTTCACGTATGAAGTGTGGGGAATACGAGGGGGGCATGCTTATGTGGTACCAGTGAGTTCAGTAGTGTTTAATGGGTGTTACACGATTCGGGGGGGCGGGGTATGACAACAGATGGACTGTGGTCTTTTGTAGATCAGAACACCCAAACTAATGTGAAAAGAAAAAATAAAGATGAAATGCAATAAATGTTATTTTATGCAGAACAATGTTTTCTTCCATTTCAATCTCATCAGATTTTCCTGATTTTTTTCTAAGATTGCTTTTCTTGCATGTAATATCTGCTTAAATTTGGGCAGCAAATAAAATAGCTAAATCGTGATGTTTCTACTGTATATGAATATATATCAACTGAACAAAATAAATGAAAAGGATGAATATGCCTCAAAAGAAGAGGTCAAATAACAACTTCAGAATAAAAAATTATCACTCTTGAATCGGTACTTTTTGTATACAAGTCTAAAGGAGTTCTGCTAATGGCCTCACTGTAGGAACAGAACTGACTCCATAATCTCATGAACCACACAGGAGAGTAAATGAAGGTCTTATGGAAAAAGATATACTATAGCAGGTTACAAGGGTTTCAGCACTCATGTTCATTTGGGAATCTTTAAACCTACTGGCATGGAAGTACTTGGTCACATTTTGTTTACTGAGTGCTAAACTGCAGGATCTCCACTCTCAGTTTGGCAGCTGCATTATATATATATATATATTTTTTTAAAAACCCTTACATTGAGAAAGGCCTAGTTTGACTATGAATAATCAGAGAAGGAAACAAGCAAGCAAGCTAACAAACAAGGTACCAATGGTTTGTGTGATACAAGTTTGGAAGGTCTCTGTTCAGTTGCCAGGCAATAATTGTTAGTGTTTAAAAAAAAATACATAAAAAAAAATACCCCCACTTTCACCTTTTGACAGGCTGAGCAGAGAGGACTTGGAAAACCAAATATTCCTCTCAGCCTTTGAATAGTCCCTCTGCTCTGGAGTAGATGTAGCATGGGGCAGTGAATTAATAAAGCCAGACTATCTATTGCTCATGGGTTTACTAAGCACGTGAACACAGAACCAGTCACACAGTGCCAGAACTACATCCTATGGAAACTGTTCAAAATAACAACAAATAGAAATTCACAGAAACCAGGATCCTTCAGGGAGGGCTGTAAGGTCTTTATCCCACTTCTGCGACTGGACAATTAAAAGTAAAGCAAAATTCAGCAAGAGCTTGATTTTCAACACAATCAAGGTATTTTTACCCATTGTGAAAAGGAAGGGAAAAAATCTCAGATGCAGTAGTGCAAGACAAAAGGCCTTTCCCTGCAACCATCTGCTTCTCTTGAGCAGCGCTTACTGCTGTGAGGAGCCCTGTTGTGGTCAGGCTAAGTCCTGTTAGAAGACTGCTTGGAAGAGGAAAGCCCTTGCTGGATCAGGATGTAGATACTTTACTCAAGAAATAGCTGCTGGGTTTGCAAATAATGTACAAAACTTTGTATCACAACAGACTGCTGGTGAATACAGACAGCCATAAAATATTTTCCTGACTATATGGTTAAAATTGGCGTTAAAAAACTGAACGGAAGTTGCAGAAATGCAGGCAATTACAGGTCAATAAACTTCTTTTTTTTTTAAAATGTCCTCAACTCCATAAACTGTGATAGAATAAAATAGTCTGCCCTGTACTTCAGCATAATTAATACTGAATAGGACTTTAAAAAGGTAGTAAATATTTATGAAATGAACCATAATTTTCTTAGTGTACAGTAAAACCTGTGAATCAGTAAACCATCTTTAATTTTTTTAAAACTTATACATATCAAGAAAAGGGTCACATTTTGCCTTTATTATTTCTACTATGGATCTGCATGCAAATGTATTTGTGGATATGTTCACATGTGCACATACGGATCTGTCCATGCACCCATAAAATAGTCTGCATGCACATACAAAGACTTGTATACTCACAAATACCGGGTAAGAAAAACTAAAGAAGAACTAAAAAACGCACCTTGTATAATTGTTACAATAAGTTAAAATTATTGCGTAAATTTAAAATTATTATGTAAAAAATGTCATGGTTTCTGATACTAATTTTATTTTAAAAAGCAAAACCAGAAAGCACTTCGAGAAACTAAAAAAAAAAAAAAAAAAAAAGGCAATGCTGATTTCCCATTTTATAGGATCTTTGTTGTTGTATTTGATTCCGTTTGGCCAGTAAAAAAAAAAAATACTAAAAAAATCAATTGTTTATCTTCCTATCCTAGCCATTTTACCTCCTTGCTGTCATGTACTAACGCAAATCAGTTGCATTTGGCTTTTTGACATCAAATATAAAATAAAGTCTTTTAATTTAATTTAAAAACAAAAGATAATTGTTTTTTCTGTTCCTTATCACAAACATACTTTTTAAAAAAATTTTTTTTTTTTTAAAGAAAAACATGGGGCTTTAAAAAGTCATTGCCATACGTCCTTCGAGACGACTTTTAGGGTCACACTTCAACAAAACATCCCTTATACTGCAAGCCTGCTGAGCAGAGCTCCCAAATGTTTCAGCTTAGTGACTTGGCACCCTGTTCTTTTATGTCACACTATACCCAAGTACTTCAACCTCTTAATAAAGCCTAGAGACGAAGGTGTGGGTGACCTGCCAGTATATGGACTAGAACAGTTCAGCATACAAATCAGTATCATAAAGTTGGGATTTTTTTTTTGCTCCTGTTTTTCTTAAATTTGTTCAGGTAGGCTGGCCTTTTGCTACAATTGCATGATAAAAACACACGCAGGTGAACATACACACACACACACACACAATTATTTACAAAACTGTATATAAAAATGTGGAATACACTTTAACAAATCCTATTTTTGTCTAGTAGATTCTTCCTTCCCACCCTTGCTTGCCTCAACTTATCATAAAACAGGGAGCACATGCTCCCCTCTATGCCCTGCAATTTCCATTGTCATCTGCAACGTACTGCTGATGGGTAATCCATTTCTAATCTAGCCACACTGCCTGCAAAGTCCACGTCAGCCCTGTGCAACAGGCACAGCAGCACACACCACTCTAATTGACCTACGAAGCAATTAAGGCGAGGAACCTTAACACCAAACTCAGCAGCCAAGGGGGAGATTTCTTACACTTACATTGACAGGCCCTGACATCTGCTTCCTCTGCTCCGTGATGAACTTTGTGATCATCCAAGTGCCAGAAGACAGTGGCCAAACCAGTTAGTGATCACGTCTGCTGAACTGGCTGCTCAGACTCAGGCTCACTCCTCTGCCTTCTGCCCTGCCTCCCTTTCTACTCCTGTGTTCACCAGGAGTGCTTGTCTTGTGCATCGTAGGAAACAAGGCGGGAGGAGCAGTGTAGCAGGGGAATCAGCTGAGGGCCCTTTCCAGAGACAGGTGTCCACAGAGGTGGGTGAAAATCTGGGAGACACAATGGAAGGAAAACAGAGAGACAGTGTGCATGTGCCTGAGTCAGGACAAAGGAGAAGGAGGAACAATGAAACAGAAGTAAGGGGAAAATGGGAGATTTAAATTAAAAAAAAAAAAAAAAAAAAAAAGAGGAGGGGGATTGAAAGAGGAGAAATAGGAACTGTCTTGCCACGTTCACATCATGAGTTGCATTCAGTCATTTCTCTACCTGTGCCGTACCATACTTCCCCAGCAGAATGTTCCCATGAGGATAAGGGAGGGTGACTGAAAAGCGTTGCTTTGATGAGGGTGAATCTGGGAACCAACAGTGGACAGATTTTTTTTAAAAGCCTACGTGTCACTCTGCTAATTCATTTCTTTTTTTGGCTTCTTACGTCCTGATTTGGAAGGAAAAGAAAGTTACCAAATACATTGCCAAAAAACGACACTCTCCAAAGCCATGTCATCTCTCCCCGTACTTTAGGATGTCCCTCTCTTTCTACCTCCTTGAGAGGAAATTCCTCTTCCAACCAGGAATTCTGCCTGGCCTACATTTGGGACACATGGGCTGGAGCCTCTCTGAGGAGCAAGAGGCCACACGAGCAGATCTATGGCAAAGGCTGAGAACTGTGCCTGGGCAGGGAACCCCTCACTGCACCATCCCTGCCCTGGAGATGTACTAACAAACTGCAAATTAACAATGATATCTGTTTGCATCAAAATTGGCAAATGTATCGGCACAGCCAGGAACTTCTAACAGGTATATCAGGATTTTTCACGTTCTCGTAGCAAATAAGTAGCTTATGTACATTTCCCCTCTCCCCCGCCACTACTTCTATGGGTTTTCTCTTCACTTAAATCACTGTCCATTTCTAATGTGACAAAACAGAGCATAGGAACACATGCTGAAAATTAACTAAAATATAACAACATAATTAAAGAGATTTAGAAAGGAAACCAGAAAGTGTTAGAGACCTGGCATCAGCTTGCCACTGAAGACATGGGCAGCTACGCCAGACATGCAGAATTTTAGCAAGTCACCCAGCCAGGCATTCCAGACAGAGAAAGGCAAGGGCATTGAGACATTTCTGTGTTGGCTTTTGTGTCTTTCTTTGGATGCTCGCAGCTCACGGTACTTATGTTAAATTAATACTGCTGACTATATATTCTGTATATTGAGGTTAAATAACTGATAGTGTCATGGCTGCTGGCCACTTCTCCCCAACCCTTCTCCTAATTAACCGGCCTTTTTCGTCTTTACTCCTCTCCCGGGAAATGCTGACATTTTTTCCGGAGTGGACACTATGTGCCATTCACTCAGCGCAAGATCAAACATGCTCTCCTCTAGGCTGCTTCCTCCTTTCCCTCCTTTTGCTTGTACTGAGGGTGGACACCAACGTGAGCACTGACTTACGTCCGTACAGTTGGGACTGTAATGCGACGAGCTGCACAACAGCACATGTTTTTTTCAGTGCTTGTCCCGATTCCTCTGTTGGAAAATAACCTTATTTGCTCCAGTAAAGCTGTAAGCTCAAGAGTGCGGTGGGCCCTGATTCTGCAGTGCTTTCTGCCTCCCACACCGATCTGGTAGAACTGTTCACGTGAGGGCCGATAATTCAAGGAGGAAAAATGGAAGAATCGCGTCCTTTAGATATAATTTCTCCATGGCAGTTTCCCACTGCTTTCCATTTTTTTCCTTCAACCATACACTCATTTTGAAAATGCATCATTTAAAACAATCAAATTCTCAGAAGAAATTTTTTTTTTGCAATTCCCTTTTTCAGAAAGGTTTGCACGCAAACTGAGAAAGTTCATGTTTCCCAGGCAGTTGAACCTTGTCCGCTCGGGCAGAAGCTCGTGATAGCTTACGTTATTTAGCATGGCATTATCCCATACTGTTTACTTACAGCTCGCTGAAAATAAGGGATGATGGAACACATTTTCCTGGGCACACCCTGACTTTATTCTTAGTAAATTGTTTACTATATTCTCGGCCTAGAAACTCACGTTACTCCGAGCCCTTCTTAAAAAACATGCCCAACTGGAGCAGCCACTTTCAGCTGTGGGGAGAAGTTGACAATAACCCTTTCAGTACTTCCACTGGCTAGCAAAGGGGGTGACTTCGGAAGATAGCTTGGACACCTCCTGGGAGGCAGAGCTGCTGCAATGGGAGAGCAAGGAGAACAGGAGGAAAACAGGAATTTGCCAAATTCAGAGAACGAGCTTTGGGGATGGGGGAATCCGCTAATAAAATAAACAGAAAATGAAATTCACCTCCCTTTTCCTCCCACATGTCTCCCATCTATGCCTGCCTGGGAGAAAACAACGTGGTGCCTAGATGTTAGGACTAACAACACCACAACTCAGCAACATTACACAAACACAGGGGTCACACTTCGCCTCTGGCTGGACTCGAGGGAATCATCCCTTTTCTCATGAGGAGGTTAATGCTGCATCCTGGTGACCAGCACGGGTACCATCAGTATGGGAATGCACGCCCTCGTCACCATGCTTATAGCTCAGCCCGTGGCTACCTGCACAGGGACAGGAACACCGGTCGCAGGAAGCACCTGAGCTGTGCTGGAGGCCGTACTGTGGCCATGCGGAGCAGATGGTGTGCACCAACCCTGGGGAGGTTCTACAGAAACTAAAGCTGTAGTAGAAATGAGACTCTTGTCATGCTGCTACCATGATGCATTTCTCTATGTGCAAATATAATAATTAATAAAGCATCTTCTATTGTCCTCCAAATCCATCTGAACAACAACATCAAATATGCTACAAAACACAGGTGTCACTTCTTATTTTTAAGTGGAAACTTTGAGTTTCACAGGGACAAGTTTTGTAACTCTCTTCTACAAATTAGGAAGCTTGACCATCCAAAATTAAAACAAAATGCTAGAAAAAAATTCCATTTTATATTCACATAGATATGTATTTTGCGTGCATGTGTGCATGCACGTGTGCAGCCAACCCTGTGCCTCTGTGTATTGTTCTGAACAATACTAGGTCACTTATACGGAAAACTGCCCGTATTTAAATAAGGTGCAACTTCTTCTCCCAGCTCCAAACAACATCCATGGACACTGCTGCAGGTCTAAATGCATCTCCTTCCTGGTTATATTTACAAATGGAAATGGATTATATTTACAAACAGAAATTAAAGTGAAACAGCATAGTCTCATTTCAGACTAAGTTTGGCTGCTGTAGTGCTCCTCTCTGAAGTTTGATAAGTCAACACCCTATATTTTCCCCCAGACTGCTTAGCACGTCTGCAGTACCATAAATCTGCTAACCTTTCCTACCACTTCTACTGCTAATTAGGCTTCATCAGGGTTTTCACTCTTACATTCCCTACGTTAGATAAATGCAGTGGCAGCTAAGCATGCTGTAAGAACTGCTAACTGCATTACTGATTATCAGAGCAGTTCCAGTGGTCATGCTAAACAGGTGATAATAACAATGGGAATATTTTGGCAAAACAGACTTGTGTGGACACTGCCAGCGAGTCAACAAACCCTACTTATCATTCCCTAAGTGGTCCCCATAAAATACTTCAGAGAAAGAGAAATAATAACTTTTTGTCCTTTTTTGGGGGGGGGGGGGGAGGAGCGCGGCATGACACCAACCAAATTAACCTGCTCACGCTGAACCTGGGGTGTATCTAGTAGTATAAAAGCCAAAACGTATTTATTTTAATTTCTAGAAAAAGCCCCTCCAAAAGTATATTTAAAAACTACTAGCATTTCAGCAAGAGTTGATAGTTATTGAAAGCTACACAAACAACAACCACCACAAAACTTGCCTGAAAATATCATAATAAAAATAAAAGTTAATTTACGTGTGTCCTTTATTAGAGCAATCTCTATAGCCAGAAATGAGATGGCAGCATACCTCAGCTAATGCAAATATTATAGCCAAATGTATTTGTGGTAACAGATTTAAAAGAGAAAGAATGAGAACTGATGTGCAGATGATCTGTAAAAGATTCGAATACTAATAAAAATTGGGGGGAGGGAGGGTAGAAGGAGGGGAGGGTAAGAGTGTTAATCATTATTTCATGAGGCCCGTATTCACAAAGCAATTTTTTACAGATGGTTGGAGGTATTTCTCAGCCCTTAACTGACAGGAATACAGGAGGCTGAGAGGCCTTAAGCAGCAACTCTATTCGTAGGCCCTTAGCCTTTATATAATTGTATCAAGTACAGTAACACACATAAATTAACATGCACTGACCCCATGCTCCTAGCAATGTATGCCTTGACCTTTTAAAAAAACCTCAAGAGTAGTACTAGTTTAATATGCGATACGTCCTCTTTTGGGGGAGATTAAATGCTGGTCTAGGAGGTGTATGTACTTGAGGCTCTAACAGGCCTTTTCCATCTTTGGCTACGAGGATCTGCTTTTCCTTCCTATCTTTAAATAAGCAGAGTTTGTCTATTTTGGTGGTAAACTAGCTTAGTGCTGCTAAGCTTTATGGGTCCTAACGAAGTGTTTGACCTAAGTCAGGTGGCAACAGAGCCCCTAACCTCTGAAGATATCTGCCCATAATGGTAGCTTTCTGAAGGAAGACATTTTTGTTGTTTTACAGCAAATCGTACAGAGCAATTTGTGAGCAGATAATGGCCATTGACAAATTAGATGCCAAAATGAAAGGACAAAAATGGACTTTTCGCAAAAAGAAGTCCTATGTATTTTATTTACTCATAAATTGAATTTAAAATTCAAAATACAGTAAATGTAAAAAGACTTTGCTGTAGTTACTCATCTATAAACTTTTAATTTTGTAACTGGAATGTATTTCCTCTTTCTCCAAAATTGCCAGGTCTGGAAACAGAGCAGGGGACGATCACTAAACACGACTGAAAACGACGATATGCTTTGTTGTTTTACTGGGAGGGGGTCCTTTTGCTTTTAAAACACGTGCTATTAATTAATTTGCCTCTCAATTTTCTACCTCACGATTACAGTGGTAGGCAGAAAATTGTACTGGCTGTCTCAAGGATCGTGGATTTAAAAAAAAAAAAAGAAAAAGAAAAAACCTACGAGACAAAACTACAAGAACTGCAAATGTCGCACAATGCATTTAACTATGAAGTGGAAGAGAGCATTAACTAGTGAATAAAGAAGGAAAGATGAGGTAAAGAAGGAGATTTTAGGCAAAGCCCGCTAACTTTTTTCCTTCCCCACCTTCTTACGACGACAGGTTTCACTCGAAATCAATGCGATGGCCTTTTTATATATAATTTATATAAACTTTTAAGTGGATTTTTTCCACCTCTTTCAATGCCCTGACCTCCCCTCTGCCAACCCGGGCTTTCCCTTGTCTGGACGACGGGTGGCTGCCTGTACCCGCGGGCGGCAGGCGCTGCCCTCGGCCCTTCCTGGGCTGGGGGCCCCGGGGCGGCCGCGGCCTAGCGCTGCGTTAGGCTGGGCCTGGCTGTAACCACAGCCGGGGTCAAAGGGGAGGGCGGCAGCCGGGGGGCCCGGGCCGCAGCCCCCGGCCTGTGTGAGGGCCCCGAGCCCCCCACCTCAGCCTGAGGGAGCCCCGGGCGTGTAGGGGAAGCCCGTTGCGTCGCTGCTCACCTGCCTGCGGCCCTCGCTGCTCCCGCGGCACCTCCGGCCTCGACGGCACGGCCGCACCTGAGGGGAAAGGCAGAGGGAGAGGAGGGTTAACCGGGTCGGGGGTGGCGGGGCCGCTGCCTGCTCCCGCAGGGGTCTCCGCTCCTCCCCGACTCACCTGGCTCCGGCTTGCCCTGACGCCTAGAGGGGAGCGGAGACCTGCCCACGGCCCCACCCGGGGGTCCCGTTCACCCGTGGGGGACACACACGCACACACACACACAGCCCCAGCATAGAGACCCACCCCCCAGCTGCCCCAGGCCCGCAACAGAGGGACAAGCAGCCCGGCCCCGGCCCAGCACCTCGGGGGAAGCGGGGCCAGCCCGGGGCGCGCCCCAGCAGGGCCGGGCGGGGGCCCGGCGGGAGGAGGAGAGGGCCGGGGCCTCCCCCGGGACGGCCCGGAGGGGGCTGCCGGGGGTGGGTGCCTCGTCGGCAGGGGCAGGGGCAGGCGCGGCAGCGGCCCGGATCGCCCGACGTGTCTAACTTTCCCGCTGCGGGTAGAAACCTTTGAGGACCGAGGGAAGGGAGAGGGGAAGGGCGGAGTGGGGCAGGGCGGGGTGGGGGAGAGGCGCCCCGTGGGGCTGCAGCGGCTGCGGAGCCCGGCTGGGGGTAGCCCCCGAGCAGAGAGGAGCGGTTCCCGCTCCCGCCCGCAGCAGCAGCAGCAGCCCTTAGCATGGCAGCAACAGTTGGCTGGCAAGGTAAAGAGACGTGGAGCTGCACCACCGTGGCTCAGATTTCCACTCGCGCCTGAGCTGCCCCCCCAAATCACTCCTGGTTTCAGTCCTCTTGAGGGACGACGGTAGGCAGGGAAGGGAGAGGATGCTTTTTTAGTCTTAGCTTGGCTGATCACTCTTATCACTTCTCTCTTCTTTTTTTCCAAGTTCCCTCTAGTACCTTGTCTCTCCCTTTAAAATATGCTCACATGAATAAAACCCCCGTAAAAAGGTTTGCTGGCGACCGAAAAGGACAAACACTTTTTTTTCTCTAAATAGGAGAGGATAAATAATTATGAAAATGCGAGTCTACTTGAAAGATATTGTGACCCTTCCACCTTTGTTTTCATCAAGCCAGCTAGTGCTCAAGCTACGTGTCCTGAGCAAGAAGGAAAGGAGGGAGGGGAGCAACGAGGTGCTTTTCCTTCGCCTTCTTTCCTCACTTATCCCTTAGCCGGCCTTTTACTCTTTTCTAAAGTGCAGGCAGGTCTTCGAAATCTCTTTTATCTCTCGAGAAATATTAACTCTTAGCCTCGACTGTGGTCCTCACCCGATCTCTCCAATGCAGGCTTCCCTGAAATGCAAGATCAGCCCTTTCTCAGCCGGATCTCCCTCCGTGCCGCTGTCGGGGGAGCAGAGGGGAGAACCCTTCTAGTTTCTAACAGTCGAGACATTAGATCGCCCCCCCATCTCTTTTTTATTTTACAGCCGGGCGAACCATAGGCCCCTGTGTTGCATCAAGCGGCCACTCTGCTACCAACTTGCTGCTGAGATCTTGTCTCTTTCACGAGGCTGATCTGCACGGACAGATCTGCTCTTAATCGCTCCTTCTTTTGGGGGGCGGCAAGCAGGGAGGATTTCTCTTTGCTATTTATTTCTTGCCCACGGAATCCAGGCTGGTAATTACTGCAAAGAGAGGGAAAATGCTGCTTCCCCAACTCCTGCCTGAGATGCTCTGAGTGCTGTGTGCATGCACAAGGCAGTTTCAGAACCAGAGAGCTGGTGCTGATGCTGCTTTGCTCGCTTGCAATCACCTCGTCCAAAAGCATCGCCTCGGCTGGGTTTTCCCCCGGATTCTGCCTTTTTTACCCTTTTCGGGGGCACTAGCTTTTGGGGAAAGAGTGATCGGAGAGATCGCCGGACTGCAAGTTGCTTAAAATGAGGTTGGAAGTGGGCAGGGGGGAGGGAGGCGCCTTTGGCAAGCGCTTCCATGGTGCATCTCCTGCTAACTGGGGTCTCCCCCAAACCGCGGCGGATCCGTGCGCCTCCCCCTCCTCCTCCCTCCCTATTATTTATGGGGTGATCCCAGTAAATCCCACCCTCCCCACCTCGAAATAAGCCGAGGCTCCCTGTTACAGAGCATTTAATGAATCGCTCCGAAGATTTTTTTTTTTTATGAATTAATCTCGATCAACTAGGACACCCATATTTTTTAAACACAGCTATGCCCTGGAATGAGGGGAAGGGGAGAAAGGTGAGGGGCAGAGAACTTTTAGGAAGTTTTATTCTATTTTTATTTTTCCATTAATGAAATAAAAACCACCATACAGTTATCCGAATAAACGTGTGATCTGCTCCGTTAGGCAAAAGTCGATTAAAAAGTTAGGCTAGTAGGCGACCGTGAATATTTGAACGTCTGGGGGACTAAGCGGAGTAGCAAGGGGGAAAGGGTGTTTATTTCTCTCACTACATATATATCTAGAGAGACACATATATACACTCACAGCGGACGGGGGAAAGGGAAAGGTGCCAGGAATTAATAATAGAAGCCCACAGAGTCTAGATAAGTCCAAGGCTCGGCGATCGCAGCTGCTGCTCCTTCGGCGAATGCGCCCTCCGCGAATGCTTTTTGGGGTAAGGGCTTCCCGGGTAGGTAGTTATGTACAGCAAGCCCAGACCGCAAAAAGATTCGCGAAGGACAAAGTCTCCCGCGGCTTCCTACATCCATCCATCCGGCTGCCACCACAACATCCACAGGACCCACGGGCGATCGGCTCTGCCATCCCCCGCCACGCCGGGTCCCCACCCCCCATCCCCACCAAGTCCCGCTCCGAAAACCCTGGACCCCGCCAGGGCGAGGCGGCGGCGGGGGGAGGGGGG
>JAYKAV010001400.1:1098915-1109558 GCA_035582835.1 Phoebastria nigripes
CCCCCCCCAATCCGACCAACAACAGCAGCAGCTAGTCCCCCTACCACCTTACACTTGTATTTGGTTACTGTAGCAAAAGACAGATATTGATAAAACCAGGATTAATTCTGTATATTTGTCAGGCAAACAGCCCCGTCTCCTAGAATGACGCAAATAACAGATTCTATGGCTCTGGTTTTCTATATTCTGCACCCACGCACTCTGCTTGGTCTCCCACGGAATCAGCTACAGAGAGCAATGATCCAGATTATACAGAGAGAGGGGTGGGGGAAAGGGAGAGAATAACAAATGAAATTGCAATTAAAAATTATAATGCTGCTATAGCCTGTACGCAAATGGCTAAACCTGAGCTTGCACAGTGGCACACACAGACACACACTCGCACCCCCGAGCCCCCTGCCCCAAACCCAGGCATCAATAGCAACCAGACAAAAGAGAATTGTCTTGCTGACAAATGCGGGGTTTATCTGGCCAAGAGAGGTATTTCCTTTATGCACCACACCTTTCCCAGCTCCCATTAAGCAAAACCCGTCTCTGAAACGACCTCGCTTGCCACTAAGTGTGTGAAGAGGGGACAATTAACACATGCAGCCGGGGAGGGGAGGGGGGCCACCAGGAGCCCTTCCACGATCCCAGAGGAGCTAATGAGGACCTTGAAGAGCAGGTCGTCTTCCCCGTCTCCCAGACAAAGGGACGCAGCTCTTTCTTAAAATGCCTAAAAAAAGGCAAGCGCAAAGGGCTGTTGCTATTTTTAAACACATCTCTCATTTGTTGGAAAATGGCACTAAAAGCATTAAACAACGTCCCCGCCCCCGGGGACAGGCTTAGACACACACGCCAGCACCCGAGGGAAAGCCAAGGTTCATGGGGACCGTCCCTTCCCCAGGCGAGTATCGAGAGTCCCCTACTACGCTCTACCCACCATCAGCCCACTTCACACCTTGTATGCAAAATGCCGGGGCAATCAAGAAGCCAGTAAGTTATTTACTGTCTAATCTGTACACACACATTCCTTATTTATTAACTCACTTAATTATTACCAACTTCTTTCGCAGACAATGAATTTCCTAATGTCAATAAACTGCAATCAATGAGGTAAGGCTGTTTTTCCCCCTCTCTTTTAGCCAGACAATACCACTGCCAACTACTGCTACTGATACAGCAGCACCCGGGGAGAGGGGCATCACACACCTATATGAGATCACATCGTAGGCACTGCCAGGTTCAGGGAGATAGATCAGGCATTTAAAATGACTACACGCACTCTCTGGTAGAAGTGAGCAGACGCATTGTCATTCACACATCTCCGCACACGCCAGCCACGAACCTATCTTCCCGGGACTGGGAGAGATGTTGTGCTTCAGATCTGGAAGAAAAACCCAGCTTAAACCGCATTTTCACCGTATACACCTGGAAAGGCAGCCTTTACAGCAGTAGTAGCCCAGAAGCCAGAAAGGCACAAAGAAATACCACAGTAGGGAAAGACCTTATACCAAGGACAGATCTTGTCACCTCAAGACCCCAGAAAAAGAACCAGTCACGAAACATACCTTCTCCGAGGAGCTGCAACGAAGCTCATCCTGGATGAATAAAAACGTTAGGCCACACAGGAGTTTAAAGATGCAGGTATGCACACCTAAACTATCTTCTGCCACTCAGACCCAAGAGTGTTCAGACAACCCTTGGAGGGAGGGGATGGTCATCTTTTCTCTTCCCTCCCGCACATACCCTAAGAGCTTCGCATTTCTCTGTAGTGTTCACCTCTGTGCATGTGAACAGAGGAAAGCTGTTTAGCTTTAGCTTTTCTCTATTGCGAAGAAAAGGTATCAACACGGTCGTGTACAAAGGATGTTCTCGGTGGCAGGTCAGGAGCGGACACTCCGGCAAGCCCTGCAGCTCCTGGACCTCAGGCCCTCCCCAGCCAGGCAGATGCCTGGAATTCCCTCCCTGCTTCCCATCCTGAGCAGCTCCTTGCAGTCCCATGCATGTTTTTTTTTCCTAAACTCTCCAATCTTAGTGAAAGAACTAAATCTTCCTACCAAAGGGTTTGACACGTTCTGCTGGAAGCTGTAGTACCATCTCTCAGCCTCAATTTCACAAAAGCAGCCTGCCTCCTCCTTTGCTCTCCTCTGCTTCTCCACCCAAATGTGTCATCTCCATCTCAGCAGAACCATCTCCCGTCTTGCCTGTCTGTTGCTAAAGGCTTGGTGGAAGCAAAGTCCAGTGCTCAGGGAATCTCTGGCTTAAAAAAAAGAAATGGAAACCATCCAAACTGGAAAGAATGTTTGGCAGGCGATCGTGTACCAAACAGCAGTTCCCACTTCTCCTGATCATTAGAAGCACTAAAAGGAAGATTTATCTTCTATCTTGATATTTTAGTTATCAGCAATCTCCTTGTTTCCAAACAATTAAGCCTCCCTACCAATGAAGTCTTAATGAAAGCAATGGATCCTGTATTTTTTCCTCCACTGAAAAGTAATACCGCTGATACTGGCCGAAGCAGCAGAGTGCCCATCAGCTGCGGGTATGCAGCCTCTGACTTAGAGCTACTCGAGATGCCAAAGGGGGCAGCCCAGTCTCTAACACATACAGTCTGCATATCGGACTGTCCTCACCCTTGGAAATTTCCCTTCCAAACTCTGCCCTAATGGACAATGGCACACATTGGGATACTAGTATAGTAGTAGTAGTAAAATATTAGCCTGCACAAAATTGCTGCTCAAAAAAACTATGATCTGCCACTTACAAGGAAGTTTAGTTTGCAAGTAAAAGCTATTTTAGCGATATTCATTACTTGTTTGGGTTTTTGATCCAGCAAGGTCAAGGCTCCACCTCTTTCTCATTTTGGCCTGGAAGATGGTTTTCACCTTCTCTCTTCAAGACAAGGATCAGCCAGAGGGAGCACCACAAAATGAGGGGAAAATAGCCTAATGTTTTGCTGTAGTTCAAGAGTTACCTCCTCAGAGCCTTGGAGTTCTGCTGACTTGTAAGCCAGGGATTGATTCATTAATATAATCGCTATAACATATTCTCCTAATCCAGTCTTACTCCCACAAACAGTTAGAGTCTGCTCTTGGCCTGGGGAAGTTCACCTGGGCAGCTGAATGACACGTGATATGTTCCAAACATAAGGAGAGCAGAAGACAACCAGAAACAGAGTGAAGTGCCACCACAATATACCAGGAGCTCACAAAAAACCTCAGCTTTTTGAATATAATTCACCTTATATCAGGGCAATCAATAACTTATGCTAGTTAACTCTTGTTACAGGAAAATATAGTACCCAGAGGAAAGAGCAATCACATTGGAATAGAAATAAATTAGAGCAACATCTATTCAACAATCTACTGGCTATTATAGGTGGCAAAGTATAAGCTAGTGAAAGGACCTGAAGAAGAGTAATTGCTAGTTAAAGCAGGCAATTAGGAACTAGATATTCCTCTTCTAATCACAAGTTTGCTGCAACAAGTGTTGAGCTGAAATTTCTCATGGAAAGTCTTTTTCCTTGAATATCTTTGAGGTTCTCCTCGAATTTCAGGTGAAGTGCCCATCGCTTTATGCTTGGTTTATCCACCCATGAAATGAAGATAAGATGATACCTACTTACCTAACCAGGATGTTCTTGAAGATATCTACAGCATTGAGATAATCAATAAAAGTCATCAGTAAGAAGACAGCAATATTATAAATAGTCAGAGAAATCAGAGCATACAAGGAAGCACAAGGAGGAAAAGAGTGCTTTTCCTCCAACATCAGAATAGAGGCTGTGCAGTATGTTAGTAAAGAAAATCTCACCTGTGTCAGAAGATCAAGGACTTATTAAGACTTCAATTTATGGAATTTTTGGAGAATCTGGATGCATAGACCAGGAAACCAGCAAAATAGACAACTCACGTGCTAATGTTATCTCACACAGATTGCGTTAATAAACACTTTGAACAGTTTTGGGTTGAAATGCCAGTATACCTGGGTCACTTTGTTATCTTTAGCTTTTCTGTTTACATTATAGAGATATGTCATGCCTATAACATGTAAAAGGATAGAAACTGGATCTTCCTCCAATGGCTGCAAAATCAGACCCTAGAGACATACTTCTGTGTAACAGGGATGAAAAGAAGAAAACCATTAGCATAATGAGGCTGGTGGAAAAGAGTACTAAGGTCTCAATATTGAGGATGATATCAAAAGAAAATCATACCACTTTTTAATAAAAGTTGAACCTATGGAAGAAATATAGTGAATAGGCATCATACTTCAGATACATGGAGCATAACCTTTGAGGAATCCTGCTACGAATCTGATGAGCCTTTACACTAAGGTTTGATTTTCATTAGCCTTTAAAATGGAACTTTTCACGAATAAGACCCATGACCTTTAACATAATGTGCACACATATCTGGCAACCACCTTAAAGAAAGAGTTATAAACAAGAACAAAAGGATAAGACAACACTTTGAGGTGCATTATACAGGACCTTGTACTGGTAGAAAAAAGAGAAGGCAGTGATGAAGGAATGCCAAAAATCTGTGTCAGCCTTTACCTCAAGCTAGCCAGTATCATAGCCCGTGGGAGAGAATGGGAAATGCAGTGGGGTGATATTAAGGGTAATTTAGGAAGAATTTATTTACTGAGATAACAGAACATGAAGCCAAAGGATCCAATCAAAGAAAAAAAAAATCAAGTTCTCTCAAGGAAGAAGACAGTGGGGTGGAAAAAGCAAATACATTCATTTAGTTGCATTTCATAGATGGTGAGGTGAAAGACAAGGTGAGATGCCTAGGGTTATGAAGACATGGCCTTGTGAGCTCTTATCCTGACCTATGATGCTCCTGTAACACTGTTCTTTCCTAGTTTGTTGCCTCTGATTTGTTCGTCCCTGTGATGTAGTTCAATCTAGCTATTAAAAATTACAACATAAAATTGCTACTCAGCCAGAAAATCCAATGGATATTCAAACCAGGACAAGATGGCAATTTTACCAGTCACTTCTGTACTTACCTTTTGGGGTAAGAAAATCTCAAATTCACACCGTTCAGTGGTTCTGGCATTCCTATCTATCTAGAGCTCAAACTTCCAGAAATCCACATTCAGTAGGGCAGAAACATCTGGCAAAGTGGTTTCCAATAACATCAGGGAAAATTAAAACATGAAGATCTAGATCACATATGACTTTTTGTCTGAACATCTATTTTTATCACCAGTTCACATTTATGCACTGCGTGCTAATGGCAAGTTCAACCCTATAAATGGCACCAAGATCCAAGCTGTTTCTGCTTGGATCCAAGCTGTCTTTGCTATGCACGGTTTACAAATTAAGCCACTGGTTCCCTGACTGTGACTGGCAAACCATCAGTGTGTACAGAACTTGTGGAAGTCCCAGGAGGACCAGCTGGCCAAGCAGCAATGGCTTTTATTTTCCCAGCTGCTGAATCTTCTCTATAGAAACTTACAATACTTCACGTCCTTTTACTTTGCCAAATAAATGACTACGGCTATTGGCACATGGCATTATTTGATCATGAATCAGAAGGAGGTAATTCATGTGACTGTGCATGGGAGTGGAAACATCTACATGTTTTTACTGTTAAGGCATGCTTCAATTCCACTAGGGAAAACTGTGACAGCTACTGGACTAACAGCTATCACTGAGAAGATAGGACGTGCCATGAAATTAACAGGAAGAAAGACACACTTCAATACTTGGAAGAGTATAGGCCCTTGAGATAGTCTTCAGAAACACCACTGCATTGCATACACCTGATCACACCACTACCATCAGCCAATGGATGGCTAAATGCGTGTAGTGGAACCACAGTGGTTTTCTCCATTTTGTCCCCTTGTCAGTGGGCCCACCAAAGCAAAGGATGGGTAGCAGCTGTGTCTCTATTCCTTGCTGCGGCTACATTTACGTTCTCTTAACGTCAGAAGATGTGTATTAATACTTACCCAGCTCATCATGTGAACTGGATGAGGAAGTGAGTATCATACATAACTTACTGAGTATTATCAGAATATCTGGAGATCCATGGATGAGCAAAAGAGAAGTACAGGCTATTATCATATTGCTATAAATGCCTGCTGCAGAGTCGGCTGATGAAACACATATACTCCTGCAAATTCCTCACAGATCATCATTTTGGTGTCGCTTTTGCAGTAATTGCAATTATTGTAGGACTATATGAACAGAGATACAAAGTCTGCATTATATTCCATGTAATGATTTTCTGAGTAGTTCAAGGTTTGCATATAAAAGCTATCCCGAGTTGTTGTTCAAGACTGACAATGAGTACTTAGCTAAATTTAGAAACGTGTTAATTTTTTTTTACTTTAATATTGTATCAGTTGATTGCTCCTTACATTAGCAACACATGTCACAAGTTAAACATTCAAACACGAGCCTTATTATTATATATTGGCAATCACAGATTAAGCTCCCATTCTGTAGGATGCTGTGCAAACACAGAATCAAAAAGTAACCACATGGGACATGCTAGCTGGGAGCCAACACCTGAAAACAGAGGTTGGGGCATTAAAGTAAAACTGATCCTTAATCAGGTGGGAGGAAAAGAAAAATAATGACAGATTATGTCATTGTTACTTAACCACTCATGGTGTGGTGGGTACTGTACAAAATAATGAACAAGACATAGTATCTGCCCCATGAAGTTACAATCCAAATGGAAGGGCACAGAACAAAGACAGAGTCCCATGAAGAACAGAGGAAAATGACTTGTGTCCCGGCATGGTTTTGTATTTTGGAAGAGATGTGGATAAATTAAATGGGGTATTGCAGAAAGGTATTCCAGCTGTGCAGATCATTTTGGTAAGATCACAGTAAGAGACAGACACAAGTTGATAAGAAGGAGTAGAACAAAGAGGAGTGGAAAGTCACAAGTGGCAAGAGCAAGATGCACGGCCTCACAGTTGATCTCACTGTAGGAGTCAACAAGAAGTTGGTGATTAAACTTGAAAAGTGGAAGAAACTGAAGCATCTATACACCAAGAATTTGCAAGAATGCATTGCAATAAGGCAAATACCAGGGGTGAGACAATCTTACAATCTTATTTGTGATCCTGCTGTTTCAAGGGGAAAAATGTCATGGAGTATTGAAAATACTCCATGGAGCATGTGGATGAGTGGAGCCACTCATCTTGGCTTGATACTAGTTTTTCAAATGAGAAAGCAGAGGTGAACTAACCTGGCAGTGAGACTGCACATGGGTGTCAATGAAGTTTGGAGTGTCTTTCAGAGAGGTCTGCAATGAAATTGAGAGAGGGCAATACTTCTGCCAGACAGTTTGTGGACTTGGGCACTCTTCTTCATTTTTCTATAAACTAAAGGTGAGTCCAAGCATAAACTGTTTTGTTCTTCCATTTATCCACTCATAAAGTATAATATTTAGCACAATTGAAGCCTGATTGATCAATGGTCATAAAATAGCATAAGATGTCTGATGAAAGAACAAAATATAGTTCTACCTCACCAGCATTGACTTTTTGCCCAGTCCTTCTACTACATACATAGTTGAGTAGAAGAGAGACTTTTGCTTCTTATTCCTAGAGTATATAAGGTAGCATGGGCTTGCCTCTCTGAAGGTTTTTCCATAAGAAAATGCTAGTTTAGCTGCCCATTGACTATGAAGAAGATTGTACCTAGATCTCTAATAGTACAATGCAATTATTGTTAAGACAATCCAGAGTGGTACTGTGAGAAGAAATGCAGGATTTTCATCTACATGGCTGTCCACCTGACACTCTTAATATGTTGCATGGTGGCATATGCTACCGCCACCTTGAATAAAAACTTCATTTTAGAATTAGCATAAGCGGGCTCCTTGAGATAAGTGGCATCACAGGACATAGTTTGACATGAGAAAATCAAGAATAGCATAAGAACATACAAAGCAGGAGGAGCCTTAATAAGCAATATCCTTCAGCACAAGCATCTAAACCTAGATAAGCACTTTCAGGGTAAGATCCTGTGTTGATGCAGTCCTGTTCATTGTTGGACTAGGAGGAGATGGAAGTAGAGAGAAAGGGCAGGGCAGAAAAAGAGGTAGTGGTTAGCTCTTTCAACACAGAGAATCCTTCTAAACCTGACATGAGAAGACACAGCATCTGGAATGCTGCAGGAAGGTAGATGAGCTGTGTGCAAGCTGGAGAATTCCCTCTATTGCACGAACTATGCAAATGCAATTGTAGGCTAGAAAGTGCAGTGACTCATAGGTGAAGTGGATGTGAGAATATCTGGGTTAAAGAGAGTTTGTACTGAGAAGACCATGTGTAGGATCTCAGAAGTTCCCAGAGAAGGAGAAGTGAAAAGAGTTAATGAAAACTCATTGCAAAGAGTCATCCTGTCACAGACTGTTTCCTTGAAGCAGCAAGCAAGGAGCTCCTGAAGCTGTTTAAACCTGGTGGCATTTCAAAACACTCAGATATCCAGATCAGTCAAAGGTTTTGGGGTGGGGGCGAGGAGCAGAGAAAAGAAAACAGGTAAAGGCCAAATCTCAGAAAATGAGGGTTGGGAACAACTTGCTTTTTTGGCAGGAGATGATACAGGTCATTGAACCAGAAATCAGAGGCACTAATGCATATTATGAGGGCACAGGTTGGACCTAAAACAGCACCCGGAGGTGATGGACTCCAGCTGTTGTAATGCTATGCAGAGGAAAGAAGAGTGGCACTGCCTCATGGTGTTTCACCTCCTGCAGTTCTCACTAATCAGATGACCCCAATGACGTATGCATCAAGATTCACAGCAATAAACCACAGGATTTCCACCTTTTCTCAGCTGGATAGGCAAATGACAGATGAGGGGTGAACAGATGGCAGTAGAGGTGATTCAAGGCCAAGCTAACTTAAGATCTCTGTATTTCTGCAGGGGAGGTGGACCGATGGTGCAATAGGCAGGAGAATCAAGAGACGAGGGCTTTGTAACCCCTGGCCCATTCCTGACAGATCTGCACTTCATGACAATGGGTGAAAATAGTGCATGAGCAAGCGAGAAGGGAAAATGCTGCCTCCAAACCACCTCACTTTTGACTTTCTGCACCACCTGCCACGGCTTTGACTTCCAGTGCCACCTCACACTTCTGAGGCATTTGGCCATCACCCCGCAGTTGCATGTTGGGTCCCCTCTGAGGTCAGGCTGCTTCATTGCTCCACTGAGTGCCCTGAGGTTCCTCAGAAGAAAAGACACTGCACAAGGTGTGGCACATTACTCACATCGTGCCCTGTATCAGTCATCACACAGTGTTAGTTATTACTCTTTTGGTTACACAGAAGTTGAGAAGGGTTCTCTGAGGGGAAAAGGCTTTCCACTGGTTAGAGCGGTCGGTCCTCACAGCTACTTTGGAAACCTTCCCCTCAGACACTGATGACCATCCAACTTTTCCCGATTAAGAAACCTGCTTGAAATTAGCAATAAATCAAACCCACTCTTCTCAGGCAAGACATCTGTTGATAACCACGTTGAGTGCAGCAGCATTAAAGAAAACCAGGACATGCACCACAGATGGCTGCAGCCAAGGTGGAGATGAAGACTCAGTAGCTGCTAAACCCTAGTTTCTCCCGAGCTAACAGGCTCTGCAGTTTGCAAGCCCCCAAGAATTAACCGAGCAGCTTGGCACCTCGGCTTGCACATTGCAGAGCAGCAAAGTTTGGAACATGTAATTCTCTTTAGTTTCTCTATAGATCAGCTATCAGAAATTACTATGTATAAAGATTTCCCTCTACAGGTGGTTAGAGCTTGTAACAGCCTCTCACTTTCCTGCATCACTTTAATTAGTATTTTCTCTCATCATTTACTTTCTTATTATTTTGCCTATTCCCCCCTGCCACTATGGGCTTTCAGTCTATTCCCAGTGGTAGCAAATTCTCTATGCAAGAAATGTCAACTCCCTTCCATCCTCAAGCTTTAACGCTGCTGACTTTGACTTTTTTTGCAATTACAATTTAATTTGCAAGCTCGTTACGTGAGTGAGTCGATGCCTTCCTTCTCCCCCCACTCCAAAATGTGACAAAGTGAAAGTTGCAACCTCTGCAAAAAGTGGTGGTGGGGTCTTAAATACATAGCTCCCTGGCTGCAGTTTGAGCTCGCAAACTAGCATGCTTTCCTGCAGGAACATCAAATACATAGGACACACGACACGACAGCCTAGAGAACTCTTTGCAAGGAGGGGGAAGGCAATGTTGTCCAGTCTTTTCAAAGGCAGACAGCAGAAGAAATCAGAAAAGTCTACTTCTTGTAAAAGCATCTAACAACTGAAATCAGAAAACTTTGCAAAAAGCAAAAGCAAAACACCTGCACACACATACACACACGCGCGCACACACACACAGAGAAACCTACCTTGCAAAATCTTCTTCACTTATTTTTGTATGCAAAGAAAAAAAAAACAAAAAAAAACCCAAACCAAAACAATCCCCAAACAAAACAAAAATAAATAATTCCCTCCCCTCCAAAACCGCTTTCCCCTCTTCCCCACGCCTTAGCTGGATTTCTAGGGAATTTGGGGACGGGTGGGAAGAGCCGAGGGTGGAGGGGCTATATAAATAAACTAGAGCGTTTCGAGCTGTGTATCGCGAAAGGCTGTGGGTTTCTCGTAATGTGTGCCTGCACTCTTCCAGGAGAAAGGCAAAAA
>JAYKAV010001400.1:1109981-1300054 GCA_035582835.1 Phoebastria nigripes
GGGGGGGGGAGGCGGCGGGGGTGCGTGTGCGGGAGCCGGGGTGTTGGAGCGGGCTCCCAGCCCTTGGCTCCCGGTAGCACAGTCAGTTCCTCCAGTGTGTGCTATTGACCTGCATTGACGTCATTGCGTCATTAGGTCTCCCTTAGAAACACTGACTTTCAAAAATAGTATCAAATTAATTCAACTGGCAGAGAGAAGCCACTAGCTGGAATGAGCCATAAAACTCCAGAATCTTCAGCCTGGCTTTGCTGTGCTGGCCCCCCCGGCCAAGCGGGCAGAAATCTGTATGGAAAATACCACTGATGGAATAAAAAAAGAGAGAAAGAAAGAAAGGGGGGGGGGGGAAGAGAGAGACCAAATTAGATTGCAAACCCTAGACCAGCCTCTCTCCCTCTCTTTCCTTTTTTTTTCTCTCTCTCCCCTCCTTTCCCTTTTCTGATCTAAAAATATCCCCCCTGCTTGAGCTGACTGCGGTATCTTTTGTGTTGCATCTTTCTGTTTTTAGCCTTTGCATGAGCCATTGAAGGGTGGCCCGCAAGAGATCAGAAGCACAAGATATTGATCTATCGATACCCTCCCGGGCCAAGAATTAATTTTAAATGAAAGAGCTGCACCTTGATTTTGGCAGAGGGTGGGTGGGCAGATGACAGGGGTTATTTTAGGATACCATTCACATTCTATGAAGCCACAGCTTCCACTTTCTCCCTCTAGATTCATTTTAAAAATATCCTTCCTTCCTCACCCCACCTCTCTCACGTGGACCTGTGGGCAAGCACATGTCACCCCCATTCATACAAACACAATGCAACGGAGCAGTGGTAATTTGCAGAGATGGTACATTCACAAACAGCAACCCAGTCCCTTTAATGCAGGTTGATTTCACAGAAAGGACACCGCAGCCCAGAGGAATTTGATTAGACTGGTGATTTAAATTTGCAAGCTGCTTATTGGGTTCCTTATTGTCTTCACCCTAACTTAGCGAAACTGATTTAATCTCTCTTTCTTTCTTTAAAAAGAAATAGGAGAAAAATTCCATTTACACTGTAGATGGAAGACCTAAATCTTAGAACCAGTGGTAAAGGACAGTAAAAAACACCGACGGCGATCGGCTTCCCGAGTACTTTGCATCAGAGCCTTAAGCAGGCACACACCCATGACCAGATACAGCTATATCTATCCATGACCTACACTATGCAGAGCTGTGCGTACGTACCATACAGCAGATCTAATCCTGCAATGTTCACAATTCAGGGGAGTGTTTGAGGCTTTTTTTTTTTTTTTTTTTTGCATCGGTGGAACTGTTCAAGAACAGAGGCACTGTGCTAGACAGTAATAATTTGCAAGATCAGGCCATAAATAGGGCTCTCACCCTGCAAACATTTATTCACGTGCCAAGTGTTAAGACTGTGACTAATCTAATTTGAAATCAAGGGGATTACTCATAGTAGTAACATTAAACTCATGCATGTTTGCAGGATCAGGGCCTAAATGATTAATCACCACTGCAGCTAGGCACTATTGGATACACCATTTATTACTTACAATACTTCAGCACTGTATACGCTCAGATCCATCCTGGAGAGTGTGCATTGCTCTGCTGTAGTGAAGAATGAGCATCATATTCTACTTAATAAGGAAGTATGCAACACACCTCGATATTCGTATGCTCAATCTGATTTTTGCGATGCTGATGAGCCTCCCAGAGGTCCTGGCTAATACCACTTGGGGCAAATTTGGAGTCATCTGAGCAAGAAGTTCTGGATGCACAGCCTGCCTCAGATGGGCATCTCACGTGTCACTTTTTTTTTCATGTAATGGCCACACACATACTGTGGCTGCAACTGTATCTGTGGACTGATTACTCCAAGTTTAGCATGGGTGTGCACAGAGGCTCCACCCTTAGTTCTGAGGGGAAAATTTGGGAAGAATGAAAGCATGGCTGTTATATGAATCATTCATTCATGCATTCATTCATCTTTGTATTACTGTCGATATTATTATTATTTTGCAAAAGGTGGTTTGGTCCTGTTCAGACTGGTCTGTTCTTTGGTATTCATTCCTGCTGGTGCTCAGCACCCAGCGATGACACTCTACTGCAAAAATGACTGACCTTTGAGCTCGAGTCCCCACATCAGCTTGTGGCCAACTATCAAGTCAAAGAAAGTGAAGTGCACATGGGCAGTAAGACATGTGCTGAGGCAAGAAGGTTTCCAGGCAGCTTGCTGGTAAAATAACTGGGTGATTCCAGGTGACACGGGGTGTTGGCTGAACCTGAGCTGCACCCGTGCACTGTGCAGGTGACTTCTTCTCTTGACAGCTTTCGGGAACGGAGTGATGTACACGCTTCTTGCATTTTACAAGGGTGCCTTTTGTCCAAACCCCGCTATCTCTGGTTTAAAAACAACATGTGCGAGTTCTCTAAAATAGACAGTCCAATGTTGTTTTAGAAACTTAAGTAGTCAGGAAAAATCACTAATGACTAACTGAGGGAAGATAGAAGACAGTTAAAAAAACCAGGATTAAGTTACCTGGAGCACGGAAAGTGAATGCAGTCAAAGAAAAACAAGCAACTTGGTCATCTGCCCCAGTAAGTCAGTGATACAAAATCCCTTTAGCACAAACTGTTCTGGAGTTTCTAAATTTTTTACATTTTGGGGGTGGGGGTGGTGAACAGAGGGAAGGATTCGGGGCGTGTGTGCTGACTGAACAGGGGCGGGGTGGGTTGGTTGGCTGCAGAGAGAAGAAGGGTCTGGAGGAGAGGCTAGGGCTCTGGAGAGGTGAAAGGGATTAGAGGGAGGGGGTTAAAAGGTGGCAGGAAACAAAGGCAAGGGAGTAGAGCTAGGAGCCCTGGCCCAGAAGTGTGATGGGAGGCTTGGTGGAGAATGAAGGCCAGGTCGGCAGTGAAAAGAGCGAGTTAGAAACTCTCTCCCTTCCCGCTGTGTAAGCAGAATATGGTAGTCAGGGGGGAATCTGCGTCCGTCTTGCTGCCCTTCTGCTGGACACCGAGCCCGTCTCTGGCTGGAGCCACTTGGAGCTGTGCAGGCAGTGTTTTCCTTCATGTGGCATTTTTGTTTGACCAAGAATGAATCTCCGAATTTCCAGGGCTGTCAACCCCCTTCCCAACGCACCAGGAGCAGCCTGGGGCTGGACCTTGGCTCTCGTTCCCTGCCCTGCCACCCTGCACCTGGTACAATCACGCCTTGCAGCGCTGCCATGCTCCTGCTTGCCCACGGGTCTCTCAAATTACCTGCGAGTGTGGGGTGGGAAGGAGAAGGGTAAAGCCGAGATGGACACGTGGGAGGAAAAGAGGGAGGAGAGCTGCAAACAGGGCATGCATGGAGAGGAAGAGGAGGGTGTCAGAAGACACAGAGGTACAAAGTATGGGTGTAATGGAGGGGATTTCAGAGGAGCTGGAGCACCGTAGGGGAGTAAAAAGAGCCAGAAGGAATACAGTGGATGAAAGCAGTGAAGAGGAATGGGAGAAGCTGAGCAGTTGGGTTTCACAAACTTCACAACCAACATCCATACCTCACGGTGCTTTGGAGTGCTTTGTTTCAGGTCCCCTACTCGTTGTACACGTTCCCTTCATGTTTGTCCTCTCCATCTTTTGAAGTGTGCTCACTGGCTCCAGGCTACTCCCCAGTCCTTCCCAGGCTCCTCTCCGGGGCTGCATGCTGGTACCTGCAAACACAGGAGGATAAAGGAGAGGGAAGCAGCGCAGTGAACCAAATGCAGAGTGGGGAGCTGGGGTCTGGACATGGAAAAAGTTGCTTTTTTTGGGGGAGGGGACACGACGACTGAAGAAGATTGAATGTTCCAAAACTTTGCTTACAGGGAATTAAATTTCCTTAATTTCCTTTCAGGAAGTACAGAAGCAGAGAGTGGCTGAAAGCAAGCATGGAAACCCCGGAGATACAGAATGGTGTTGCATACGCTGTTGGCAATGCAACTTCAACTCTGCCCTCTGGGTGCTGTGCCACAGCAGGGCCCTCACCCGCACACCAGCACCCTCCCTCACCCGCCATTGCAGACGCGCTGGAAACGAGTATGGAGGACTCCTGGACAAAGTCTAACGTCTCCCTTGCTGTGGCAAAATGCAGGGGAAGGTCACGCACAGCAAACAGGCGCAAGCTAGGCTTGGCCTACGTTCAAGTGCTGAGCCTACACACATCACACTAAAATTATCTTGACTTTTCCCTTTCTATACAGATTGCTTTTGTGAGATGGCCTTGCTCACCTCTCCCAATGACCAGATCACACTGATGTACACCACCAGGCTGTGGACGATTCCTGCAGCAAGAGATTACTACGGGCACGTTGGCCAAACCTCTGTCGGCAAACCAAATAACCTACACTCCATCTCTCAACATAGACCTTGCACTGTATCATGGTATCAGCTTTTCCAAGCTGCTCCAATGGATAATCAATACAGCTACAGTCAACACAGTTAATACACTCAGAATAGATGCAGATAAATGCTGGGTTTCCAATTTGCTGTCTGTGATTCTAATAATAGCATACCCAAAGAGAGTGTCTCAGGTCTATTTATTAGGCTCCTCACTTTTCGCCGTGCCATTCCCAGGAGCTAATGACAGCAGGACACAGTTAAGATTGTGTTGGGGAGGGATATTTCTTTCAGCGTTTCATTGCTGACTTCTCAGACATTGCAGTCCTGTGAATATCGGAGTTTTCTAGAAGAGCAGGGAGACACCACATTAACTGTGCAGCAACAAATGTTGCGAGCACTAAATAATGGTGAAGGAAGGCAGTTCAGTGCACACAGTGCTCTATGGTCAAGTATGGGAGAGCATCCTGTACACGAGGAGATTACAGTCTAAATGAGGAACCATACAAAGAAGAACAATTAGAAAAGGGGAGGGAGGACAGACAAGGTAAGCTACCAAATTCAACTGTAGGTGGGACAGACACATCTTGCTATTTTCAGCTTTTTAATCAAATTGGCATCCTGTGTTTAAAGACTACTGGGAATTACTGCAGAAGGTTCAGTCCTGGAAGAAGAACCAGGAGATTTTCAGTCTGGATAGGCTGCGTGGCACATGGGTTTAGGGGTATTAGAGGCCATAGGCTACACGGCCATCAGAGCACACGAGCAAGTGGCTGTGTCTAGCCCCAGGTCAAAGGAAGGTGTCTTTTTTCCCATGCAAGGGAGGGTTACCCTTGCAACTTGAAGTCCAAAGGGAAATTTCTGGTCTGCACAGGGTGCAAGGAGTCCGAGGGATGGGGGATTTATCTGGAATTTAACAAAAGCAAAATCATGATCAGCTATGGCACTACCAAAGCCCTGGCAAACTGGTAACACAGTGAAGGGTGTCCGTCCTGCATCCTACCTAATCAAACATGTCCCAGGGGTGAATTGGACTTCCCAAAGCTTTGCCCACGCCACACATAAAATGTTGAATGGCATGGTGTTGCTGTCGGCATCATGAAATAGTTACACAGTTTCTGACAGGAGACTCCTATGCAGCAGCCTTGGATATGACGTCCCAGGTTTTAGCATACTTCAGGCTGGGTTTGTTTCTGCTGATCCCCCCAACAATTTTGTCAAACACACACATCACTCTTGCGTCAGAGTGTTGTTCAGGATAGAAAGCCCTTTGCAGGTTTATTTCTACCTCTTCTGCATTGTAGCTCAAAGTCTCAGAGAGGCCATTTTGGGCAAACTCATTCAAGAGCTAAATCTGTTTCATACCACAGGTAAATACAGCCTGCTTCTCTTTCTTTTTGTATAAAACCTTGCAGCACCTATGTCCTGCTCGTACCTGTGCAGGGGGAGAGATGGAGACAGAGCGCAAGGTTACCTTCTGACCCGTGTGACAGGGGCTTTCTGCCTTTTATAACTGAGATGAAGGGGCTTGAAGGCTGAATTGTTGAAGCTGAATAACGGTGGCTGTAGGCCTGGTCCTCCCCTGCGTGGTTACTGGAGGAGGTGCTCCCTGTGACGCACCGGCTTGTCACTATGGAGCAATCCAGCATCTCCCCTCTGCGCTGTGGGGACAGCACTGGTACTTTTTCTTTCTGTCTGGCTTTTTCTGCCCCCTTTGCCATCAAAGAGAGGAAAGGGAGGCAGGAAATAATTCAGAGGGCGGGGTCAGACTCGCCCTCCCCAACCCTGCCCCTTATTGCAGTGCAGTCTGTAACGACTGGTGGAGGAACCCTTGACTGCGTATGCCTGCTGGTCCCAGCCCGCGGTGGATGAAGGTCTGACTGTGTTGCCCTGACACTTGGAGGGGAAGGGTTGCAGCAGACAGGCACGGGCTCGCAGGGCAGGCAGAAGTGAGGGTTGCTTACCCGTACCTGATATTGCTTAGGACCATCCTGACCACTCCTCTTTGTCAAATCTGTCCTTGGCTGAACTCCACTGCAGTCACTGGAGTTACAGGCGGTGTGCTGCACATTTTGACTCATATCCTGTGAAGTTATAAACTGACTCCCAGTACATCTGGCTCCATTTTGGATCGAGAAGTTAGGACTCTCAAAAGCCAGTAATACAACTATGTACTGTGAGATGCCCAGCCAGAAAAGCTTCTGCGCATCTCATATTTTCTTTTATCCATTGCATTGGGAAATTTGTTTGAAAGCAAGACTTTGCAGTGGTCATTACCAGTTCCTAGCTCTTTAATTCATCAGAGCACCAATGAGACCATAGCAGAGCTGGGCTAAAGCATCCCCAGGGGTCCAGGCTCCCTGTTCAGTGCTCAGGCCCCCTCTCTTCCCTCTACTCTGGTTGCCCTTTGGCTCAACCCCCCAAACCCCAACACAGTGCTGTAGGGCAGGAAGAGACAGCAGAAGCTGGGGAACTTACCGTGGTGAGGACGGGTTCAGTCACACCAGGCTAGGAGATGGAGGTGGACGTCGAGTTTGCTTAGAAATAAATATTCTGCGTGTAAATATTCTTCTTAGCCATTAGTCTCCTCTCCTGTCTTGCCTAGCAGAGGAATTAAAAAGCTGAGCACATTTGCTACAAAACCTTAAAAAACCCAAAAATCATCCCCAGAGCCAGCGAAAGCTGGAGCCTGTGACTATCACTAACATCCTCCCGGCTTTGGCATTACTGCTGTCATTACTTTCAGTGGAGTCTGGGAGCAGAATTAGGCTCCCTGACTCTCCCCCCACCAGAGCTCCCTGCTTCAGCAGGGGAGAGCCGCAGCGAGGCCACAGGTGCATTTGAGGCCCCCACCGCTCCTCCACGTCTCTCTGTTTCCCCGTAGACAAGCCCCACGGCCGAGCTCCCCCGTCACTACCCGTGTATTCGCCAGCAGCATTAACTTATGCACACACCATTCACCAATTGTTCAGCATTTTTGTCAATGAAGGCACATTTTGTGAATTAGAAGAGCACATGCCCCCTTGTGGCTTCACTTCCCTCCCTGCTCCGCGCCGCCAGCCCCCTCCGCACCCCGGCGGGGGCACTCCGGCAAGGAGAGGCTTCGCCGAAACCTGCACATGGGTTAAAAATAGCCCACGGCACCCGAAGAGATGGCCGGAGTATTTGAATGACGAGCTGAAAGGACAGCATGCAAGAAAAAGAAGCAGTTGCTTGAGGAGTAAAGGGATGTTTATTTCTACAGGGTTTTAAGAAGGGTGTAGCTAATTGAATCGAACTGAAAAGCAAGGCGGCTGACACATATGCAGAATGCAGTCCCCTGTTCATCCATGGAGCAGGTACAGCACAGCAAATGGCTTCTGCCTGACCTATATGGCTCAGACACTCGCTAGAGAGCACAAGTAGAGCTGATGCTTCACAGCCTTTTCTCTCCTCACCCCTTCCAGTCCCTAACATGGGATTTTCCGGGGTCGGCTATGGTAGCAGTTTAATTATGAGAACCAGTTTTTACTGAGAACTGAAATGAACCCCAGGACCTAATCCACAGAGGGACTCCTGAGAGGATCCGGGTGCAACGCTTTGATTTGGGGAATACAAGACCAAAGCACACACACCAGAGGAGAAGAGGCAAGACCGTCAGTGCAGAGGCCATCCATGGACCTCATTTACAATTAGGGTCACATCCTCTAGCCATTATTCATGGCAAAACCCAAGGAGACAGAAGCCAGAACAAACCTCCCAAAGCCAGTGAGAGCCCTGGCGTCACAGGTCGTGGGATTGCTGTCTCCGGGATTGCGGCTGGGGTTAGGAACCGGGAATGCCAGGGCTCCGATCCCAGCTATCACATCACTCCTTTCTTAAGCAAGTCTCTGTAAAATGAGTAGTTAGTTCTCCACCTCCTGGGGGCTATGCGGCTGAATTATTGATGGTAGAAGGTGAAAAGCAATAAACAAGAAATCAGCCAAATTGCTAGCATGAGGGAAGAACAGGTATTAATATAATTACAAAAAATAAAATCTTTGTTCCTGCAAATCTGGGAAGGAGTGCAGTCTCATGGTTACCGGAGACAGGGAGAGGCAGGGCTCCTGGGCTGCAAGGCCGGTGTGTGCATGGCAGCTTGTTAGGCTTGGACTAATGCTCAGATCGGTTTGGTCTTTACTTGCAGTTGCACGTTCTTTGGTCAGGGATTTCCTCGTTACTTTTGGGGAAGCATCTAGCACTGTGGGGGCCATGGGCAATATTATGAAGAGGTAGGATGCTAGACATAAAATACACACCCCACCCCCCCGTGCATGTGTATATTTGCGACCCCTTCCTGCATAACTCTCTGTGTGCATCATTAAAAGTGTTTTGGGGTGGGCACCGTACCTTTATGTCTGTACACACAAGGACCTCGATCATGATTAGGGCCTCTGAGAATGGACATAATAAGAGTTTAAAAATACATACGGTAGTGGGTGTTATGAGTGACCTTTGTTTCTTCTGCCTCAGACAGAAAGCCTTGTTTTTCAGTAAGCCTTACACAGTCTTATACAGCTTGTGGGATTTTTTTACTTCATGTGGCTGTCAGTTTAAAATACTTGGGTGGAATATTTAACTTGAATGCTTTCCACCTTCTCCTCTCGCTCTTTGCATGAACCGGCACAGGTTTCTTCTCCTGAGTGAGCAGTGTGTCTCTAATAAAAACTATGGCAGCTAAATCTGGGATTGCTGTGTATTCTCCTTCACAGGTCTTGGTTCAAAATATTCGGTCTTGCAGAGAAAGCCCCTTCACACACAGGGAGACCTAGAGCAGCCAGTAAACTAGATCATCTCTCTTTCTTCCTCAGGAATGCAGAAGAAGAGAGCAGGTTGCTAAGATGTCTTCCCTGGGACCAGGGGCCAGCTCCCCTGGCTCCCAAAAAGAGAAGGGGAGTCAGCACTTGGAGAAAAAATTGTAACCGCCACCTGTTCACAGGAGAGAAGTACCAGGACTGCAACCCAAATTTCTCCTTGATGCTTTCCAAAGGTACAGCACACAAGATGCTGTCCAGGAGAAGGCAAAGATGCTTTTGTCCTGCTGGATTTGGAGCTCCTCTTAGAGACGTCTGGAGGGTTACTCTAGTTAGCAAAAGCATCCTAAGGATCCAATATAGCCCAAAATATCTTTGGTGCTCCATGCTACAGAGAGATCAACTCCGTTAAGTCACATGCCCACTAAATTAATGAGGAAATTAATACAATGGTGCTTCTGCTGAGATACAATTCTTCCCTGATGTTGCTGGTACCTCTCCCTGCCTCATTTTCCAACAGAAGTGGGCTTGTAGGAGAGAGGCTGAGGGATTTTCCCCTCTGTTGCCTGGAGTGCAATAACCTGCCCCTTTGAAGGAAAGAGTATTTTTCACCTGGATTTCCTCCTGTCCAGGCCTGAGTCCCCATCAGACTGACCTGCTGCAACAGGAGCTCGGGGGGGTTCAAGGCTAACCCTGAAGGGTGTTGGAAGCCCCCATCAGCGCTGGTTGTTTGCTGGGGAGAGGTCTAGCCCTGATGCTGCTGGCCACTGCCACCCCCAAGCACAGTTCAAAAGGTCGCTCGTTCTTGCTCACCACGTTTGCTCTGGTGTGGACATTGTGCACCAGGGATCTGGTCCCCTCTTTGTGCTGTTCACCTGGGATGGCCAATATAAGAGTCCTTGCCCACCCGTGCTGGGGCAAAGGTGCTCTTCAAGAGGAAATTTGCTCTCCCCTGCCTGTGTCCCTGGCACACCTGGTAGCATCCAAGGGGTGACACTCTCCAGGTCTTTGCATCGATGCAGCCTTAAACAGGGGGTGGGAGGAAGCCGGCTGGCGATGCAGCCTTAAACAGGGGCTGCAGAGCTCTTTGTAGTGACATTATTTCTGCATGATAGAAATGATGAATCCAGGTGGTTCATTCATTTTGGAGCCAGCGTTAGAAGAGTGGATAGTCAGAAAGCGCCACATAAACTGGGCAAAGGTACAAGTACGGAGGATAAAACTGTGCTATCCATTACCATGGTGTAAACCTCAGTGGGGTCGGAGCAGTCATATTGCCACAGTTACACAGCTGCTGACAGCTGGAGCTATATTTCGGATTTTTCCTCCCCTCCTTTTCAGCTCCTTGTCACAGTGGGGATGTGACTGTTGGAGTCAGGTAGGGCAGGCAGCCTGTCGTGACTTGGGAATGGAGGCAGGCAGGGCACCAAGTGCCAGGGCTGGCGGTGAGGAGGTGGGGAGGGCTGCAGTGAGGGGGGGCTGTGATGGGGAGCATTTCCTACCCTGCTGCTGGATAACGTTTACCTTGGGGGATCTCTGGGGTTTGTAACGTGGTTGTTTGGAGCTTATTTGCCCCCCAGCACGTAGGGCTTATGTGCCTGTGTTTAAATATAGACACAAGCTCGCCAAGTCCCCGGGTTTAGGGAGGAGGGCAGAGGCTGTGGCTCGGCAGAGCGCAGCTCACTGCCCCTGCTTGTGTGGTCCCGCAGGGGCGCGGAGGGGAGCGCGCAGCTGATGTAACCCCGTGTCCCAGGGAAGGGTGGGACGTGTGCTGGCACCGTGCTGGTTTTGTGTGTGTGGGTCACGTGGAACCGCTCCCGCAAGGTGGTGGTGTGTGGGTGTGTGGGGGCGGCAGGAGGCAGGGGGGCTGCCGGCGAGGCCTTTCCTGGCCACCCGGGCTCTGGCCACCTGGAGGGAGCATGGAGCGGGGGTATGGCTAAGCTGTGCTGAATCCCCTTTAAAAATCCGCAGTTTGGTGTCTTACTGGGTTTTCTTTCTCTCTCCTGTTCCTCTCTCGCCCTGGAGTTCTGTAGTAGCCCTGAATTAGCATGTCACGTGTATGGCATGTGGAAATGAATCAGGGGCATGTGAGGAGGAGGAGGACGCCTGTGTCTGTGTTTGCATCCAAGGATCTCCTCTCACTCTGTGTTTGCGTAGGTGTCTAGCTCCCTTCTCCCCCCTCCCATCCCTGCCTGCCTCTCTCTCCCTGCCTCCCTCTCATCCCTCCATCTGGCCAGCCCAGCTCTCCCTGCCAGCTCAAGCAATACCTCAGGCAGAAACTGCAGCTTTTTCCCTGCACCCCGTTAGGAAAATAGGGTGGCCCTAGCCTCTGGACATGTACTCGGGGGAGAGCATGCACACATATTCCCAAATGTGGGCTCCCTTTCCTGCTCCCTCCCTTCCCCAGATTTTTGCTCCTTAGTCAGCACCTCAAGCCCTGCAGACTGCACCAAGGGCAAGCTAATTACGCTAACAACAACAAAACACAGCCGGCAAGTGAGCCCCAGAACCTGCCTCTGTTATCGAGTAGGTTGCCCTCACCCTGTTTTAGGGAACCGCCACTAGCACATGTCTGCACATAAAGGCAGGCATGAATCAAACCCACGCATGGGCAGGGAGGGGAAATGTCCCTGGTGGGGCGCAGGAAGCAGGCAGGACCCCCGGGGAGAGGGGCCAGGCGCGGCAAGGGGGAGCAAAGGCTCAGCTCACCAAGAGCTGAGGGGGCTGGGGAGGAGGCACCAAGACCCTCTCGGGTGGTTTCACCACACGTGCTGCGGCTCTGCCCCTTGCTGTGCAGTTTCCCCAGCCAAGGTCAGAGCCTGGCACCCCAAAACAGGGATGATGCTGGGGAAGGGATGGGGAGCACACCCTACACCCAGTCCCCTGTGGCAACCGGCCGCACAAGCCCAGAGTCCCCCAGTCCCAGTTATGACTCTCACTGGACCTGTCGCCCCCTCCCCATGGGACGAACTCCAGTACTGCTCTTTTTTAAACTCTCCCTCTGTACTGGGCAAGCTGGCATGTTTCTGCATCCCCCAAATCCACTTCCCAAGAGGCAGGTCTCACTCTGACCAGCTCCCAAGCACTCCCAGATCCCAGGCAAGGGTTGCCCCAGACACTTTCATTCAGAGCCCCCCTCCTAACCTGGGAATAGCTGCCTGCCTCCTCAAATCGTTCCCAAAGCAATTTTTGATACTTTCAGCTTCCATCCCCTGCCAAGCGCCTGAGACGGCTCCCCTTGTCCGCCTGCCCTCTGCTCCTCTCCACCTTGCACGCCATGCCCCCCTCTTCGCCTACCTCCTCTGCTCGGCTCCCTGCCCCTCCTTGCCTTCCAGGCTTTCCCCTGCCCTCCTCCTTGCCCAGGGGCCCTGCACCCTGCCCCATGGCCTGCCCCGTCCCGTTCCCCCCGGGGGCGGCTGCTGCTGCTGCTGCTGCTGCTGCTGCTGCTGGCAAGGTGCAGCCTAGTGTGGCGAAAGGCTATAAATAGCTCCGTAAGCTCCGCTCTCATTGACACCGTTTGGACAGAGGATGGAAAAATAAACAAAGGAAACTCCGTTGGAGCCAGGCTCCAAGCAGCAGCCACATTCCTCATGCTAAATAATAACAGATTTTCCACCAAGGTGAGTGGGTAATATACAGATTGGCATAGGTGGGGAGAGAGAGAAAGCAGGAATCAAAACAAATTATACACACCCAGTGCATGTCAATATTTTGGTCCCTCTCATTCTGCCCTGTAGTAGTTAAGCACACGCAGATTGCCTATATTTAGAAAAGGGTATATTTTTAAATACTCCGAGACGGAGATTGTTTCCATTAATAATGGTGGAGCACATTGGAGGAGGCAGACCTGGCGAGGAGCTGTCGAATGTTGCTTTAGTGACATATAGAGGCCTGAGAGATAAAGGACAGGGCAGGAGCAGAACAAATATTTTGAAATCAAGCAGTGATTACCCTGAAGTTTGCAGTTGTGTTGCTATTTTTACACAGGGGACTGTTTGCACTGGGAGATTATTCACAGTTCCCTGGTGCAGAGACTCAGGCAGTGGGAGAAGAATTATATTACTGGGGGTTTATTTTATTTTGTGTTTTTCCTTTTTTTTAATTGAGGACAGAATATATTCTGCAGCAGAAAGGTTCAGCTCAGAATGGCTGAAAGCAGGGATGGACACACAAAAAAGTAGCATTTATTACCCAATTCTGGGATGCTAACTCAGCCTGGCTTAGGAAGGGCAGTGTCTACATTTTAACAAAATCCTTTTTTTTCCCCTCCATCCTGTCCTTCCCAAAATAACCTCTCCCAATCTCAGTATTCCTACAAGGATTTTAATAGTGAATTTTCATTTATATTATGGGAGGAGATAAACAACCAAATAAGATCTGCACCATAACATGCTAGTAGCTATACATGCCTGGTATTAAGAGACTGCCCAAGAAGCTTAATATGTGCAAAGAGGAGAAAGAGAAGAAAAAGAGAAGAATAAAGACAAAAGAAAAAAACCCCAAACCTTTACGCTTACTTTATAGCTGGGTAAATGAAAGTTGGGTGACTCACCCAAGGCTGTAGAGGGAATCTGTGGCATTGCCGGGTTGCAAAGCCAGCTTTTCCATCTTAGCACAACACCCTTCATGTGATCAAGAAGATGCTTCAACTTTTTTTCTTCTAGATGTTTCTGCTTAGCTATTTCACAGGCAGACTGGTTTCCAGAAGCAGAAATTCCAGTAATTTTCCTATTACTCTCTCGTGGAGGGACATGTACCAGTTGGAGCCGCCCTCCCCAGCCAAGGCCCAGCACGGTGCGGGAGGACACCCCAAGCAGATTTCAGGGCCCCCTCCAAGTTACAGTCACTCCCATGCTCAGCCTGGCCGTGTGGCTCTGGCAGGC
This sequence comes from Phoebastria nigripes, assembly GCA_035582835.1. NCBI lineage: Eukaryota > Metazoa > Chordata > Aves > Procellariiformes > Diomedeidae > Phoebastria > Phoebastria nigripes. Next base: position 1,123,982 of record JAYKAV010001400.1, read on the forward strand.
AGCCCCTGCCTTGACCCTGGCGAGCAGGCAGGGGCACCCAGGGCTCAGAGCGGCAGATACCTGCTGTCAATGTCAGTACCGCCCGGTGCTGGTGCTGGTGGGGCTGCCTGGTGGGGTGTCCCCCCTCCTGGCCACTGCAGAGCTGAGTCAGCCCTAGCCCAAAGGTCTCTTGCCCCTGGGGAGGCGAAGGCAGAGGAGGGTCCAGCCTCGCTGCTCAGAGACCTGTTGTGGGGGGTTTTAGCTCTTCCCCCAGAGGAGTGTCCCAGGGACATTGGGAAAATCCACTCCTGATGGGCCATGACCTGTCCCCCATCCCCACCTCCTGGTCAGGGCTCAGCCCCGCTCCCCAGCCACACCAGGCGGGGGTGGTCATCTTCCTCTGTGGCCTCCTAGGAGGGAGCCAGCCTTCACCAGCTATGGCAGTCACTTAATTATCAGATCTGCACATTCAAATACACCCCTACCTCCTGGCAAAACCCATTCAGGCACCAAGTTTTCCTCACACTTGTGTGCACAGAGAACAGACATGGCCTGACAGGTAGGAAAGTGCTGGGAGCAGATGCTCCTCAGGCTTTCTCTTGCTTCTGCCACAGTCTGACCTGGGTAAGTCGTGCTACCTTACCCAGGATAGAGCAGGAGTAGCTGGGGAAGCCATGTGATGAGATTAATCAATGTCTTGTAAATGCTTCTGAACTCTGGGTAAATGAAAGTTAGGTGATGGAAGATGCTGAAGAGTTTGGAGACATGGGGGAGCTCCCAACTAGAGGCTTTCTTAACCTGCCCTGCACCACACACACATCACACCGCCGGGAAAGGACAAAGCCCTTCCCGTCCCTCAGCTGGCCTTCACCAACACTGGGGTGAACCTCAAGCTGCCAGTTCACTTGTGAGGATCTTGGTGGTTTTTTGGTTTTGTTATTTTTTATCTTGGAGTGCTCAGCCCACATATTTGAGCTTTTCCCTCACAACTTTCTTACAAACAGATACAGTGAGAGGCAACAGAACCAAGCTGCCTCTTTTCCCCGGAGGGAGAGGGGTGGATAGAGCTGGGCATTTCAGGCTAAGCCTACTACACTTGCTGAAAAAACTCCCCTTTAAATATACGTGTGGAGTTCAAATCTATCTTCAGCTAAACCTTTGAACAAAAAATAAGTCGACAGCCTCATTCCGCCTGTCTGATGCACAGGCGGCACACCCCACACGCACGAGCTAGGGATTTTGGGGGAGAAGCAGTGGAGGGATTCCCATTAAGGAAACCCCACTCACTGTCTGCTCGGGTAAGACGCGGGGGAGGGAGGACTCCTCTCCTTCCCAGCACTATGAACATGAGATCAGTTGCCTCATGGTTGCATAATTCCCTCACTCATTTGGGAATTCATGCGTTACTCCCATTTAGAACCACTAAGAAGAGCCCCCATCTTTTGGGGATTAGGGGCTGAGGAGTGTGGCTCGAGCGATGTAAATGGGCTTGTGCTCCCACCGTCCATCTGGCACCTCGTGCAAACTCTTCCCTCTTCCAGGCTTTCCTCCCCAAGGGAATTGGCTGGAGGTGGGGGTGAGTTAGCACGTGCGCTGTGCAAACCCCCCTGGGACCGGAGCCACAAGATGGGAACTGAATGGATTTGACCTTTTAGCACAACACGGCTGCGATGTCAGCGTGCTGGTAATGAACGGCGTGGAGGAGAAGACCAGCTATTTCTGGAAAACTAATCTTGCCCTCACAACTTCCCTCTAGCCTGCTCCTTGGCAACAGAGGGTGGGATGAGATGGACCCTGGTCTCAATTATGGCAGGGTACCAACTTTTGCATTTGTGATACACCTGTATCTACACAATCAGAGGTTTGGAAGTACACTAATTTACTATGAGCTCTCTTCCCAAACCGAAAAAGGCTCTTGCCTCTTTCTACGTTTTGGTTGTGATGGCTCATCAAGCTAATGGTAGTGGAAACGGCTCTAAGCGGGTTGTCACAGAGCAGCAGAGCTGGAGGGCACCTGTATTGCTTATCTAATCCGTCCTGCTAGCTGGAACAGAGTCAACCATAACCAACGTCATTCCTGACAGCTGTCAGTTCGACCTTTTTAAAGGCTTTGCCAATATCTGTTACACCACAATGTCCATTTCACAGAGGACCTCTCCGCGCTGCAGAGAGCAAGCGCAATGGTTCAACACTGGCCACACTCATGTCCCCAAATGGAGAACCTGGATGGGCCTGGCCAAGGTCTGTGGTCACACCACATTAAAGGGACTTCATGGCCATGCATTGGATTGTTAATCCTGGTAGGCAGCAACCAGCTTCCCCATTAGCCCAGAAACACAAAGGCAAGTGTAGGTTGAAGCCGCACTGCAGAGCTGTTAGAGTTGTGGCCAATATAACTATGAGAAGAAGACACCCGGATACCTACTATGACTTCTTTTGAAAACTCTCTTTGGATCATGAAAATCAAATGGGGGTGTAAAGGCAATGAAGAGAAATACAGCTATGGAAGATGGCTCCGAGGAAGACTTGTAATAGGAGGCTGGGGTGTAGGATGACTCTTACTTGAGCACCAGGACTAAGATTTCTATTGGCCTTGATGACAATAAGCCTCTAGCTGACAACGCAGGCTGCTGTTATGCTCTGATATATCTACAGGGACAGTGGCACCATGCCAGCTGGGTGTTTTATTCATACTTTGCTACTCTTATAAAGATAGGCTCAAGTGACTCATATGTCACTGGCCACACACCATACATTTAAACTCATTGTCATGGATTTGATTTCTGGGGGTTAGGTTGTCGTTGTTTGCTTTCTTTCTTTTTTTTTTTTTTTTTTTTTTTTTTTTTTTTTTTTTTTTTTTTTTTTTTTTTTTTTTTTTTTTTTTTAATATTAATTCCTTTCCCTCCGCTCTCCTCAATTTAATTATGGCTGTGTAATCTGGAGATCTGTAAGGCTCTAGCATGAGATCTCTGGCTATCGAGTTTCCATGTTCACAATTAGCAAATGGAGACAACATGAAGAGCAGCACTGGAAGAAAGGGGTTTTAACTTAAGATTCTTAAGAGGATCTGTGATGCTCTGGTCTCATCACTAACAGGAGGGCCATAGATGAGGAAGGTTTTAGGCTTCAAGCACAAGTTTCGAGGCACTTAAACCAACATGAAAACCAGACTTTGTTGGACTTCCTAGAGCTAGATAAATGTTAAGCAATTAGGAGCACTAAAGGGATTTGAAGCCTTCCTCTGTAGTGTTCAAGAAACATTGAACCACAATGATGTCTGCTTGATCTTAGCTGAGAAGTTCTCATTTCTGGTCAAATGCCACTGAACAGTGGCTTTTGAGCAACACAACCCTGAAATTAGTGTTTTTTTCACATTCTGATTGTCAGCTGCTGCTTTCTTCCTCTTTTCTCCCCCATCTCATGCCACAATACCCTCAGAGACTTCTCTCTCAAAGTTTGCACTTGCTCCTATACCGATCCTCGCGGAGGGAGACGGCCTCAGGCACATTCAAGAGGAAGACAAGAGGCTCGGAAAAGTCCAGGCCAGGCCTTTGGCACTTCCCCCAACACTTCTACGCTATGCTGACGCGTGGAAAGCACAAACACATTAAACACAAGGCAAACTGATTAGCAAGATCAGCCAGAAACTTGCTGGCATGATTTTGAATTCAATATCGGTCCACCACACGTTTCATACCATGTAACACCTGAATGTCTCATACCACATTCCTGCAATGCTAACTAGGCATCTCCAACCTAGTGTTATCTTATTTTAGGATGAACTCAAAGTATAGATTCAGAATGGTACCATCCCAGAATTAAGAAAAGTAGAGGTGGTGTTTTGGGAAAAGATTTCAATTAAGTGATTGGATACAGCTCGTGAACATTTTCCATTTCTAGAACAGATGTGCAGACATGAGGAATTCCCTACCATAAATCCCTTCTCCCCAAGAAGCCATTTCCCCCCTTTCTTTTGAGGGAGAAATTTAAATTTCTTTTTTATAATTTTCTTTAAGGGCAGTAGAGTGAGAACTAGTAAATATTTTACACTTGGCTTTCTCAAGGAAAACATCATACCTGTTATGACCTACCTGCTGCCAAGGATCTACCCTCTTGTCACGGGAGTTTCACTGCCATCTCAGAAGCTATGGAGCCTCTTGCTCAGGTCCTGTGCTGTACCATGGTAACTGGTTATCAGGGAAGGAGAGAGGCGATGTCTACACATCTCCCATGCAGATACCAGTCAGGCACCCCGAGATGCTAGTCGTGTCCAGTCAGACCTTGAAAGTAAAAAAAAAAAGAGAACTCATAATTTGCTGATTATGGTGAGAAGGACAAGCTCATTTAGGCAATGCTATGCCTTAATTGTCATGGCAATGGAAAAATTCTTCTACACTGTTCCCAATTTTTCTTGCTGCAGCCATGGTTGAGACCTGCTACAGGTTGTATCCCTGCGCAGGTGGTCCCGTGGTGAGACTTTGAATTGCCCACAGATGCAGGAAAAAAAAGGGAATAGGAGTACGTGGTACATCAGGAAAAACATCAGTCCTTCTCACTGTGCTTCAACATGGGACAGATGCAGTGACACAGTACCTGAAGCAAGTAATTTCTGTGTAATTCCCTCCTCAGCAATGATGCTCCATTATAGAAATAAAGGATAATGCAGATAGCCAAAAGAGTGAATCTCCTAGTCCAGCTTTCAAAATGGCAGTCTCCTAGAAAGGCAAGCGAGGGTATGGAGGCTTGCAGGCTACACGTCCCTCCACCCCGACGTGGTACCAAAGATGGCAAGAAGATGGAGGATGCTGTTGCACATTTGATACTGCAGTGGTCTGGCACTGCAGGTTTGGGAAAAGGAGGAAACCTGACTTGAAGGTTAAAGTCAAACCTGAGAATCCCACCTCCTAATTTCTGTTCCAGGTGCTGCCTGTAAGGTGGCTTTACACAAGTCCCCCCTGTGGCTCACTGCCCCTCTTTGTATAAGGGGGGTTAATAACACCAGCTATCTCCTAGATGGGGGTACCTGACACTGAATGAAGCAGTGGCTGCAAAGGGCTTTAGGAACCTCAGTTAAGGGGCAAGGGTAGCAAAATACTAACTGGTTGGTAGCAGACATGCAACAGCCCCCCTTCTGCATATTTACTACAGGAAAGCAAAAAGGAAAATTACTCCAAGAGCTTCTCCTTTTTGTTTTGCTTCAGACTTCTGCTGCCTATTTCTTGTGTCTGCTTCACAAGGGAAATTTCTTTGGATCTGTCATATAGGCAGAAAAATCCTGGACCAGGGTTGTGGGGTTTTTTTTTTGGATGGAGGCAACTGCAGATATTTACTAAGCCTGTACCTTTTAATCTCCCTATCTGGCTAGATTAAAAACATTTATAGCACACAAAATGCGCTGCAAAGTAGAAACTAGAAGGCTGGCTTTGTTGGGCAGGAGAGAGTTAATCCCTATGGGGTGCTCATGTACGTCAGAGCAGGTTCCTGTCTGTGCAGTGCTCAGCTAGGATTGAGAGCTTTTGTTCCTTGTTGTTTTTCATAATTTCTTTGCATTTAATAGTGTTTGGATTTTTAAAAAAATGTATTTTAAAGAGCATTTCAAGCTGGCAAATGGGGGGCAGACCAAGAACCCTGTAGACTGCAGTCCCCTGCGTATCCTAAGATACTAAAGAACAACATAGACACGGGCAGGACAAGTCCCCACCATGGCCATGGCTTGTGTATTTCAGCCTTTAGTGCCTGTGCCACACCCTGTAGGGGCAAAATCCCAGTTCACCTCCCATCACCTTCCAGGGTCTGAGCAGGGACTAATAAATGGTGGTGGGACTTGAGGTGGGGATGCTTGCACCACCTCTCCGTCTCTGCCCCTCTAGGTCTCCAAACAGGCAGCTGTTACCTGTCTCAGTGGGACTGGTGACCAATAGATGAGAAGCCCCGATGTTTCACTCCCAGGTCCTGAGCCAAGCCCAGCCCTGAGCATGACTCTTCTGTTTGATTTTTGACTGAATTTAAATCAGTTTGGAAGAAGGTGGTGTCATTGTTCTCCGAGTATGAATCCAGCCCGAAAGGTTCGAAGCTGGCAGAGCCTGAGGTGGCTTCTGGTCTGAATTACAGACATTTCAGGACAGATGCAGTGCTGGATAATGCCTCTGCCTCCTCCAGAGGCAGGAAAGGTGAGCAGGGAACTCCCTGCAAACAGGCTGTCCCCTGAGCGCTGGGGAGGTAGGCTGTTGTAAGAAGCTGGAGGGCACGCAGAGGTGAGGGACCGATCTGGTAAAGGAGCTGAGGAGGGCCAACTTGAAAGAAAAGATCGTGAAATTCATGAAATATATATAGATTAGCCCAGCTGTGACTAAGGTTTGGGCCAAAATAACAAGCCACAGTGCAAGGCGAAGGAATTGCACAACACAGCCCGAAGGGCGGATCGGCGTGAGACTGCACAAAGGAGCATTTCGGTGGGCTGTGAGGATCGCCGGAAGAAATCTCCGGATGGGCAGACCTCTCCCTTGCAGAATCTAGAGCTGAAGTGGGTAAACCCCTCAGAAATACAGTGCTGGACACCACCTGCCCGGGAGGGGATCGCCGATAACACCGCACCGCCTCCGTGTTTCCACCCCCGGTACCCCGGGTCCCGCATCCCCCGCCTTAAAAAGCCCCGGTTTTCAGACGGTGTGGGCGGGGGGGAAGGTCCCCCTCAGCCGCCCGGGGCCCTGCAGTGCCCGCGGGGGAGCCACGGCCGCCCCCGGGGCCGTTCGCCGGGCGGGGAGGCGGGGGCGAGGCAGGAGGTTTCCCCGCAGCCAGAGCTGGCACCGGAGCCGGGGGTTTCCAGCCTGGCCACCGGGCCACCGCCCGCCCCCCCCCCCCGCGCTCCTCGTCCGTCCCGTCGCGGCGGCGGGGAGCGCCCGGCAGCCCCGCTGGGCTGCCGGCCCCGGGGCCGCTGGGTTTTGCACCCCGAGTAGCTCACACGGGGACCCCCGGGTCTGACGGAGCAGCTAATGCTGCTCAATCTGACACGCAGCTACTCCTGGAGGGGGGCGAGATGAAGGCGGCGTGCAGCCCCACGCAGGGTGGGTCTCAGAAACACCAGAGCTAAGCCTGGTTTTCCTACAGCAGTGCCACGGGGTCTTCTATCGCCAAAAGAGCCGGCAACACACCAGACCCCGCCGGTCCCGGAATGCAAGGGGGCGAACCTGGGCCGAAGTGGGCACCCCACGGGCGGCCGCACCTCGGTCACGGAGGGGAGCAGGGGCCGCCCTCCCCGGCCGCTCGGCGCCGCTCTCCGAGGCAGCTCTCTCTCGGCTCCATCTTGGGCCGAGGGGGCAGCCGGCTGGCCGCAGCGGTGAGCACCACCGGGCCGGTGGGGCCCGTACTTCCGTGCCCCACGCGTGGCGCGGATGGGAGCTGTGGTGACCTAGCCTGTCACCGACCGCGGAGGCTGCCGAGATTTCGGGCCCTGTAAGGACCCACGAGCCAGATTTCGGGGAAGCACTCCGTGCGGGGGGGCTGAGCCCGGCAGAAGGGCAAACCGACGGGAAGCCGGGGTCCGGCGGCGGCGCGGAGGCGGGCACCTCTCCCCCGGCAGCCCGGAGGGACGGGGGTCCCGCCGCCCGGGGGGCGCAGGGCGCGGCCGGGCCCGGCAGGGGGGGCGCGGCCGGGCGCCCGGGCTGGGCCGCCCCGTGCCGTGCCGTGCCCGGCTGCGAGGCGCTGCCCCGCCCGGCCCGGCCCGGCTTCCCCGGCGCCGCCGCCGCAAGCTGGGCTCCGGCTGCCACCTGCAGGCCGCGCGGGGGGAAGGCGCCTCCCCGCCGCCCCCGACCCTGCCCCGGACTCCCCCCGCCGCCGGGGCCGGGGCCGCCGAGCTGCGGCGGGAGCAGCTTTTGCCTGCCGGCGAGAGGTGCCGGTCACTCTCCCCCCCGGGACGGGGGGCAGACCGGGGCATCTGCGACATGACGCCCCCCGTTCCCCCCCAGCATGAAAGGCTCCAGCCCAGGGTGCGAGTTTACCCCGAAGCTGGGGGTACTGGGGAGTCATCGTGATCGTCGCTGCGTTGCCCCAGTGGCAAATGTCCCACTGGCAAAGCCCGGCCAGGAAAGAAATACAGGGGAAAGACAGCTGCCATGAGTCAGCAGTGAGGGGCTCAACCTGGGGACCCCCTGGATGGGCGGGGAGGGGATCGCGTGGGTATCTAGGAGGCTCCAGCGCTGCAGGTGTGTAGGCACAAAACTGCACTACTGGGGAGTCACAGGGCCAAAGCTGGCACACAAAGACAGGCAGTGCGAAAACTGGGACCTGAGAAACAGAAGTCAGTGGAGACCAAGACTGTGGTGGCAAGGGAGAAGGTGAGGTAGCAAGACTGCAGGTTGGAAAGGCAGCTCAGGAAACCTGGTGCTCCCAGACTGGCACAGAGTTGCGAGGCCCTCGCATCACACGGATTCCCCAGGGAAGATACTGGGACAGTCTGTGGGATAGGATGGGTGTATGGGGATGGGACAATTCTTACCTGCTCCTAGTAGGATGGACCATCGATCGAAGTCCAAATATGTCCAGAGAGGAGGCAATAACAATTTTGTCCTTGGGCACTTCTCATCTTTGCTTCAGCTGCCCATTCATTAACTTAGAGGTACAGGGAATAAGGCAATGACAGTGCTGGGGTGGTTCAGTATCAGTAATGGCTCTTTTCCTGGCATGGAGAAAGGCAGAAACATGGTAAGGGTGAGGGAGGTGGGGGGGTATTGCCCCACAAGCCACTGCTTACACCACTACCTGCTCCTCAGCCCCTTCGGCTACTAGGTGGGTGACAAGACCATGGCTGGAGGGGGTTGCGAAAGGGAGCAGACAATGAGGCTGGCTCTCAGCCCCCAGGTGCTCTTCCCTCTTCTTCCTCCCACTCCTCCCACCTTCCTCCAGCTGCTGGTGCTGCTTTTTCCTCCCACACAGCAGCTCTAAGAGGCTGGAGGAGACGGTAAGGAACAGGGGAAGCACTTAGAGGCTGACAGCTGCCACTGCCTGGTTTCCTTCCAGAGCCTCATCTTCCTTCGACCTTCACTGCCTCCTCCATTTGCTCAGAGCTGGCAGCAGTGCTCACAGAGGTGACTGAGCTGCACAACGTGGACGAAGTGGAGTGCAGAGAAATGTGGGTGTCTGGGAGCTAAAGCTGGTCACCACAGCCCTGAGAGGAAGCCACTTTGCTGCGAGTAAGGGAGGATCCTAGGAGGACTTAAAAAAAAAAAAAAAAAAAAAAAAAAAAAAAAAAAAAAAAAAAAAAAAAAAAAAAAAAAAAAAAAAAAAAAGAGTAAAACTCGTTGGTAGTCCCCCAAAACCGAGCTGTGCCAGCCAGGATCCATTTTGCTGGAGACCTCAGGAGTAGTGTGCAAGCAAGGGTATGAGATGTTAGTCAAGGGTTGCTGGTGGCACTTCGAAGTGAGAGAGTCACAGGGATTAATTCATTTCCATCTTCCCCACTGTGCCCTTGTTGTTCATTCTACTAAATATGAACTTTTTAACTGATATTGTGAATTCATCCACACTTCTTATTCCCCTCTCAAACTTCCTAGTGCCACGCTGACAATATTAGAAAGTCTTGTTCTTCTTTTTCACTAACTTGAAGGGTTGTATGTTGAACAGACAAATCACAGTAACCTGATATGCTAGGACGTGCTATCCAGACTGAAAGAACTACTACTGCCACTCAGTCACTCAAAAGAAAAAAAAAAAAAAGGCAAAAAATAAAGCTCAGGGCTAAGCCAATAAATAAAAAGATGGAAAGAAAATAAAAGCCCTGTCCCTGGATTCACTTAGCTAATGGTCAGGCTCTACTCCTCTGCCTAGCACTGAGGAAGGTTAAAACTACAGTCAGTACAGAAGGGGTTTGTCTTGGCTTCTCTTCTGAAGAGTTTCTAAGGAAACTCCCACCCAGTTGTTTTTTTTTCTTTTTTTTTTTTTTTCTCTTGCAGGTCCTCCAGTGGAAGAAAAAAAGCCTTGCCTACACTAAAATACGCCCAATTGTTTGTTCCTCTGGTCAAAACGTCTTTGAAACATTTTAGGGGAAAGTGGTTCATAAGAAACACTCTGGGTTTCTAAAAGTACAAAATATCCTGTTTATGAAAGGGGACACAGGGCTCTTTGTCAGGATACCAGCATCAGCGCTGCACTGATCTGATCTGCTCCTGAGGAAATGCTATCCTTCCCACCTCAGCTGGAGAAGCTGGAGAGGACTTCAGTCAGGTTGTAGCCACCCAATTGTTTAAGAGCTTTTAGTGATGCTCCTGCTAAGGATGGCTATTGTATATGGGTGCAAGGGGGGTGTCGCTATAGAAATTTAAAGGAAGGCCTATGTAAACCTGCAGTGACGAGGATAAGAACCCTTGCAGAGCTCTTGCAACCTGATGTACTGACCAAGCTGCTCCAAATAATTAAAATTGCCCTATGGTGACAGTCAGGAATTACTTAGGGTTTGGAAGATCATTCAATTCAACTCTCTCAGTTCACTGGAAAAGACAGTAAGGCACTACTGTAATCAACAGATAACGCACAGATTACAAAGGTTTTAGTCCCAGTTTTCATTATAGCAGTCTAATAGTTAATAGAACTGGCTCAGTGAATGAATCAGTGATTTATTTTACACCCCATGGTCACAATTAACCACAGGGTTGTTCCTTATAGTGGTATACCCATGCATTCGTATGCTGGTATGCAAAGACACTGGTGAGGCAGGGCAGACAATGCCATCTAGTACAAAGTCTTTCAAAAAGCATTTGTTGTGACCCCACTGAGCTTGTATGGCCAGATGCATGATCATCAAATGATCAGCAAACACGTGTCCTATTTCTGTAACCTGATAAGCTAGGGCACATGCTATGTACTTTTTGTTACGTGAATGTGTGCATCCATCCATGCTTAGGGACATACACACATGCCATCATGCCATCTGCTTGTGTAGAAAACTCTTCCTCAGATGACCCCACAGGCAGGCACATCCCTGTGCCACACGACAGGACACAGACCTCACCGCACCTGCAGGCCCCCAAAAAAGAGGGCAAGAGCCAGTGGGCCAGAAGATGCAACTGGTGTGTGGGCTGTAGGTTGGCCGCTCCAGTGGTAACACCTCAGTTACCCGAATCACGTCCTGAGCTTTCTTTTCCAGAAATATTTGCAATCCAGGTGGAGCAGTCGGGAAAAAAAAGCAGATTGCAGATGCTGTGTAGTCTCCTTATTAAAAAAAAAATTTGCTTTTCAGCAAGTGTTCTACCTTCCCAAAAAAGTCAGTAGGCTAAAAGCCAAACCAAGTCTAGTCAGGCCTCGATTTAGTCAAAAAGGCATGTCTTAGGTGAGCATGTAATGGAAAAGGTGAGGGAGAAAAACTGCTCATGGTCTCTTCTAATACAAGAAGTAGGAAGCATCACATGAAACTAGCAAGTTCAAAACAAACAGATACTTCTTCACGGGAAACTAAACAGAACTCTGGAACTCCCAGCCATAGGTGACTATGGATGCTAAAATGCCTACAATTTAGAAAATGGACTGACAAAGTCATGGGAGAAAACTCCGCAGTATTACACGAGCACGTTCAAAGGGAGGGATGGCAGCGCACCGAGGTGTTGGTGCGGTAGGGCCGAGCAGAGCGCTCTCACTGCCCCAGGCTCCGGGACCTCCCTTGGCACTGGGAGCTGGGAGGGTGCTCTGGGAGCTTTCGTCCCATCGTCCAGGGGATGTTTCTGTGCTTATGCTCGTCCCTTGGCACCCACGCCTGCACTGGCTAGGGAGGCTGAGCAGTTCTCATCCTCCAAAGACTGCGAGGACAGATGGCACATCCAAACATGCAGAGGGCTACGTGTCAATGACAGGTCACCCACTGTTCTGCAGAGGTTTTGCAGCATCGACTCACGGCTTCTCAGACGTCCTTCTCCTTCTTCTCTGACTTCTCCAGACAACCAGAAGAAACCATCCACTCAGGCCACCTCTTTGTCCTTGCTACCTTGTCCAGTCCTGCAGCCAGAAACAGTCTCTCATGCTAGAAAAGCAGGACCCTCGGCTTCCTTGCTCTTACCTGGAGTTCTCTCTCCCTCCTCTGAGAGTCTCACCACTAAAGCCTGGTTTCTTTTCCCTGTTCCCAGAGAACATGGTTTCCTACCTTAGCTCCTAGCATGGCAGTTGGATGAAACTAGCTTCCTCCATCCATTTATTTTGTTTGGATTGCATCTGCCCACCAGTTACTGTCTCTTAATGACTTTTAAATATTACTTCTTTGCCCCTCAGCACATGGATCACAAGACAATCACAAGGCATACTGGTAACTCATGCTATCATACTGTAATCTGTAACACCTGCAGCTCTGGGAAATAATTTCTTTTTTAAAAAAACAACACTAGAATTAGATAATTATAGAGAGAAGACAAGATTGGATTTGGATCAAAAAGCAGAACAGTAAAAATTCAGGTTGAAAGTTTTCCATTAAATTGTACTAGAACGATGACCGCTTGATTTGGCAGAGTACTGTCTTCTCAGAGAAATGTGGATTGCTTGGATTTTAAAACCAGCAGTGGTGTTACCGTGGAAGGACTGCAGCCAGAAGGTTTGACTGAACAGTCGTCTGACCGCTGGCCAGGGAATGAGCTCCACAGACAAGGTCTGTAACCACTGAAAGTCTACTGTGGGCTGATGTCTGGGGCTGTACACCCTTCAGAGCAGAGACTGGCTCTTCTGTGAAACACCTGGCATGCCGCGGGCACAAATAAATATAAATAGCAAAGCTCTGTTAGAGTAGTAATAATTCGATTCTGAAGGACTGAACATGGAAGGAGCAGCCTGAAACTAGATTAAAGAAAAAAACTCAACAAATCAAAACACCCGCCTTAAGACAGTCCCCCTAGATTATAAATACCACAAAGCTAACTCACACTCACCTGTTTTTGAAACTGTTCCTTCTGTGGCACTGTCATTGCACCTCCTCTGGGACTATTGAACTCAGTTACTATTATTTTTGCTCTGGAACCCAGAAGCAGATCATTAGGTTTAAAAGGTTAACAAAATCAACTACTTGCAAAAGTTCAAGGGGCTGCTTTTTTAAGCAGTCAGCTGTATCAAAACACTGTTCCTAATCAATCCTGAGCTTTTCAGTACTTAAAAATGAGAAAAGCTTGAAGTACAAGAACCGTCTCACTTAATTCAGACTTTCACTTTCTTAACGTTATATGTACGGAATATAGGTTGTATCACTCTTGTGCAGATTCCCTAAAAATAATAATAAAAATAAATTGCCTTTAAGCTCACCGCCTCTCCTTTCCTGGTAGTCATTTGCAGGACAACCTTCTGTTGGCTCTCACAGATGACCAGCCACCAGACTTCAGCAAGAAGACAACAAATTGATAGGAAAGCTTCATAAGCCTGAGTGTTCATAGACCCATTTGCTTTGTTTGAATCAATACTGGCACACTTGAGTACATTCAGCAAATTAAGAGAAAAAAAAATCAACAAAAGCAACCCCACAAGTGACAAACCTTACTCTTTGGGGACATTTCTTTCAAGACAGTCTCATTGACCCAAACATGGCCAGCTGGTCCTCTAAGAAATCAGGGCAACCTGCAGCACTGCAGGAGGACACCTCTAAGTGATGCTTGAGACAGGAGGACCACCCTGAACCTGCCACACAACATCCAGTAGCTCCAGAGAAGAGAACGAGCTTGCATTTTTCTGAACGCCAAGGGAAGTTCTTCTAAAGCATTTTCACTCTTCCAATGTTGATACAGAGACTATTAAACTCTTCTTATTCCCCACTTCATAGGTCTCCACACAGTTTTTTTTAATTTTTGTTGCTACTATTTGTATTCTCTGGCACTACAACTGTTTCTCATACAAAGACATAAACAGCAATGATTCCAGCTCCAAAAAGCCCCATATGTTCTGAGAAGACATCAGACAACGTGTGGGAGGAAGAGAGGTACAGCGAGGAGGGGAAATGCCTTGCCTAAAGTCATACAGGAGGACAGCAACAAGGACGTTACTATTCATGAAGCAGGTCTAAACCCAGGAGGTCCTAAATTGCTACCCAGACAAGCTCATGGCAGCTACTGAAAATTGCAGGAAGCAAAAGCATCACAATACTGCAACAGAGCGAATATAGCATCTTTAGCTATATCATACAATTGTTAGGAAGAGGTTATGGGTTTTTTATTTGTTTTTAATCTTTTTCCTGTAAGAGGGAAGGAGGGAGGGTTAGAGAGTGGGGAAAGAAGGTTGTAAGCTCCATCAGAAAACTTTTCTGATTAATATTTTCAGTCCGTTACGAAAATTGGCCATCATAGGTGATGCAAGGTGTCTACACGTGATGAAAATTAAGATCCCAGCCTCCATTGCATTGTAAAATCTGTTGTTTGAATGTGATGCTATGGTCACATTGGGTGCCAACATGGTATTTTGGGGCTTTCTTTTTTGTATGGCACCAGTGCAGCCCTGACCAGTACAACTATACCATCAACAATGAATCAAAACCACCACTCCATAGATAGAAGTATCTGATTCTCTTCCTGTAGCTTTGGCCCTCAAAAGCCCCTGGATTTCAGGAGCATGATGCTATCTACAAACAAATGGAGACTTTTTCCCCCTCATCTATACTTCATCTCTGGGTATGCTCTGAAAACAACTGAAGAAAAAAACCTTTTCTGGAGAAGAGAGGATTTTGCCATTTACCTATGGTTATGTCATCCCTAAATTAGGCTACTTTGGTGACACATTTAGCAGAGCCAGTCAATTTGAAATGAGTTACTAAGTCTCATTATTAGAAATCATATTGAAGTTCAGTTGGTCAAAGGTACCTCAACAGTCAATGGAAAGGAACAGGCAGTTCGAACAGGCAATTTGTCACGCTCTACAACATGGAGGGTGGATCACCCTCTCAAGATAATAATCTTTTCCATTTACTGAAGATAGAGCCTAGACAACTACCTTAGCTTATTTTAAAATAGCTTAAATGGAAGGAGATGAATGTCATCCTTAAATAGCTAGCTCACGCTGCAGAGAGTCGCACCTTTGCTCTGTAAAATTCACTGGCTTCCCTGTCAACATGCTGCCCAACTTGTCTTCTGTTTGTAAGACCAGCATAATTAGTTTTTCTTTGACTAACATTTGAGCATAGCCAAACCACTCAAAACCACCATTCTTTGCATTATACAGGAGGGTTGAAGACATGGAGATGAGAAAGGAGAGTCTTCCATTCGCCTTCTCCAGGGTGGGAGCCAGTGTTCCCCAGTAGATTCATCAACGGGTGAAACCTTTAAGACACACACTCTATTGCTGGCGTTAGGTCAAGTTTATGCTCTCAAGTAGGTATTTTTGCTTCCCTACTTCAGTTTTATGCACTGCTTATGCAGTACACTTACAAGGAATTACCTAAAATTTCTGAAAATACAGTTAAGAGGGAAGCATGGGCTATTTTAAAATTAGTTGTATGGCAGATACAACAGCATACAGCAGCCAAGTAGCAAATGAACAGCTGTACATACAAATTTTATGAGAGTAAGGCAGTACACATTCCCTTAAAGTACTTAAGCAAGATTCAGAAAAAAATTACATGAAGTCAGACTACTGCAGTTTTCAAGAACTATAAGGTGCAAGTTCTCTGGAAATGCAAACAGAGCAAGAAGAGCAAAAGCCTGCTATCTCCTTGGTGGCAATACCAATTTACAGTATGATTATGCACACAAAACTTAGCATTCCTGCCTTTTGTATGAAGTCGGTATACAGTGCACCTTGCTGCATTTCTTAATAAAAAATAAACACATACTGCAGTAAGCAAGGTGTAAACTGACATGAGTATTAACGGCTGATTTTAAGTGCCCATCAGTGCTGTCTATGAGCATAATCCTTGGTGATCCAGAAAAGGTCTATTTTAATTCCATCTTCTGTCAAAGCCAAGGATGAGCATCTGTGCTCCACATATTGCTGCTGGTTCTTATGGACCAGCCTCACTCTTCACTTAAATCCTGGCATCTCTCATCATCAGCGAGACAGATACAGTAGAAAAGAGTTCAGCATGTGGCAACCACTTGATTTCACCATATGACACATTAGGAAACCAAGTAGTGAGGTGGATCCTCTGTACCAAGAGAAGTTTTTGCGTATTACATTTTAAAACTAGCACATGAAATGGAAGATTTAGAAAATATATTTAAGTGACTCCCAAGTATTTATCAACCACTGTAAAAGTAAAGCAGATCAGTTAACGAAACTGAATAAAAGCAGCCTCTCTGCATATTGCTTTAGTTCAAGGAAAAGCCTTTGCTCTAACTTTTTTCTAGCTGAAATAGAACTTATTTCCATTTACTTGTACCTGCCTTACTGGTTTCCCCTCCCATATCTCTATGTGAGAAATCTCTGTAACTCATTATCCCAGTCCATGATCCTAGTGGTGCTGTATCAGACCTTCCAGAAGGTGATCTTCCTCTTGGAGTTTATATAGATACAGCTATGCCCATCTCCAGTCAACAACATTCAGCCTTCAAGTAGCCTTGAGAAGGGAAGGCTTTGACATGCTGTTGGCAAAAATTAAACACATTCACCCATTTTTAATAAAAATTCACCCAACAGTAGCACTTGCTCATACCTCTGTCAGACTTTCTAGATGAACAAAAATCACTTGCAGTAAAACAGAGGTAAAATTTGCATTAGAACTGCTCATCTTCAGTTATATATAAGAATATTCAGGGATCCTTATATGAAGTAAAAAGTTACAGTATTAAAAAAAATTATGTTGACGTCATAGTTTCCACCACTGCCATACTTGCTTTTAATTTGCATCACTGAAAGAGGAAAAAGATTGAAAAAAAAGAGTAAGTTCATAAACATTGTTAGTTCTTTAAAAAGAATAACTAAGCAGTATGTTTAACACTAAAAGCTGGAGGGCAGGTTTGATGACAGACAGCTGATTTAGTTAACTTTCTCTTATTCCCTTCTGCCACGGAAAAGGAGCCAGGCACAGAGGTGCAGGGAATTTTCCACGGATACGCAGAAAACCATTGTCTAATCAGGAGTGTTAAAGGCTTTCCTGCCTCCCAGCTTTGTCTGCTCCTGAGGAAAGGCTGTAGCTGCCCAAGCCTAGCCTCTTGCAAACGGCGCATGACACACAGATTAGAGGAGAAGCTGTGTTTTGTTCATAAACAATTTATTTTATTTCAAATATGTGCCCTTCTTGATTCAACAATGATGTCTGGAGAATCATGTCCTCCACCAACCAAAGAGAGAACTGATTTGGAAATCTTCCACCTGACTTATTTGCAGATGATACCTTGACACCGCCTCCCTCCTCCTCCTCAGCAGCTGAAAGTATGGCTCAGAGTGAGCATAAACTTGCACCTTATTCTGACATGGCTAAAAATACAGTGAAAAAAGAATTAGTAAATCAACCATTGAGGGAGGCAGAGGGCAATGAATATATAGACAAATATAAAACATCTTATTGGGACTTTTAGTGATTTTTTTTTTTTTCTGCAAGTAAGATTAAAAACCACTGTAACTTTAGTGTCCTGCTGTTCCCTCCTCCTCATTTCCTCCTCATCCCCCAACAGAAATAAAGAATTCCAAAAATGCTTGATGTTCCTAATGTTTTTTATAAACATTTAAAATCCTGTGCCTCTCCTTCCAAAAAAGTAGGTAATGTGGTATGGAGTCAACAAGACTGGACAAAGCATGAGTTTCACATGGACGAATTGCTGATTATCTCTTCTTACTATTTGATACGGGTGCGTGCTTTGCATTTCCGTTGACTTAGATTGTAAGACAGGAAGCAAGTTATTTTGGATGCTGATGCCAATCTGAGCATTAAGGAAAAACTAACAGTGCCTGGGTCCTGGTACAGGTGGTCATGGACTCATGGAAGCTTCTTGGTTTAATATTTACACGGATGTTTTAAAATTATGGTCTGTGAAATATATTTTCCAAAGACGCTCCTGTATTTGAGAAAAAAAAAAAAAAAGAACCCTTGATCCAAATCCCATCTCTTTTTAAAAGTCTTGTTAAAAATTTTGATTCATCAATTTATCTTAGCACACTTAAAAGCAGAATAGAGAATAATGACATTTTTAAAAAAAGAGAAAGATGCTGATCTCTAAGGAGACCGTCGCTCTTTTTTCATAAGTAAATGACACTGAATGGTGCGGATTCGATTCTTTGCTGGGGCAAACTCCGGCTGAAGTTTTAGTGTTGACTCATACCACTTCATCGCCTTTTCAAACTCTTCCTGTAAAGAAAGAAAGAAGATTGCAAAGAGTCAGATTCTAAAAAACAGTAAACACTTAAATTTTCTATGCCCTTCCTGTCCTAAGCAGTTGAGTAGTATGGTATGCACAAAAGTAACTGAACCTATCCTTGTGGTTTAGGATTTTCACTGCCTCCCTCCCCCAATAACTCTGATATTTTCTTGGGCTAATGACCCAACTCTGCATACTCCATGGAAGGGAGTCAAATCACTGCTGAGCATTATTGACCAATGTTCTTGCCTTTTCCTTTTAATAGTAGATCTTAGCATTCTTGCTGTAGAAGTAACTTCTAAAAACAGATTTCAGTCAGAATTTACATAGATCAAAGCTTTAAAATCTTGGACAATGCAAAAACATCAACTTTGCTGAAAAGCCAACATTTTTAGAAACAACTTGAAATTATTTTTAAAAGATTACTCAAAGTAAAAAAAAAAAAAAACCAAACCAACCAACAAACAAAACTTTAAGAGCACACAGTAGCTAGACAATTTCAATTGATAAGCTGGACTCCAGAATGGTAGTAAGAAGCATTCATGCTGAAATAACATCTATTTTTATACAGCTGAAATCTAATTACCTATGCCACTCTGCTTTTTTATTAACTAGGAAAGCATGCCAACAGCCAATAGTGTATTAGAAAAAAAAATGAGAGGGGAAAAGACCCAAAACATTCTGGGTTTTTCAGCCACTTTCAACACTTTTTGTTCTCTTAAGTTCCTTTCCTCAGTAACTTTATTTGTCCAGTAGAGATAATATTCATTTCTAGCCACATTATAAACACTAACTAGATCAATGTGAGTTGTAAAGTCTTGATTTTTAAAAAAAAGTGTATTTTAATACAGTTTCAACAGGAATTACATAGAAAATCCCGTATTAGTTTGTGGGAGCACTGACAAAGAGCAATGAACATCAGAATCAGATTTCTTCCACTTCTAGATGTAATAATTTACATTTGCTGTGATCTGATATTATTTTGATGTTCCTTTAGATTCCCACATCAAAAGTTTCTATAGCATCCATCCAAAGTTCTCAGTGCTTAACATGGCCAACTGTTTCCCCTTTGCAAGGCAACCTACGGAAAAGTTTTGCAAATAAGGGAACCTTGGCCTCTATAATGCTATACTATTAATTAGCATAACATCTTCTACAACCTGTTGGTCAGAGTCAGCTCTCACATACAGGAGTTTAAATATGACATAAATAAACTAACTTGTCTTTATGTTAGCATAATTTGATCCAGAAGATAAATTTTGTCCTGTTGCTACAGTCATTTCATATAATGAATATGGGGCTTCATTGAGATCTCTCAGATCCAGGGAGAATGAAGTTATCCTTAGGCACTGTGCTAACTTTAAAAAGACATTGGCAACTCAAGCATCAAAATTCTACTTCATTTCTTTCAAACAACTGTCAGAAGTAATACCTTAATAGAACAAATAGAACATGCTTTTCTTCAGTTTGTTTCCATTGTGTGTTTGACAGTACTGTGCATTTCAACTCTTCTCAACCCTGATAGCCATAATACATGATTACCTGCTCAACTTGCCCTGCTATCTCTGTGATTCCCTCAACCACAGGAGCAAAACATTAAGGACAAATCTATGACAAGTGCTGAAAACTGGCAGGGATACATAAGAACATGTGTAATTGAAAATACTTTTGACACAGACATATATATCAACTACGTCTCAGTTTAATGGTGCCTCTTTTACCCTTCAAATATACTGGCCCTGTTAAAGATAAGGATGAAACACACAAGAACCATTAGTAAGATAAAAGGAATGAACATTTTGTGTTCAGAGTAAGCACTGAAAGCTAAATTGCAGATTAGAATATATAGACAGTATGAAGAAATTTGAGTTCAATCTGTGAATTATTTTGGGTGTTGATAATCCAGATACTGAAATTAAACTTCCCTTGTGTTTGTTCATTGCAACCGTGAACTGGGTTTTACTTATTGTGCTAAGCTTGGCTCTTCAGGATAGAGACCCAGTTTATCATTAATTTTCCAGTATTATAAAAATATCCTGTGTTTAGACGGGCAGCCAACCAAAATTATCAATTGTTTGCTACTGTCTTAACAAAGCTTTGCAGGCAGCATTCTGAAGCCAGCTTATAAAAATGTTGGCCTTCAAGTACTAAATGAGTAATAAGAGTTTTGGCATTCAAAAAATATTCTTCCTTGTTGATTCTACCTCAATTTCTTGAATGCTGCTCCTTCAAAGTTATTTGTGAGAATAAGATTTTTTTATATATATATATATATACACACACACACACGCACTGTACCAAAGACAAGACATAACTGGGTGACAGCACACTCACCATTGCTACATAGACATTTGCCAGTGTGAAATGATTAACCACAAAGTGTGGTGCTATTTCCACTGCCATGGTAGCCACAATGATGGCATCATTCCAGAGTTTTGCGTTGTGGAAGATGTTTGCTAGGCTTATTAGTGGTACATCCTGGAAGAGAAGAGCAAGCGATAAACAGTGAGGTTCCTTCCATTGAAACTGTCTCAGGATCAGCAAGACAAACAGAGGACTCCACCACCTGGCCACTCTCAATTGGTTACTGCCCACTCCACTATCTGGTGACTTTGAAAGTGATGAGTCAGACCTATTTTACTGTAAAAGGGCATTTGGACCTGAGTTATAAACAAAAAACCTCACCTACACACATCTGCTCACAATAGTAACAAACACTACTGCTGCATAGACAAACAACTAAAAAATTAACTCACTTAAGTGTCCTAGTATGTACCTTTATTTTTTAGATGCTCTTACACTAGTTGTAAAAGATGAGATGCGTTCTCAGAGACAAGAAAAGCTGTTTGTTTAACCACCCTCCTTCAGCTCTTGCATAAAAGGGGAAGGAATATGAATAAAAGGGGACAGCAGGGAAGTGAAAAAAGAGTCTAACCATTAGTGCAACTGATGCACTGTTTTTTATCCTGCCTCTGCCACAGAATTCCTATATGATGCTGGATAACAGCTATAAATAACACCTTCTCAGCTAGTCACTGATGGTATGGTTTTTATTTCCTGGATTTCCAGACTGTGACCTTGTCTGACTGACAAAACCGTTGAGCCCTGACAGCCGTAACAGACTCTCTGGGAGCTGGGCTTCACACCTTCAAAGGACAAAATACTGCCTAGTAGCAAGTCTTAGGTGCCCTCAACAGGACAATAAAAAATTTTGGATGTATTTGATCCCTGCAAAGCAAGGATTACCTTTGGTGGATAAGTCATTCGTGTTTGGAAAGCAGATATTATGGAAACCAGAATCACCAAAGCAGCCCACAGGAAAATTAATTACCTTTTATTTACATGAGAAAAGGCAAGAGAAAGTAGCGAGAGTGCATAAAACCAAAGAGGAGGATAAAACAAAATATTAAATAGCTGTTCATTCAGTGCTAACTCTCGCTGAGTTCAAGCTGCAGCTGTATCTTTACAAACAAGACCCACAGTTTTCTCTGGAGGCAGCTTTAGTATGGAGGATAAAAACAAGGCACAAATTTGGAGAGTCAGCCAGTCCCAAGCAACATTATATCACATTTCTAGAAAACAGCGCTACTACACCATAATCTTGCCAAATTGTGGTTTCCAATCCATACTCTGACTCTTACAAGTCACAGAGTTAAGGGCGCCATTTCTGAGGAACCATTCCCAGTTACATAGAAAGACGGGAAAATAAGCAAGAGCTTCTTGCGTTAGATCTTGGTTCCAACCTTGTTTTAAAAGGACAAGTGCAAAGAGACAGAATTATAGGGGACATAGATACATAGGATGTGCATTTCTGAGTTGAGGCATTTGTACTGTTAATGGCTAAATCCTCCTAATAATATCCTGGGAGCGTAAACTCCTTTGTCTCTCCATTTTCAGAGAAGGGTTTAAGACCAAGATTCAAAAAGGAGTATACATTTTGCAGTGCAGCACAATTTGTTGCTCAGGTCCCAAAGTGAAATCTGCAATGTTGAGTGAGGAGCCTATATTGCATTTATCAGTTTGTAAGGGGGATCTTGGTGTATAAGAATAGACATTACAATGCTCAGCATACCATGGCAAGGTGAAGGGTACAAAGCACTTTAGTCAACTGAAACACTAAACAGAAGATTATGTCCAAAGTACTGCCTTTTTTGGAGTAAAGCACAGAACTGCTGCACAAAGTCAGGCACTAGTGTCCAGCTGAGATTCACAGCCCAAACACTTAAGATTTAAGCATTTAAGTTCTCCGTTTAGATGTCACCTCCTTCCCTCTTTAAAAGCACAACCAGAAAATATACTGCCCACATCTTAGGTTAGAAGACTTGTCCAGACAAAGGCTGATGAAGATTCAAAGTCCTACATAACAGGGGGAAGTTCAAGCCCACATTGCCCAGAGAGGTGTCAAACCCACTGAACTGCAGGAAATTCCACTGAACCTCTTTTGCAGTTGTCTTTTTTTTTATTATTATTTTTTAAAAAGAGACAGTCCACACTAAACAGGTGGTGAAAGTCTTGAGGTTTCACCACAACTAGCTAATATCTAATACATTATAGACACTTGATACACACAGTGCTGGCCTTAACAATAGTCTGCGAAAGTTTTATTGTGACAAGCAAAACATTATTTCATCTGAGTAGTGGGCACATGTGTACACACCTTCATGTGATGGGGTGCATAGTGCAATGCTTGCCGTAAGCAATCAATTGCCTTCTTTCCTTGGCCTTTCACCCGCCAGTAAAGAGCTGCCATGCTAGAGAGGACCCATGAAGTCTGATTCTGGCAAAAGAAGAACACAAAAACCAGTCATGTAAACACTTGTAATGAACAGTCTTCCTGTCTTTCACTCTTCCAATTTATTTGATATATTGAGTTAGAGGGTGTTACACTTAAAAATAGCATTAAACTATTTCAAAGCAGCAAAAAGTTTCTTATCTAATAACATATATGCAATAGCCAGGTAAATGAGATTGCCAAATGAAACACAAATTCCAAATGCAACATCATTTTCTTAAGACAGGAACAGCAGCTAAATAGCTTTAAACAGCAACAACAGTTTCAGCAGCCACAACAGCTTCTAACCAGCTGTCTGATGCTGAGCATCTAGATGCGTATACACATTACCCAACATAAAGCAAAAAATTTAGCTAAGTTAGCTGATTGGACTCATAGGCTCTCTGTAGTCACTGGAAAGAGAAAGGATGCTCTGGGATGCAGCTCAGAGCAGAAGCCTGACAAGCCTAGCTGATTAAGTTTGGTGCCTCTAGCTGGCTGACTCCCATGTCACGTGTTAGAAAGGAAAATACTATGTGCTTGAATTCTGTGGACTCAGATACAGTAAATGAATGTTTATGCTCACATATGCAATTAGATAAGCAGCCATCTTGATTTGTTTGATTAGCTCTTGTGAATACTGAATGAGACTGCTAGACAAAAGAACTGCATTTTATTTCCAACACAGCTAGCCTTACTGAGAATTCTGTTTCTGGTCTCAGCACTAAATTTTCAGCTTGTTTGGATAAAGCTTGCTGTCTGCAGGGGGAACTATAGCATTAAGAGAAAAAGTTAGTATACCTCTAAAGTGACAAGAAACTAAGTCTTGTAACATAAGCATAAGAGTAACATCTTTACTTTCTGGGAATCACAAAGCTATAGTGGCCTTAGTTTTAAAGCACAGTAAGTTCCTCAGATGGCTTTTGGTAGAATAGGCTAGGGACACCAAACTGTTTTGGCTGAGCCCTCTTTTCCATAGTAGTTTGGGATACCCTCCCCACTAGCTGTAAACATGTAACAACAATCCCTGCATCCTTATCTACCTCGTAGCTCCTGGTAAAATTATGTCCCTAATCATCTCCTCCCAAGGACCTCAGCTGAGGTCCTTAGCAGCCTTAATCTAGCTAAGAAGCTTGGCCTTCTCCGGGGAGAACAGGAAGTGCAGCCCTGCACATGGTGGCATACCTCTACCTGAACGCATCTGACACTTCAGCCCAACACTGCATGAGGTAAAAGGAAGTAGGCAGAGAAGAGAGGAAGCCCCTGCCTGTCAGCTCTCTGACCGCTGCATGCCAGGAGTGTGACTGGAGAGTTGAGCCATGGCTTAACTCAACTTTCCATAAGCTCCAAGTCAATGTAGCACAAAAAGAAAGAGGAGGGCTGAGAACCATTGAAATAGTTTAATATATATCAACAACCAGCAACACTGCTCACTACAGGGCTGGAAACATTGGGAAATTTGACAAGCTTAGGTTTTAGTAGAGAGATATGCAAGACACTTGACAGTGTAAGTACAGGATACAGCTCAACAAAATACCTGTTAGGGCATTATAGATGCTGAATAGACACAAATCTGTAGTCCAAGTACTAATATGTTCCTTGACTGGGATTTTAGACAAACGGTTCGAGACTGGATTGACCACTACGTCAGTCATGTGTGGTAAGCCCAGACTTCTAATTTTTCTCATTTACACATACCTTTTCCAAAGCTTTGGCTATTCGAGTACCAACTTGTTCTAATGACTGTGGTGAGTACTGGTCTTTGCCAAGATTCTGTAGCACCTGTGGAAGAGGAAGAACAAGTGCTTAGATGCTGGAATCTGGTAAGAGATGTCCCTCACTTGCTGGTCGCTTTTTTCCCCAACCTTTTACAAACGCTGTAACTGGTTCCAACCTAAACATCACTGTCTAACTTGAATTAATACTATCTGTATCATCACACAGTGTTATAACTCCATGTCACTGAATACTAAGAATGGTAGAAGTTTAGGTATGCTCAGTTGGACTTTTCTTTCACTAATTCATCCATCAAGAGCTATAAATACAATGACACTAACGGTGTTTTAGGATTTCCCTCAGGGCAGATCGTAGATGGCTGGGAAAACATTCTGGTAAAATATCGCTTTCAGTTTGCATTGTTCTTACAGTTTTATCCAGGCATTCACTCACTGAAGGTCACTTCTGGAGACAGGGCACTGAGCTAAATGCACCTTGAATCTGCCACGGTATGGCTGTTTTTGTATGACAGCCTTCAACTCTGGCATACCTCTTTCAGTTGACTTTCTCCAGTGTAATGTAAGCTGGCCCGACTAGAGACACCTTGCAGGTGGTCCAAAGTATGCATACTGGCTGGTAGATTTGGATTACAAAGGGGCTCCATGGCTGGTTCTTGCAGCTGCGTGGCAAAATCGATGTGTTCTGTAATGCTACAAAGGTCATAAAACAAGTCGAATCAGTCACGAGAAGAAAACAGAAGAGTCATTACAAAGTTCTCTAGTGAGTGTAAACTGCCCAGAACCTGGCAGAATCTAATTTGAGCAGCTCAAGAAGCAAGAGAAACTGGATCTTCCATCTGCACTTGCACTTTTCTTTGCAAGTCTATTGAAGAAATACCACATAATGTTTTCAAACTTCTTTGAAATCCTGGCAGTTCTTTCTTACATTAAAGAATACTAAAATCTTCAGTTTATGCACACTGAAGGCCATGTAACTGTCTGGCTTTGTGTGAGTAACTTGTTTAAGGTTCATATACAAGATACTTACTCAATGTTTTTAGCAGAAACAGCAAGCCATGTGCTGGCTACAGTTGTAAGCTCTACCCTACGAAGTTTCAGGCATTCATCAGGACTTGGCCAGCCAAGGCTACGATAGTCACGCCTTTTTCCTTGAGAAAGTGGGGGGGAGGTGGGGGGGGGAGGAGGAAAAAAAAAAAAAANAAAAAAAAAAAAAAAAAAAAGAAACTGTCTGGAAGCAGAAAGACATTCTACTTCAGTACAATGATTTACAAAATACTTTATACGAGTGAATACATTCCCTACGTTATAAAAGTCATGGTCGTGCAGCTAGATTTCTTTAAGAACATTCCTGAACCTCCACGGACCGAATGGAACTTGTGGGATCCAAAGACAGAACTGGATCCTACGCAAGACAGATTAGGAGGTGGAGTTTTAAAACCCGTTTCATTACACTTTTGCAATAGCTACACATTAAGAACAATCGCCACTCTTGTTTACAAGTAATGTCTCTACTTAAATGTCCTTAAAGAAAGTTCGTGAGTCATCATTTATGTTCTACAGCTACAGTAAAAGCTAATAAAAGTTGATTGCTCCATCTTCTGACAAACCCAGGTGAAAAATACTGCCGTTTCTTTTCAATGAATATTGTTTAAGACAGACAGTGGCTTTTACTGCATTCTTACACTCAAGATAGCAACATTTCTGAAACTATTAAGCAATTACACTTCAGCCCTCCCATTTTGCAGAGAAGTTAACCGAGGCA
Source organism: Phoebastria nigripes (assembly GCA_035582835.1). Lineage (NCBI taxonomy): Eukaryota > Metazoa > Chordata > Aves > Procellariiformes > Diomedeidae > Phoebastria > Phoebastria nigripes. The sequence continues at coordinate 1,150,463 of JAYKAV010001400.1, forward strand.
GGGAAAGGTTAAATAACTTGCTTTATGTTAACAAACAGATCACTGGGAGAAACAAGAACCTGATCTTCACATTTGAACCAAAGCCTACTGAAATCTTTCCCTTACATTTGGTGGATACTGTACCAAGTCCTAGGAATCCAGGTTGTGTTAACTGTTAGGAAACATTTTCCTCTCATATCAGAAACATCCGAACTGTTTAGAACATAAGAAAAATTCACTGTAGCCGTAAATTTGCACAGTGGGAAGCCAAGTTTAACAACGTGCCAGTCTATCATGCCAGTCTATTGCACCAGCTACATAGGCAGTATTTCAGTATTTATTTCTAGTTACCTGAAATTTTGCCCATTTGGATGCAAATCCTATTTCCCATCCAAGGTATAGTAAAATGCTTCACCATAATTTTGCAGAATAACGATGAAGCCTGTAACACCATGTGTTTTGTAAAGTATTCTGATTAAACGAAAATTAACTTCGAGAAACACTGGGAAACTTCAGAGGGGAATGATCAGTTCTCAACACCACCACTGTGAACTATCTGATTGTGAGTTCTTATTTCCATGAAGGTGGAAAGTGGAGAGGTATGGAAACACTACACAGAGACAGTTCAGTAGTCTGAGAGGTAGTCAGACACAGGACAGCTAGCGTCATTTCCCTGTTCTACCAGGAACTCCCCAGGTGACCTCCAATATGTTACTTAAACTTTTGATGATTTAGTTCTTGTAAAGAGGATGTCAGTGGACCCTGCCTCACAGGAGCGTTAGGAAGATAACTACTTTACAATCGAGGGATGCTATGTAATAAAGCCACAAAAGTAGCTCTGGGGAGAGAAGATACATCAAGGAAAGGACAGGTGTGTGCTCATAAATGATAGTCTGTTTCCATGTAATCCCTCCCCCCTATTTAAATATTTATTTCAGTGACTTACATTTGTCAGTTGCTAAAAAAGGAGCTTGTTAAAGATTTAACGTAAAAGCCTTGAAAATGTGAAATTGCTTTCTAGGTCATCAAATTGTCAAGGACTAAAATGTATTGGAGAACCCATCTTTGCTTACATATCAGCCCTACGACAAAGACTTTACCTCCATTGAAATCAAGTTAAGACAAAAAGTATTGGGGCCAGTTACTTTGGTTCTCTTCTTTGGCATCATTAGGTTCCAGCAGCTCTGAACTTCATCCGAAGCAATCATGTGCTGATGATTTCTGTCCACCTGAACACACCAGTGGAACTAGCCTGCACCATAATAATAGACGACTCTCCAATTCCCGTTACTCAACTAGCAAAAACTCCACCCCTCTCTCCAAACCGCCTCATCTATGTTGGTGCAAAACTCTACTCTTCTGTAACTCCAGTCTTCTGGAAGACAGTCTCTAAGTTTTCTCTTATAATATCACCAAACCAATTACAGCAGATTAATTTTTTTAAATTTTATTTTTACTAGACCAAGTTTTCTGCCTTTTGTTTTTGAGTTGTGTGTCTTATGTTTAAACAGTAATCAATTCAAGCTCTCATCCTGCATTTGTCCCCGAAGGGGTGTCTCTCATCTGATTAAAACTGAATGGGCAGAGAAGTTAGTTTAAGAAAAAGATTGTTAAAACCCCCTCTCTCTTTCACTACTTCTACTCACAACATCTACGTCTTTCATTCTCCACTCTTACCACCTCATCCCCAGAAGTTCTGGGAATTAACTGGAAAGTTTTCATTCAGCAGGTAAAATTATGCAGCACTTCATGAAGAAGGTGCAGATGGAAGAGATTTCTAATTTTTCCATGTACTCATCTAGAAGGCATATTTCACTACGTAGTCTTTGTGACGCGTATTTATGGTAATAAACCAGTGTAATATAAAAGCTGCAAAGGAAATAAACCAGAGTAATACAAAAGCTGCAAACGACTTGCTTTCTCTAGAAGCAGCAGGTTACCTATTGGTCCAGGAGAAGGTATCTTTGGTCCACTGATCTCCAGGGCAGTTTGGTAAAAGTTTTCATTTTCTCCATTAGTCCCTTCCTCTCCGTTTCTCCCAACTGGCTCCTGGAGATCCAAGCTTTCAGCTTTTGGTTTCTTTAAACGTTTGACCTGAAAAGTGATCTACCAAAAGAACAGTATTGGCAAGGTTAACAGTAAGAAACACCACGAACATTATCAGTTCCAATACACTACTTGTTTTAGCCTAAAGATTCAATTTCAAAGATATTACAGATGAGGTCTTTCTCTCCCTCCCTTCCCATCTCAACCCACTCTCTAAGCCTGCTCACTTTCACTGCATCACACCATGCAAACAAAGTACACAACTTCAATCTCCAACATAAGAGAAAACCAGTTTAACTGCTAGAGAACTGAAAGGCATTTTTCATTACGTATTTTGTTTGTAACATGATGACAACAGATATTTCATTGTTTTCATGCTAACCGGAACTTTTGGTTAGAAACTTTTCTCCTTTGTAACTGTGAGCAAGAAGTTTGAAGGCACCCAGCATCATTCAACACCTAAGCTCTTGCTGCTGATAATCAAGACTTATGATCATAGAATCACTTAGGTTGGAAAAGACCTTTAAGATCATCGAGTCCAACCGTAAACCTAACACTGCCAAGTCTACCACTAAACAATGTCCCTAAGTGCCACATCTACCTCCTGGGATGGTAAATGCCTCCCTGGGCAGCCTGTTCCAATGCTTGATAACCCCTTCAGTGAAGAAATTTTTCCTAATATCCTAAAGTCTAAACCGCCCCTGGCGCAACTTGAGGCCATTTCCTCTCATCTGATCACTTGTTACTTGGGAGAGGAGACCGCCCCCCCCTCGCTGCAACCTCCTTTCAGGTAGTTGCAGAGAGCGATAAGGTCTCCCCTCAGCTTCCTTTTCTCCAGACTAAATGATGTCCGTTTTAGTGATGTGAAGGCCTTTCCTTTAGAAGATGTATTGAAACTACTTGATCGTTTCACACAAGCCACGAACCAGCTCTTTTAGGCCCATAGGGGAAGTTCCTATATATATTCCAGTGTTAAACCCCCTGAACTGTCCTCATCTTTCCCTCTTCCACGATAGTAAGTTGGTACAAGACTTAAGTAAACTCATCCAAACTTACCCATTCAGCTTCATCATCATCACCACAGTCCCCAAAACAGGAGCTAGCCAGTCCATCCTGAGATCCCTTCTTTAGGACCCGGATTCCCTGCAAGTCCATCCGACGACCTTTTACCTCCAGTGCCCCTTCAAAAGCTTCCTGAGGCCAAGAGTTTTCAAACTCATCCACTAAAGCCAGCATCTCTTCAGACATTTGATCATCTTCTAACCCCTCCATTCCTTCTGAACCATTGCTTTCTGCAGTGACTGTGTCTAAGAGGGAATACCATAAAAACGTCAAAAACTCTCTTCCTGCTGCTTCCACAAATTGTATAAAAAGGATCTTTTTTCTGTGACCTGACTTTTCCACTTGCACAAACCAAATATCACTGACTACTCACTGCATGCTGCAAATGGAGAGGGGGACTGGAGAATGCAGACTTCCCCACTGCAAAGAAGCATCAACTGTTGCTTCAAAAATCAACACTTCTAGACCACTTTCACCAGTTTCCTTTCCAAACCAGAATTCTGCCTGTTTGAGGGAGTAAACAGATGGTATCTTTTCTCTACATATGTCCATTAAACACTGAATAAAGCACTCTGTACCTTAACCATAGACACTGTTTTTCTTCCCTTCTGTCTGGCACAGATGATACAGAATTCACTGAGGTACAACCAACATGTGTTTGTAGAGTTTTGCAGGAAACTACATCCTTTAGCTTGGAAAGCATCTAAACCTTGATCTCATTTTTTGATGGAATGCATTTTGAATTTAGACTTGGAAAAGAAGAACAGTGAACAGAATGAAACCAGTTTTAGGGGTTACTTGTCACTTTACAGACAGAGGGGGGCAAAACGTAGCTTCTTGGATGAAGACAGCTCTTCTGAAAAATCTAGAAACCGATTCATTTGCCAGCACTGATTCTGTAAGGCTGACTTACTTTCCAGTCTCAAGAAGGAGGGATCCCTTGCTGAAGTCTGAGTAAGGACTTCTGGATCTTCTGTACCTCCCTCAGAGCGTCCTTCTGCCACTGCTGTAACTGACTCATGGTGGTCATCAAAGTATTTCTCCTTGTCATGACTGCCATCTGAATTTTTCTCATGACAGTGGCCTGAAAGAGAGAAGTTTACTGATACACCACGTAAGACTGCTGCTCCTGGATACAAGCACAGAAGCTGTACTGCGGAAGCTACAGTCTTCTAGTTTTCTACATATGATTTAACAGAATAATTCTACAAGGTATCAAAGACTTCATTCAGTGATTAAAAAACTGATCTGCCTCTTGACAAGGCAGATCACCTAAAACAGTTACAGGACACAATGTTATTAGGTATACACTGTGAACTGCTAATGAAAGAAAAATCAGGTATCTTTTGAGGGAAGGTTGCACAGTATGTAGAAAATTACAGCGTGCTGGTAGCCCCTCCAATGAGCATTCCCAAGACATATTTTAGTGACACTGCACCATACGTGGGAGTTGCCGGCTGTATGAACTTCACTTAGACTCCATAATGCTCACTGCGCTTACATGCAAGAGAACAAGGACCAAGGCAGACTGATATGGGATTGCCAGGCTCTGACCTTCTGTGCCAGCAACAGACAGTACGTAGGTAAGACTAGCTCATTAAATAGACAGACAAAAGCTACGGGTATTAATCTGTGCCAAAAATCAGAAGTTCATTCAGCTGAAAATTTAAGATCTATAATTCTGTGGTCAGGTTACAGGCTCAGATTCCACCAAATACAAAGATCTAGGAATAACATTGGAAAAATCCAGATGTAGAGCCAGTAACAAGCAGATAAAAAACCAATGTGCAATCTTGCAACACTAGCCTTTGAGCATCCTTCAGTGAGACACTGTTAAGCTTTCAGAGAGTTTAAAGGGTAGCCACCTGCAACTTTGTAGCAATACATTTGATCTCAAATACATTTTAACTAAAGAGCTCAGATTTTCTAGTAATAATTACTTGCCAGTCTTCCAGGGCAAGAAGTGTTTAGAGAGCTGCTCGCCCGGCCGACCCCCAGAGCCGCACAGGTAGAGACAGGATTCTCCACGCGTGCGAGGGGCTGGGAGCTGCCCCGAACCCCACTGCACAGCTATGGGACCAAGACATGGACCAGGGCACCTGCCTATCATCACACGGGAAGCCTGTCACCACGGAGAAAAACATACTCTGTGTACAAAGCTGCTGCTCTCAAATCCCTCCTTCCTTTATTTCAATCACTTGTGAGTGAAAATAGCATACATATACAAATGAATTAAGCACACAGAGAATCAAAGAAAGCTTAAATTAAATGCAAGATTCTCAAGTATGTTCCCCATTCTATCCTCATGAATGCAAATTGTATTGCTCCATGCATATGGAAAGCATTATTTTTTTCAACCAGCAGCATAAAATATGAAGAATGTGAATAAAGTAGATCAGTGACTCCTTTCTTCTCCACCCAACAATCCCATGTTACTCTTTTACGAGGCCAGCAGGGCGAGAGGATGGTTGTAACTCTCGTGTAAGGGTAACCTGTTCCACCACTTCTCAGCGAAGTGAAACTATAGCTTTTTGCTGTATGCTCTCTACTTTTGCATCAGTGAACACTCAGGTGGCATCTCTGGAGGAGAAACAGACCAGTATTTCCTGGGGGGGGTGTCACCAAAATCAAACAAATAAAGCTATATTATAAACCCTCTGTGAAAACTATTTCTTGCCCTACCTTTTCTGCTGTATATAAAAGAAGTCAAACAATGTTATTGTATGAATAAATATATAAAACAGAAGCAGTTAACTTCATAAACTCTTCTAACATCTGCCATACAGTTACACTCTGCCTTTCCTACTCTAACAGTCATTGATTCTTTCTTTAATTCCCTCCCCACCTCCCCCATGCTGTCAATAAAAAATTAATTGGTTTCGTTAAAAAAAATATAAAATAACCACTTCAATATGTGGAGATCCTCATGTCTAATTTATGAGAAATGGTGTGCACAGAACCCTAAAGCTGAAACTAGTCCCTCTGCCTGACATCAAACTAGCCTGATTTTGATGCAAGTCAGGTGCTTCTCAGTAATGTGATGACCACAATTCCCTTTGCTGAAGGTCAGCTCATCACTAGTATGAAGAAAAAAGCAAAGGGGCTGAAAAACAGACAACTATTTTTAATTGAAATAAAAATGCCAAAAGAGAAAAAAAGCTGGAAATAGCAAGCAGAAGGAAAAAAAAACCATGATGGCACTTAAAATTCTACTTAAGACCAACTCTGTTAATATTAATTTACAAACACTGACAGCTAAAAACAGACTAGATGAGAGTACTGGCTTTCTTGGGATCTGAGAGCTGCTATATTTAGAAACCTGAGTGGCCTAATTTTTTCAAACTGCTGCTTTCAGTTGTCTGACGTCGCAGGAGAAAAAAAATGCCAGTTGAAAAACCAATGGAAGTTCAAGATCTCTGATGAATGTACCATGAAGCTGGCGATACTGAAACACTGCAAGTCAGAACTTTACAGCTTGTATCAGCCGGATGCCTGACGGCCAGGTAAGAGCGAGACAGCAGAAAGGGAATAACATAGCTCCAAACTCCAGACACATTCACTGGCTGTAGAACATTAGTTGTATCATTGCAATACTTACAGCACCTTAGCCCTGTGAAGGACAAAAGTGACTGCCACCCTACAAATGCTCAGCTATGTATTAACATTTCACATATATTCTGGTTGTCTAAATATGCACATGTGAATTTTAGGTGTAAAGTCCTGACACAGTGATATTGCAGCTACAAAACTTGGGAGTCTAAAACTACTTCATAGTACTTGATCAATTCAGCTTACTCCATCCTGAAAACTTACTAGAGAAGGATCACTTTATTGCACATTTATTTTCTGAGAGCAGCTGTTGCCACTTTTCCTATTGATTCTGCGGAGCTAAGAAAGCTCAGAGGGCAGTGGATCAGAGTCTGTCCTACCTTGTGTATTATGAGACGGTTACTATGTTCCAGGCAGTGAAACAAAGATGCTATAGAGATGACATAAAATAAGTGTCTGGGCCTTTATTTAAAAGTGACAGAAATAACACAAATAAATAGTCTGATTGTGCCAGGTTAATGTAGAAATTGGGAGGGAAAAGAAGAGAATAGTTCCTAAATTATAAAGCAAATCCATTGGATAGAAAAAGAAAATACAAACTCTAAACTGAAGCATTGAGACCTTGGAGATTGAAAGCAGAACACTATTATATATTAAAGGTCTCTATTTCTCATATTGTTCTAGTTTGTAATTTTTTGGGGTCACTGTGAATGCACTTGTACAGCATTAGCACAACACACATTTTAAACACAGAAAAGATCTGCTAGATCATCCATCCCATCTAATATTAACCACCTTCTTGATTTTCAGGACCCCTCTCCAATGTCCACTGAAGCTGTGGTACCTACTGCAATTGGTAGGGCTAAAAAACCCCAAACAAAAAGTCAGACTTAAGTTCTTGTTCAGGAATTGGATGATTCCAAACTCTTATGTTGAAAGCCACTTAATGTAAGGAAAGAGACTCCCAGAGTGCTGACATCTGTAGCAAGGAAGGAGAAATAGTACGAAGGAGAAGTGACATTGAAGACTTGTTCCACCTATAAAGGGATAACAAATATTTATTCTGAACTATACTTCATATAGCCACATTTCTCAGAAAAGTCACACCTGGAAACAATTATGAACTTCCCTTATTACATATAAACTTTTTTGGTACTACCTGGTTTTTTTTTTTTTTTGGTTTGTTTGTTTAAGAGCAAACTTCCGTCAATGTAGGTGACTCCAGACCCTCAGACTGAAAGCCACTTACCTAAGGCAAGGAAAGAAACCTGAGAATATGGAAAAGAGGAAAGATGAACGAACAACACCCCCAGTGTGTCACATCGAAGTGCTGCATCTTGAGGAAGGTCTTGAAAGTAATCAAACTTCACCATTAAAGAGGGCATTGATTGTTTTAAAAATCTAAATTAACTGCCACTGTAGCTGTTCGTGTCTTGTGGTATATCTGGCAGAGAGAACGAGGCCTCACCAAATATTTTCACTGTTCAACTCCTACACCCCACCTTAAGATAGATGATTTGGTGTCATCAACAGCATTGGAAATAAAAAGCAAAATTATCTCCAAGTGTCTTTGGTCAGCACAGAGTTTTTACTGACTTTTTATTCTTTGTTTGTCAGTGCAGAGCTTGCAAAATATGGCGTTCCTAACTCCATCACCTATGTTCCAACATAATAGGTTTAAGGAAATTATTGACTCCTAACTTCTTACAATGAAACAAACTAATTTCCTTAAATTTTTTGGCGCATATTTAGAAATTACAATGGCAGAATAATGCTTCAAAAACTAAAAGTCATTTAAAACTTAGGTACTGATTTTTTTTTCCTACCACTTGGAATAAGCAGAGCTGGATTATCTCTTGAATGATTACAAGAGTCAAGTGACTATTGCTGTAGTCAGTGACTTGCATTAGGTTATGCAAAACGCAAGTTATCTGGAGATAAGTGTCACTTAAATGATGTGCCCCATTACAGTTCAACAATGCAAAGAGGGAACTCTACTTAATATAGATGTAAGTCAGCCTAATATCCAAGTTGTCAGAGTACAGAACAAACTGAAACCAAGCTGCTAACAGAAGTTATTAACTCCATACTTGTTTTTTGATGCACACTCAAAACTAGTATTCCCCACAGTGAAATTCAGTAAAGGTAGTTCTCTCTTTTTATAGCAGGAATGACGTATCACTGAGCTTAATGGAAATAGGTTTTAATCCCTGCACACAGATGAATAGTCTCATCTACAGACATTTCAGGAGCAGTGCATCAATAAGCAGTCTCCTTTTTACTTTTGCTAGTCACTGCTTGCACAGATGCAGAGAGATGCGAGTCAAAGCGGGTGGTACATTACCAATTTACACATGAAAATGTGTAACAATTAACACTGCTCTTAGGTCACGTGAAAACTTCAGGGGTGCTCACTGCTTGGGTGACACTGCATATTTAGAATTAGACTAAAATATATCCATTATAGAAATTAAACTGAAAACCAGCATATTGTCACCCATCACTTTTATAGAACAAGTCTTGCTCAGTGCTTCATGTCACAGGCAATATAATTTACCAGGGTTTACAAAAATAATCTGGAATGAATGAACTGACCTACCACAACCCTTTTGTGCATCTAAAACTGCTGGTATCTCAGTTATCAAAATTTGAGCCAAACTAGCACCTGAAGAACTGTCTTACTTTCTGTGCCATGGTGACTTCACCGCAGTATGACATTAACAAGCCAGCATAGTGTTATGGGGAAGTGCTGTTTGAGAGACCATCCTTCAGACAAGTATAAAACATGAGCTTTGACTTTCACGGCAATGTTAACGCTGGTGATTAACACACTGCATACCCAAATTACCTTGATGTTTCAAGGTGAACATGATAATTTCCTGAAGATCTTGTGAGCCATTAACAGCAACCATGTTATTCCAATCACATATGAACAGATATTTGATTGCAAAACATTTGTTAAGGGAAAAAAATCCATGCCAGTTATTTTGAGATGAGTTTTAAAAGCAACAGGATGAGCTGTAACTCTCAGTAACTAGAGAAGATACCTATCTTTAGCAGCTATTGCTGCTCTGCTCACCTTAATTATAAATTAACATGGTTCTATTAAGATTTTGCTCTAAAATTCATGCATTCCTTTTCTTACTGTTTTCCTGAAAAAATACATATTTACACTTCAAAATGAATCCCGTGATTGAGCTTTGAAAGCAGAAACTGCAAACCACTTCTGACTGAACAGGATTGTCATCAAAAACATTACAGAAAGGTCACAAGCCATAACTGCTGAACTGCAAGACCGCACTGTGCTCTAGAAGCAATACCAAAGAAAATTCAGTGCTTTCCACACAAACAAGCGTAAAGAAAACAAAAACAAAACCCAAAGAGTTCTTAGGGAAGTAAAGGGAGAAGAAAAGTAGAAGCTCTTAATTACAATTACCTGGCTATGCAATACTGACCTGTGAATGTTTGATAGGTCTATATTTAACTGAAGAGAAATACACAAGTCCTACTACATATTCACTGTGCACTATAGGACCCAGGAAAGATATAAAGTAGACAGGCAATCTACATCTGCAGAAGCATAAAATTGTTCAAAGCCTTGTTGCAGAATCGAAAAGCCAAACAGCCCACCAGTGGTCAGTCTTGCTCTCTCTGAACCCAACAGCATCACTGCTAGTTTCAACAAGGCATGACTAGGCTCCATAACAGTAACACAAGTTTACCTCCAGTACCTTTTACAGTTGTAACATACTGGATAAATCACTAAAAAAAAAAAATGTATCTACTACCCACATACCATCATAGCTACTATTCTGGAATAACGAAGGACAGATTGTAATAAGTTCCCTCTCTGGTCAAGTATTTCAAGTCAAGTATCAATATGGGTGCTGGCAGAGAATGATGAGTGTAGTGCCCAAAATTTAGACTAAGCTTTTGATGTGTTTTCTCCCCACACAGAAACACTGTTCATTTTTAGCTTTTTCCTTTAATATAAACCCTCCTTTGCAAAACTGGAAGTTACAGGACAAAAAGAAACATTTTCAAAGGATAGGACATACTGCTAACTGAAAAATAAAAGCTAAGTATAGAGAACAAATAATGAAAAGCAATATGAAGTATTTTAAAACTTGATTTTCATAAATTCCTACCTCTTCTCTAAATTCCTCCCTTAGATGAGCGGTCAGTGGCCCTTCTTCAAAGATTACGAGAGGCATGCTCAAAATCGAGTAGTCAGAAGAGTGTGCTACATAACAAGCTTTGGTTTGACACATAGCAAAAAACAGGATGATGATTTCTGCGGTCAAAATTTAGACTCAAGCACACAAAATGAAGCATACAAAAGTTCTTTCTTTTTTATTATTTATTCCAACAACAGGTTTTCAATTAAGAGGATTATATAGTAAAACAGCTGTTCTCACTCACAGGGAAATAGTTTTTAAATCTGATTTGTAGCCAAAAGATGCCTCTAAATTGGCTTAGCTATAGATTTAAAGATTATCTATTTGTCTCATTACAGCAGTTCTGATTAAACCTTTCAAAACATACAAATGCCAACAATACATAACCAGATTTCTTGTTCATATTAAGTGAGTGGAATACCTCACCATTGCGTAACAGGAACAGTCCCTCATGAACAGACACACAAATTCTCCTCATGAAATATAAAGTAGTGATAAATAGAACATGGAAAAAAATTTAGAGAGGAAGACAAATCTATTTAAATTAGAACACAATGCAGTTTAATAAGGGACATGCATGCATAACATCTTGAAGAATTCAGTAGGCTACTTTATAACAGGGTAGAAAACATCAACCCTCCCCCCCAGCACCTCTTCCATAGTTAAAAACAGGGAGGGGAAAATCAAAGAGGTTGACTACCTAAAACCTTCACTCTCCTCCTTCCTCACTACCCACTAAAATAGGAGCTTGTTTTTTTTACGACGCACATCTAGAAGCAATAACTTGCTCTATGTTGCCTGGGAATAGGGCCCAAAACATAGAAACATCTAAACATCTAAATTTATACTCTCCAATCCTGTCAGTGGATAAAAGAGACTAGAAAAGGTCTCTTTCAGGGGACCCTGGTCCTACATATAGAGTAGGAAGGTAAGTAGCAGTGAATTTCAGCCTGTGCCTCAAGAACAGCTTGATTTTTTTGTTTGTTTGTTTTGGGGAAAGAGGGAAAGAAAGGAAGAGAAACAAGCACATGTAAGTTCTGAAGACAAAGGCTTGTTCTCAGTGACTTCTCCTATGTGGCAGATTTTTTTTTTTTACTGTCAGGTGAGAAAATAATCACTTATTAATTCCTTAACAATAAACACTCACCCACAGTAGATCACAGTATAATGTATGCTACGAATATCAAATGACTAGTATTTAGTTCCCTGCACACAACACACTTCTGAAATCTGTTTCTGATTAAGCCATGGAAATTCTTAGTTTAAGGATCACTTGCATAAGAAAAGGCAACAGTAGCCTACATTTGTTTTGCTCTCTTTCTAATCTTTCCTCCATCATAAGCCACATACTTCTTGTTATGCTAAACATTAAATATTTTGTTAGAACCTGTTAGATCCAACGGTACCTATCAACTCTAAAAGGGACTTTAAGTACAAGAGTAACCCACTCATGAGAAATGGCATCATGTAGTTGAACTCTACAACAGTTAACTAACCCCATTATGAGTTACTGTTAGCTTTCCACTTCTCTCAACATATGGGGTTGACACTATAAAGCCAAGTAATGGCCTTATGTGTGTGCCTTTTGACTACCACTCTCTTTGTAAGGTTTGCACCATATATTGGAATTTAAACAATATTCCACAGGGACCTGATTTCATATTTTTTATTTTAAGAAAATATTTCTGATAGGCTGTATTTATGTTTATCTGTGTATCTCTTCACTAGGTTATAGAGCAGATTAATAGTCAGACTTGATCCATGACAACTTATAGATTTGTTTGGGATAGATATCCGTGCAATCTTCCTCCTAACTGGAGATCAAAGCAGAGACACTGACACATTCAAATAGCAAAATAATGTTAACTGGTCAGGTAGGTATGCCCCTTATTAATCTAAGACAGCTTTTAAGTGCTTAGCAGTTTGTCTGACAGGCCATGTTTTACACAATTCCATGAAGAAGCAGAGTTATTGCTGTAAATAAGATAAAAAAATCAATCCTCGTTTTGAGGGAGTGATGAACAAGAATTGGATTAGCCTTTTCTTGAGTCCAGAAGGAATACCTGCAGAGGGTTAAGTTTGACAAGAATACTGCCAACCACCCTAGTTTAGGATTCAACAGGAAAATACCCTCCTCACGCTGCCAGAACAGTACAAAGCTATAGAACAGTGCCTGCAGAAAGACTAGGAATTTTTGGAAGAACGTCCCTTCTCCCCAAAACTGCTGCATTCAAGAAGCATCAAACTCTTCCTCTAGGGAAGCTTTGAATTTTCCTAGTTTCAGTCACTAGTAGCCAGAACAGATGATAGATTTAAAACTTTGAGGACAGTCAGAGCACAACACAAACTCACATGAACCAGGCAACCAACCTTAAAAGGAAAAAACAAATCAATAAAGTAGACAGATTAGGGGTAGTTAAGTGCCTGGCACTCCATGGCTCAGCATGCAGTGCTCATTTTAATCTGAGCACATGGCATTGCGTGCTGCTTTGAGACAATCTCAACATGACTCATTACAGGCTGAGGCTACACATCACCGTTTTACAAGTTCTCAGATTTAAGCCAAGTTAATACAGCCTTCAAGGTCTTGACAAGTTGTTAATGACACTAAACTATACATCATCAGTTCTCCCATACATGGGGACCACATGTTCTTTCTCTTCCAAACATGCTTTAACCAACTCACTAATTCAGTCTGTACAGCTTTACTATGAAGTTGTTTGTGCAACTACATCTTCCTGGCGATGTAGCTGGGGAATTACTATTCCTCCTAAACAGGCTGTTGTACATTTTTACCTTTACCTTTTTAAAAAGGTCCAGCTCTAGGCAGTGCACACTATTCAGGTTCAGTAAGAATTTTTAGCAGCTACGCGCAAGAAGCCGCCCCTGGCAAAAGCAGCCTCCTAAAAAGAGATGAAGACACAGACAGTAGCAAATATGTCTCATTTTCTCTACATTCCTATCACAAAAAAAGCACCAAAAACATTGCAGAGAAATGTTAATACATCTGATAACTGAAGGTATCAGGTTTTGAAAAATTTAGTTGGAAAGAGAACCTTTTCCCTTCCACTCTAAACCCTGACAATCCTCCTCCTACTACATGAGCATGTAGTTATGCTGAAGTAACTGAAGGATCCAGCTAACATATAATGAAGAATCATTTGCACGATAAAGGCAGATAAAAATGGGAAATGTCATATTGTATTTAGTTTAATACTGTACTGCTTTTCCTTCATATATTAATAGTTTTGCATAAGTAAACTCTCACTGAACTCTCCTACAACTTTAAATTCCCTTCCACCGTGCTATCCCCATTTCCTCAGTTACTCCTGCAGCTGAGGCCATGACTTTCTTCTCCCTCCTCTGCTAGCCTGTGGCCTTCTGATCTAGGAAAAGACAGAATGAATACAGAACACTAAATATTGCAGGCATACCATTCTTAACAGAGCACGATGCAAAGTGAGACCGATGACTGTTGGGAGAAGTTGTTAGGTACACTGTCATGCTGTAAATAAGCAGAGTAAATACATAAGCTAGCAAGACAGACTTTGCACAATGTAAAGCATCTAAACACCTATTGTTAGCATAAAAAGAAGCTGCAGACCAAATTCACCCATTAGCATGTTTAACAAATGCAAAAGAGAACGACATTTGAGCAACAGAGATATACTTAAGACAGCACACTTTGTTTGCTGGTTACAGAAACCTTTAAGATGCATAACGGCTTTCCAGCAAGCAGTAGCTTGGAAGCAATGTGCATGAGCAGTGGGTATACAGCCTTTGGATACTGGTGTAGCTAAAAATGCCATCTTTAACACAGTACCACATTCTTTGATTTTTTAAATTTAAGAATCTCAATCTATACGTCTCTGCATAGTTTTAAGAAGAAAAATACATGGAGCTTGGAAAGGAAAGACAGGTTTCAAAGTGAGCTTGGCATGGCACTATCAGGGCGAGGTCCTTCACTTTCAACTTCCTTCAGCCACTCAAGAGACACTAGACAAAGACTTTTCAGGGGAAGATCTGATTTATACAGCAGGCACCAAATCAAATAGTAAAAAATATCAAAAAGCCTGCATCTGGTCAACTATCTTCCAGATCACAGCGCTAAAATTCTAGGAATACCATGATTATTGCAGCAAAGATGGATGGCAAGAACTGCTTCTTCCCTTGCTGGGCTAGTGGTGCAGAAACGGTAACGTAAAACTGAAAGAATAATTGGGTCACGTTATTCCCACATAGCACATTCTCACATAAAATTTCTCCAGGATCCCCCAGTCAGAGGCACATCTGACATTTCCTGACACCCCCTAGGGATGTCTGCCTCCAACAGGACAAAAAGCAGTCCTCATTCTCCCTATCTCCTACCTGCCTGCATTCAATAAGATGTTTTCATTCTGCACAAGTACAATTTAACTTCCTCTTACTCCTTTAGCACTGCAGAGCCCCAATACGGTGACCTAGATTCGACCTGTGCAGCACCAACAGATCTTTAAGATGGACTGACATTGTATGATCTCCGTTGCCAGAGATGCTCGAGGGAGAAAGAATCCAGCTTGATTTTCAGATCCCAGGTGGAACTTGCAGGGTGAACAATAGGCATGCAGGTGCATGCATGTGCGTGTAGGGGGTAGAAATAAGCAACTGAGTATTTAACTTCAAATGGTAACACTGATTTCAGAACTGCTACTGTTTAAGACAGAACCCACTTTCTCTATGCGACTATTAAATGACAATGCAAACATTTGCCATGATGTGTTTCTGAGAGCTCTGACAAGCTATTCGCGAGCTTCATAGGATTCTGCTTGTTTAAAAACCCTACCAGGGTTGACTATTCTGTTTATACAGATGAACTTTCCCATAAGGCAATGGAGAGAGAGAGAGAGTAAAAGCAACAGAGAAATGAATGGTCACAGATCCCATCCCTTTCATTAATATAATCAGATAAATAAGAGTACTAACATTTGTGGTAGTCTAAATAAGGCTTGGGAGCACTCAAAAATTCTGCCTTTACATGGTATGCAAGTCAAAGAAAGAAAAAGCTGAATTTTAAACATACAGTAGTGTTCAGTTCAGAATCCCATACAATTGGTATAGATTCTGGCCTTTTGCTTCAACTAAAACTAAGATTAAATTCTGAGCTAAGCTCAACACCCTTTGCCCCAAGAGTAAACATCCCCTCTTTCCACCTATTAACACTGTAAGTGATGAGCATTCCTTGGAGGAACAAGATACAGCAGCCTGAGAAGGAAGAAACTAAAATGCTATTATGATAAAAATGTCTAAATGGACCTTATGCTATAGCAAATGGAAACAAAATTTAGCAGCCCCTTGCTGGGACTATCAAGTCAGTCATAGCTTGTAGGGTAAGTTTAAAATTAAAAATGCACCTTTCACATCTCTATGTTTTAACACACTACTGTAAAGAAAATGTATGTGATGCTTTTGCTTAGTGTTTGTGTATCTGAAATTGCTATAGGGAACTCGAAGTGATTGCAGCTGTCAAGTTAGAGTCAGAGGCTTAAACTATGATGTTGATTTAAGCAAGTTATTTAATCTGTCCATAAGCTTACTATTAGAGTTTCAAGCAGAGATTCTCCTTTCAGGTCAACCTCTCCTCTTTAGGTCAATTTGCTTAAAGGTCTAAGCTTATTAACTTTGTAAGAACTTAAGTGTTGAGGGACAAAGGAAAATCCATACACTTAAAAGATCAAATACCTTTTCCCCATGTTTTATTTTAAGAGGAAGTAGATGAAATAAAACAAGACTTTTGATTTCATGTGGTATAGGGTATTTGTACCACAAGAGGGCACTAAAACCATACTTAAAGCAGATCATTAAGCTATTGCTGTATACATTACAGAACTAAGCCATAAAGTAAGGAAGTTATGCATTGCTTTCACAAACATACACAATCACTACATAAAAGCATTCAGATATCTTGATGGCATGCACATACATTCATAATGTACTCACACTGCCTCTACTTCCAACAGAGTGGCACAAAGCTTTTTGTAAAACCACTATCCTGCCAAGTAATGAAAGACAGTGAGACTAAAGAAACTTGATGCTTGAAATAAGTTGTGCTTCATGTTTTGAACACCATCAGTCTGTTAATAAAGTTTAAGATATTGAATTTCGATCTTGTCTAAAAGAATGTGAAGTGCATGAGCTCGTAACGAATTGGAACTGTCACTCAGAGGTAGATGCTTACAGTCAGATAAAAATATTTTGAGTACAAAGCATTATCCAAGCAGCAATTCTGTTTACACACATAAGGAAAAGTCCTATGCAACAGCAATTAACAAATCAGCATGTTTCAACGGCCAGCCGACCATCACACTAAAAATATGCTTCTAGTATATTGTAACCTTTTTAATAAGGCTTGACAACATCTGAATGTTCACATCAGTCAATGAAGTGCCACAGGAACAATCCCTTAGGCGTTAGTTGGATATTCCTCTACGGACCTTATCACATGATAAAAGCTACTTGCAATTTTTTAAGCCATAAAGATGTGCAAAACAAATCCTGGCAATGCATCATTTCAGTATCAGACAAAAATAATGCTGGCTTTCTCTACTAGCTTAATGAGCAGCACAAAGCCAAAGTATCCCATTTCTGCAGCTCTGAGAGCTGACCATGTTTTTCATGTTAAGTTTTCTACACTTGTTATGCAAGTGTCTTGGTCCTGTTACTTGTGTCAGATATGGCTGCTTAGGTATCTGTCAAGCAACATAAAGTTTCTGCTACTTATCAGGCTTCAGGAACTGACCTGCCAGTAACATAACAGTTGATCATTCAGTAGCAACAGCCTTAACACTGCCAAGTCACCTCTAGAAGGACCACCACAGGATAATCCCGTAACAATGAAGTCTTCCGACCATTTTCTCAGTTATTTGGGAATAAGGCCATATGTGGGCTGTTGGTCCAAGTAACGGAGGCATATGTAGCACTGCAGCACTGTTGCTGTATAGCATCCGTATTAGTTGCAACTGACTGAACCCCTGCAGCTGCCTAAAATACATGTCATAGGTGATATAGTTGCACTAAATTTTGGACACTTCACACACCTCCTCCGTAAGGAAAAAACCCACCAAAAATCTTTGCAGATTTAGAAATCCTTTTACAATGAAACCAAACATTGATATAAACTTCAATACAGGAGGCAGAAGTTAAATAGAAAAGTGTTGGTCTGAGGTTTTTAATTCCTCTTCTCACGTGCATGAAGTGACTTGGGTTTGAAATATAAATTTTTAATCTAGAACAGAGGTAAGTTTAAAAAAAAAAAAAGTACCACTTAGCATATAAGCAAGCATCCAACAAGTCAGCATTAGTGTATCACAATTCCAAAGTCCCGTGCTAACAGCAAATGTCCCAACATGCTTGAGAAAATTCCTATTTCACCTTTTGAAATATACACCAGGCACATACTGTAATCAAAAATCAGACTATAAATTCAGATTTTTGATCCCATATTCCATCCCATGCTAGCATATAACTCCCACTGACCATTTGTTGGATTCTGCCGATGGCTCACGGCAGCAGAGCAAGGAACTCCGTGTCTCACTAGTTAGTTCAGTTCTCGTGAATAGAGGCTTTTGACAGGCGAAGCAAAAACACAGCTATCGCATGGGCCTACAACCCAAAGCACAGGCAGCCCTACTGCTGTTACTTTCAGAAATACTGAATGAATGCTTATCAAAACAAGATATTAAACCAGCGACAACATTTGGCATTCCAATTTCTTGGTAAATTTTTCAGCACAACATATCCATCTCAAAGGATATAAATGGTTATGACATGCCATCAAGCACATAATAACAAGAGGACAAACCAAATTCAATATCAGATATCCCCAGGCAGCAACACATGATCTGAAAGGCGGTGAAAATCTCCTGAAGTAACAATCCAGTGATACTGGGATTGTCAAGAATACATTTGATCCATGTATTTACAAATGTGCTGTATTAGCTCTATACCTAAAGTCCCATTCAGAAAGGTGTGTGAAAGTAGTGTTCAGTTTGCATCTTGTCATCAAAACGTGCCTTCCAGTCTGTCATGGAGCCAAACAAGAGCAGATTATGTTGCTTTATGAATCTTGTAAGTCTACATATTAACTTTTTAACAAACGCTGTAAGTGCAACAGGTAATGTTAAATATTAGCATCTAAATACAGTTTGCATTTTTTAGGTTCTATGTAGTGGTTGAATAATTGTATATACTATTGCATTACGTATGTAAGGTCAAAATTCAAACTTACAATCTCTTTTCAATTGTTTTCTTTGGACTGAAGGATGAACAGAAGACTCCCAAAATTTCAGGATACTTTTAAGTGCGAAGTGTGATTTCTGGGCACATATTCTTGAAATAATTCTGTTTTTGGAGACTTAACCTAACTTTCACACAGCCTGTCAAGGTTCCTCTCAAGTCAGTTGAAATTTACAGTGGGGGAAAAAAATATTTCCCCAAACCTTATGAAAATAAAATAGGCAAATCTACCTTTCCATTTTTGAATTCTGAGTTTTGACTTAAACCACAAATCATCATCAAGGTTGAATTAACCAGTATGTTTATTTTATACTCTGCGCAAGAATGTACAAAGAACATTTACACTATTTGTCAGGTTCATACTTTCAGGTTTCTTGCACTCAGACAAAAGACGACCTAAAGGATATTAGAAATAGAAATGAAAAAGAAATATTAAGACAGGAAGAGTCCCAGAAAAAAGCAAAAACATAGAGTAAAATACTTAAATACTGGAATACTGAAATTTAATGAGCAAATTAACATGCTAAGGCGTATTCAGCTCTCTTTTGATTTAGCAGCTTCACAGATTCCTTAACAAACAAAAACAACCCCAATGTACCAGATGAATATATTCATGCTCACTTTGTTAACCTGTGGCCAAGCTAGCAAAAAAGGAAAGATAACACTTCTCTCATAAGCACTTTTGATAAGGGTTTCTCCTCACATTCAGGAAACACAAACTTCCTAAACAGCATATGCAGTAATAGTTGACCTCAAAATGAACATCCTGGATCAGGAATCAATGCAAACAGCAGCCAAGAATCAGCCAAACTAGAGGAGTAGACTTTTAAGTATTACAACAAGTTTAAGGAAGAAAAGCATACAAAAAAAAAAAAGAAAGATGTAAAAGGTCACTTTGGGGTTCAAACACAGCCATTGCTCATTACCATCGCAGTTCTGTGAATATACTTCTAAATTACTTTCTGATTAACTTCAAAATAGAGCGGCTATCATTAAGGTTTGACTGAAACAACTTTAACCTTGTGAGTTACAGCCATTTTTAAATAAAAATCTTAACAAAAAGTAAACAAACATTGAATTTTTTTTCCAGAACAGTGAAAGTGTCTCTTGTGATGAAATGTACAAGTTCCACTACCGCTTATGGTATCTGTCGGGATTTTTAAAAGGGCAATCTGATGTTAAGAGATTAAATGAAAGGTACCAGTATAAGAGTTGACATTATGGAAGTCAGTAAGAGACCCATCAGTTGGGCCATAATACCACTTACTACACTACATTTAGCCAAACAGCATTCATTTCTCTGCACAACTGATGTGCTGTCAATCAGAGCAAAAATGCATAAGGCCATAAAAGATAGTATTATTCTAATGGCATAGTCCTGGAATTTCACCTACAATGGCATCATTCGTATTGTACCACAAGATATGATGGCCTCTAGTCTATGTTTAGACAGCGTAATTCTAGATGCTAAATCAGAGGAGGTTTCTTCATGTCTTTCCACTGGAGAGGGAATTAAAAAAAAATAATTCAGAGGAAGTCCTAGCAATACTAAAAATCAAAAGCATTTCTCTCATATGAGGTTTTCATTTAAAAACAAAGGAAAGATTAGATGAAAAGATACCTTAGTAACAATTTGAGAGAGAAGGTATTACAAAATATATTCATAAATGTTCTTCAAGATTGCTCATGAGCAGCTTATTAGCCATATATAAGTACAGACAAAATACTTGAAATATTCAGTGGGATTCGCTGAAATGAAAGAATTCATGTCCAAAAGCTATTACTGTGGTTTTTTTTTTTTTTTTAATACAAGTAGCCACTAAGGACAATAAAGCATTCTATCTCAAATATTTTAAAATATTTTTGGGGAAAGATTGGGTTCAGGGTCATTCTTCTTACAGATTTTTGGAGGGTTAAGAGCAGCGACCACAGATCCCATATAAACAAAATAACATTGACACAATATAGTCTATTCTGTAAAGACTGAACACCAGAAAATGACATCCAAAGTACTCAACATACTGAAAGGATATGAATTAAAACTAAACTGCTCTTCACCAAATTCTTCAGCTTTAAGAAAACATAGCTATCTGACTGTAAAATTTGAAGGGATGTACAAAGGCGCTGTTCAGTAGCCCAGCAGTAGTAGCTGTGCACTTCCATAAATACTGAATCCAGCATTCCTCATTTACCAGTAAGAGATATCGGTGAGGCCGTTAAGGTATTACTGACACACTTGAGAAGTAATCTGCACTCAGTGGCAGCCCTCTAGATATTTAAGAAGTCATCCTCAAGCACTTCTTAATGGACTGTAACTTTTCCATTAAAAGCAGTGCCTCAACCTTGGTCCTTATAGGGAGAAAGCACTATAAAGCAAAAGGGAGGATCCTTGGAAAAAAGTAGAGTAATCATGAATTTCAGGTGCAACAACCAAGGCAAACAGACACTATTTCACTTGTGGTCCATCTTTCAGCAGTTGCTTACCACTGCACACAGAAGAGGTGATGTTGTACAGAAAAGGATAAAACTGCAAACAGCGGATCATCTTCAGGCTGCTTTCACACTCCAAGCACTTGGTCGTCAAATCCAGTGCATGTCTGAAGGCCTGCAGGGCTCCACTAATGTTGTTCAGAGCCAGATACGCATTTCCTAGGCTCAAAAATGTCAGGGGCTGCAAAGAGAAAAGCAACATACCCCAGCATAAGTATGTTCACTGTTTAAAATTGAAGCCAACTAGGAAAAACCCCTGCCAATCCACACCCTCCCAAATTTGGCTGGAAAAAATTTAGAAAACTTCTTAAATAGGGACTGCCTATTCTTAGAATGGAGAAGTAACAGCTTGATGCATTGGTGCTAAACGAAAGCCGTTTTGACATAAGGTTGTGTTCAGGATTCAATCTTCCAACGATGAAAAACAGCTGTTAAATACACACAAGCTGAAATGAAGCATTAAATACTTACTTATAACCCATCATAAACATAATGCTTACTGCACAGAGTAGCAAAGAACTAAACTGAAATGCTTGAAGACATTTTAGAATGATTAAAAGTCAGCAAAAACGTAAAACTATTACTAGTGTTCCAGCAGGCCAGATGCATTTCATTTGTCAAGAGTGTTCAGGATTTACTTGAGCAGAATGAGGTTACTGAAAACACCAATGTCACACTATCTTAGGGATATACATTTATGTTTACTTTCAGTTCTTTATAAAACTTAATATTTTTGTCCACTGCTTTTGGATGGTCTCCCCAAAATACGTATTTTTTTTTAAAGTACAAATTATAAACACCTTTTTCACTGGGTAGAATTTAATTAGCACTTTAATACAGGCACATAGTAAAGCATTACATTTTGTTTGTTGACTGAAAAGTCTTTCACTTACACAAAGTAATTTGCTGTAATTAACAGTATAATGCTAGAATAATGACTATAATATTGTAATTTAGCAGTCATTTTTTCCACTGAAATAATTTTACATTCATTATCTGA
This sequence comes from Phoebastria nigripes, assembly GCA_035582835.1. Classification (NCBI taxonomy): domain Eukaryota; kingdom Metazoa; phylum Chordata; class Aves; order Procellariiformes; family Diomedeidae; genus Phoebastria; species Phoebastria nigripes. The sequence continues at coordinate 1,173,038 of JAYKAV010001400.1, forward strand.
AAATGTGGAGATCAGTAGCTTAAGATTTTTCAAACTCATCATAGCTTGTATTATTAAACACCATTCAGAAAAAGGTGCAAGCTCAGTAACAGGATTTTTTTTTTAAAAGCTTTTGCTAATATAGCAGATCCTTCACTCCCTGTAGCTGTAATTCATTTAAATTTGTATTTACTTTCCATTATATTCCAGGAAATACTATTCAAGTACAAATTCTCCTGCCAGATTTTTTGATACAATAGGTATTACAGGACTGAGAATGCATGAAAAAAAAAGAAGCGGGCATTATTGTAACGAGGTAGGACTCGCCAATATTTTTGAAGAAAAGCCCTACTCACATAGCACGGTCCTAAGGATCCCTAGGCTCCCCCCCTCCAAGGCTGTGCTTTCAAGTGTTCTTCTTAAGGCACATCATTCAAGCATAGTTCTTTCTATAGTTCCTTTTTGCAGTCTTACCTGCCACCCAAATGGGCTAGATTCCTTTCCAACAATTGCAAAATTGTTCCTGAATGCTATATTGAAAAAGCTTATTCTGTTTTTAGCTTTTTTATGTGCTAGATGACTGGTGACCCAGCAGGTTTAAGCTCTCTGTTTATCTAACTACAGAGGTAGAAGCACGGGAAACATCACTTGAACTTCTTACTAAAGCATCTCAGATGTAAGACCAAAATTACTTGCTAGAGAAAAGGTGTCCCCCGCCATGCCCCTCCCCCGCTTCCTTTTCACAATTGTTCTGGCCAGTCCCGTAGTTTAAACAGTTCATACAGAAACTTTCTATGTGACATAGGTGACAACCTACAAAATGTTTATAATGTTACCATTCAGAAATACAAAACTCTGTTTTGAATCTATGGTTGGAATTAAAGTCACCAAACAACTAGAACACAGCTGTTCCTCTAGGTATATAGATGAAATTGAGGGACAAATAAAACTGTACAGATAAAAAGTCAAATGGCACAGAAAGATGTCTATACAGCCAAAGATCTTGGTGACATACGTGCTACTTTAAGGGTTTTAAAAATCAAGATACAATGCTGACAGCATTACGGATCTCTGTTTTAGATGAAAACGTTGCCAAAACACCAGGATTAGATTCCTTGGAGCCACTGCTGATAATACAAGTTTTGGGAGGCAAAAAGTCTGTCATCTATTCTAGAACTTCTGCTCTAGATGTTTATATTCTCAGCAACCAGCATCATCCCCAGTGCGATCAAGAATTTAAATGAAAATTGACATCTGTTACAAATCACAAGCTGGAAGTTGAACTGCATGCACAGGTAAGCACAAGTAACATGTATTTAGAAAATAACGAAGGAAAGGACATTCACTGCTGAATGAACACAAAAAACATCATCTTACCTCAGAGGCATTGATGGCCAAAGCCTTCAGCAGGAGCCTGCTGGCATCCAAATGAAGACCATAATGAATCAAGAGGTTAGCAAGATTGACCAGAGGGATGTCCTGATACTCATGTGGAGCCAAATTAAATGCTTTTTGCAAACAGGTGATAGCAAAGGTGCTATTTCCAACTGCACGCCAGTACAATCCAGCTTCATTAAGTACAAGCCATAGAGGATCTTCCGGCTATAGGAGAGTCAGGGAAAAGGATGAAAACACCCACAAAGAGGTGTCTCAAGAGGACAGAATTGCCTGCTCTTTGGTAAGAAACAAACAAAACTCACCCTTGCATACTCCCTTATTAACTAGATACAAATTACACTTTGCTGTGACTGCTAGCAGATTATTCAATCTGCTCTACTCTACTCAAATGGACCCGATTTACAGTCTGAACGGTAATTTAGTAGCAGCTGTTGCTCACACTCTACTCATATGACTGCCTTATATCATGACCACAAAATCCCTTAAAATATACAAGTGATAATGGTTAGCTCGCTTCAGGAAGCAACATTTGTGAGCCACTTCAGAGTCTTAAAATTACATTAATAAATATCTATGTAGAAATGTTACAATTTGAAGGTCAGGCAGCTTTTAAATTGTAGTTAGATGTGCTTCCAGGTCCTATATCCAACATCAAGATTTCCTATCAATTAATTTAAGGTTTCAGAGCTGTTTTTTCTTAGATTTAGTTATGTATTTGTCTTATGAAAGTTGACAAGTGACAGGCATTAGATACTATTTAAAGATTATAAAATAGCAAGCAACAAGTGAGGGCAGGTGGAAGAATGGAGGAAGTGTCAAATACACCTTGAAGGTTCCTTCCTCCTCTTTCACCTATAACAGAAAAAACAAACACTCATCCTAGAGGAGAAATAGCAAAACTTTAAAATACTGACAGGTGGACAGAGCTATGTAAAACATCCACTTTCAGATGGAGCAGTTTGAAATGGTTTAGAAATGCTTAAATTCTAGTTTTTAATATTTTAAGCATTACGTGTTACCCAATTCTACAAAGAGTTTAAAGTATAAAAGCAACAACTGAAATTAATGTCCAATCCAACCTACACGTCTGAAGCCCAAATGCATGCATGAGTAGGAAACCTGCAGCTAGGATTAAAGAAATGAAACAGATAAGGATCTTTACAGTAGTATTGTATTAACGCAATACAACTGGCATTACAGTAATACTGTGTTGAAAAAGTTAATCAGTACAAAGATTTTCTTCCAGATTTTAATAACAACCTCACACAGCAGGGCTCTACCTATGGTTCAAGATGAACTGGAAGATATCAATAGGATATATTACCTCTTTGTTCGGAGTACCTTACATAATCTATAATTGCAAGAGTATTTATCACCCCCATTTTGCAATGCACATACATAACATTACTTGCATGTTATTCATGCCAAACTCCTCACTGAATTACACTCCATACACAGGTCTCAATGACTCTAAATCCTCAGCAAGTTATTAGCACTTTGTCTCTCCCAATACAAAGACACCAACTGTGGCACTCCTGCTCTAGAAAGTTTATCATTAGCAGAACAGGCATGACACAACAGTGTTCTTACATCAGCATCTAAATGACTGAGAAGTTCAGACTTTTAGCATGAAGGCAACAGAATACTACAGTTAAAACCAAAACACCTACGAACTGCAACAGTAAGACATTAGACATGTATAGGACTGTTCTGAATAGCATAATAATAGAAATCAACTCCTACTGTTAATTTTTCTTCTGGGTAAGACAGATGCACATAGTAAATGGTACTGATTTTAGACTAAAACCAATACATACACTGCCTTGACACAACTTGTACAAGAGAGACTTTGACAAGACATGTCAAAAAGAGTCAACCTCTATCTCAATGCTTCCTGTCATTGTGATGACTCTCAAAGGCCCCATGCAAGGTGGAGGTGGCATTCCACAGGGTGTTATATAGATGTACATTCTTTGCCCCAGAGTGCTAATTATCCTGACAGAAGATTGACAGAGGGTTGGTTTCTTTGGAGGGGCGGTGGGGGAGAAGGCAGGGTAGTGGGGAGGAGGAGGAAGAGCAAAAGGCAAGCATGTAGGGAGGGGTGAAAGATGGAGGAGTAGTTCCAAGCTATTTCTCTCAGTTAAGCAAATGGCTGCCAGCATTAGCGAATATATTTGCTGCTCCATGTCCTGCAGTCACAACAAGAACACATAACTACAGGGCTGTTTGGTCCACACTAAGCTAAATTAAATGGATACTTCTCTATATGTTTGTGCTTTACCTGTAAACATGGATTTTTAAGTTAGTTTCATCTCAGTCACAGGCAGCAAATAAGCTTATTTCTTGCACATCACTGACTGACTTCTTTAGAAGTATAGAAACAAGCCTCAAATAAGAATTCTGAATTTACCTCATGCTACAGTTTTTGACATACCTTTTTCATGGCATGATCTAGAAACGCTCCTATCTTCACCTGTGTAATAGTTTGATTGTTGATACGAGAATGCAAAACCTGGACAACAAAGATTTTAATTTTTTTTTTTTTAAACAACTGAATTAATTTTACAGTATATATCTACATGGGTCATTCAAGTCTCACTTCCCTAAGTCTTCCCTTTAGTAAAGGGGATAGGGGGAGGGGAAAGAAAAATTGTTCTAAACAGATGATGTGAACATGTAATGATTAAAGCAGCCAATCTCCAGAAAGCAATATGAAGGACTAATCTCAGCCTAAAGTTACCAACTTGGTAGAATACAGTAGTTATTGGAAACCCCAAGAAGATGAATCATGTCAAGTGACTGTTAGAAGTTTTAAAAGAAAGCAGTAATTTTAAATAGTAAATGAAATTTCCTATTCTGTGTGCTTTTGGTCGGCATTTGAAAGAAGTCAGACAACAAGTCTTATGTTGAGTGACAAGTTCTCCCTTTCTCCAGCCCTATTAGAAAGCACTTGCTCCCCTTTTTTGGAAGTACTGATTGGCTTGTGTTATCAAGTAATCTTTTAAATATCAGAATCTTTCATGTTCTGAGTAAGATTTTTAAGGCAATAAAGAGGAGAACTTTAAAACAGAAGAGAACTAATGAGAAAATGTCTCTTACTTGTCTTGCTTGATCATCCGGCATCTTGAATTTCAAATCTAGATTACTGTCTAGTTCCTTGACCAGTACGTTTAGAGATTCATTGTTACGAGCATCAGTAATGGAAGAACAGTCTGGTGCCTGGGTTTCTCCATGGCCGACAGTATCTCTTGGGATACTCAGGATTGGCTGGATTCTAGCAATAAGGAGAACCAAGACAAATTAATAGCATGTGCTGCATGTCACTGATCTATAAACATAGAATCAGCTATGTATCAACTGACAAGCCTCATACTGTAGATTGCCACGAGACATGAGCTGCAAACCAGTAGAGTTCAAGGACCACCCTTCCCTTGAAAAGTCATTAATAAATAAGGTCTTCACTTTCCATTTTTAAGCATAGAATACCTGTAAATAATGGACAATGCAGTAGAGGTAAGACACAGAAGGTTCTCATATTATGCTAATAAGGATTGTATGAAGTTTAGGACCAAATAGGTAAGTGAAAAAGAAAATGCTGAATTTTTTTAACTAAAGTTTGATTTCAAAAACATCAAGCCACATTATTTGGCAAGAACATTCTAAGCTGAACATTTTTTTTTTCAAAGGAAGCTTCAGGACATTTGTGGATGGGAACCTCTGCTTTAACACATGCTCAATGCTAGAATTATACCGACTAGGAGAAGAAAGCTTTTTTTACTATCACTATTATAATGTTAAGTGAGTAGGATATTATGAAATTGCATTTATCTATGTAAGGTAGCTATTGCAACATAGACACATTTATTTTATCCTATGTAATAACAAATATTACTCACTATTCCACAGCTAAGCTGGTTTTCTATCTCTGTCCCAAAGGAACGAGCCAGGGCTTTCCACTCCTAATCCTTTTTTAGTATTTTCTTGTCTGCACAATTTTCTGTTATCATAACTAAAGCTAAGAGGATGTATGCAATGTACAACAGTTAATTGTAGTTATTAAATAGATACCTCATTCTCTCTCTCAAGGTCTTTTTTTTTTTTTTTTTTAAAATATACTCTACAAGACATTCAGACTTGAGCTTAAATCCTCATTCTTTTAGTAATACTGTAGATATTTCAGGTATTCACCTTGTCCTAACAGTCAGGAAAGAATCACCATGAAATTGGATCTGACTGTTACAGCAAAGACAACAACAAAGGAAAACACCCTCCTTCTGTGGAATGGCCAGAGAAAGAGGTCCAAACACATTTGTGCTGTTGATTACTAATTGCATCCACCTTTTCCAGAAAGCAAATACTCATTAAGACATTAGTGTGAAAATTTACAAATACAATTTTTAAAAATCAACACTTGCCTGAATCCCCTATTTTCTGGAGGCAGGAAGTAAGTTGGCAGTTCTTCTGGACCAGGAATTTTGGGGAAAGATTTCATGCACTCTGATCGCTGAGGCCAAAGAATATGCTGTTTGTCCTAAGGGGGAAAGGAATTATTTTTTATTTTCTTCTCAACTTTTTAAATATTCTAATTAACAAGCTAATAAGAACATAAGGAATAGTCTGGAGGAAAAGAAGAGCAGAGATCTTTAAAACTATTATTTTTTCATCTTTTCTGGAATATCAGCAGTTCAGTTTTCTCTCTTTACTCAGCTGTACTGCTTTATTTGCAGCAGATGTTTACAAAGGTAGCTAAGAACAACCCCCTCTGCACTGTAGTAGAGTTTCAAATGATGGGAAACTGGTATAGAGAAACTACAGAGATGCTTATACGTTGAAGAAACTCAGAATGCTACATTCTCCAGTGCTGCCACACATCAAAACTGTAGCCCAAATCCTAAGAAGTTTCACATAAACAAGGACAAGATTCACTCTTTCACAACTCCTCTTTGAAAGGGCAAAGCTTATCCTCTTCACTCACTCTATTGGATTCTACACTCCACACTGAAACGATAGAACGAGCAACAGGGGAAGACTGCAAGGACTGGCTGTGGTCGCTTTGGTTTGCATGATGATCCAAATTCACCGATGTCATACTAGAAGTTGAAGAGTCTTCACCAAACTAGAAACAACAGAAAAACAATATTTAATAAAGAAGAGAGATGGTATATTACTGGCTGAATTTCTGCACATTATTCCCCCCCCCCCCCCATTTATGTAGTTAAGCCTCCCTGATGAGCTGAAATTTGGGTAGCACAAAAAACAAAAATGGAAATTTAAGCCTCTTGATCCACTCACACCATGGAAAAGTAATATTCATGTTGTAAATAAGTCAACAATGAAAACGCAAGTGCAAATGGACAAAAAAATGCTAAAAGGTACCAAGCAAACATTTCTAATAGACCACAAACACAATCTACTTACCTAGAGACCATAGCTCTAGTTCAAGTCAGAGTTACTAAGACTCAAGGCTTGCAAAATTATCTTGATAATCTAAATTTATAATTATAATAATAGGAATAACATCCAAGAAGAAAACATAGCATAATTAAAAATAATTATTCCTGTTTCTTAAACTAATTAAGGGGTAACTCCAGAACACATTCCACATTGCAAAATAAATGAAACCATAATCTTTATATGTAGTTCTAACGCAGCAGCGGTGTTGCTTGGACGGCTGTCATTCTGCATTTTCAGTATTAGTACACACCTTGCTTCCAAAACTTCTCAATATTCCTGTATCAGATTTCCTTGATGCACTGTCTAATTCAAGATATACAATCAGCACTCACAAAACTGGGCTAACACCTTATTTTTGGGCTACAAAAGCACTCACTAGATTCAACACCATCGAGCTCTGCTCTTCCAATTGGTAATTGCTTATGGCAGTTTTGTGCTCCTTCTGGTAGGAAAAAAGGTTAAATTGGAAAGAGCATGCAAAAGTTGTGTAGCTTGAGTCATAAGACAGTGTAATAAACGAAAGAAACTATGATCCATTTTAAGGCGGTAGAGATAAGTGATTGATACAATATTATTTTAAGCACACTTTTAAGCTGTTATGTTGGAATATTCTTTCCACTAAAGAATAATTCTTGTTCCATATACCACACGTACATTAGAAAACTAACTCCTTAGAAAACCTTTGCCTCTTCATTAACATTAGCTGTCTAATGCTTTTTCCTGTCCTCTCTGAATGAAACTAAATTGGAAAATTAAACATGTTATGCTCCTGCTAGCATGCCTGAAATGTAGTATATTTACGTAAGAGAAAGCTGTAATTCCTCAAGTGAGGATTCTTGTACTTCCTAGAAAGAAATACTTGGCTGTTCTATGCAGGTTGAAAAAGCAAAGGAATCAATACAGAAGTGGCTGGTAACTCATAAGAAACTAAAACTTTGGACTAAAATAAAGTTTTTCAATTCAAATAATTCTAATAGTTCTCTTTTCTAAGTAAAACAAAGTCTTATACAATAAACCCTCTAAATGTCTATAATCCGCAGTCGATCTCAGCTTGTATTACTAGCAAAAGAAACTAGCATTAAATACTTTACACTCTGGAAAAGAGACTAAATGATTTCTCACTATAATTGCGACACCCAAAACATAGCCCCTTTGCCAAGCCTCAAAAAAATGGAACTATTTTGCTAATAAGGCCAATGGGACGCAACTTAAAGCAGTGGTATCAATTCACAAACCTGAACGTATTCCACATTTTCAAAAATGTCTCCGCGGTGATAACGAACAGGCTGGTCCCACTGGCAGTGCAAGCTATGCTGCTGGTTGCCCAGTCTACAAATCTGATGGTTCCCTGCAGAGCACAAAACATTTTTTTTCTACTATATAAATGAGGTTTCCGAGGAGACAAAGACAGCATACAGTCAATCACTCCGCCCCAATTCAGTCAATCCTTTTTAATTATTTAATCAGCACAGAGGAAAAGAAGAAAGACTCTTCGAAAGAGTTGAAAAAAACCCTGTTCAAGAACATATTGCAATCCCTTGTTTTAATAAGCAAAACACAACAGCCACTCAGGGCCATCTTAATATATAAAGAAGTTATGTCCTGACATCAGTCTGAATATGTGCAATTCTTTACTGCTATAATGAGCATGAACTCTAAGAAGTTGTACCTAATTGAGCTTCTTTTGCCATCTGTGTCTCGTGAATGATGTTCCTCAATATTTGTTCCTCCTGGATGAGCTTGTACTTGTCTAAAACATCTTGTTGCCTAAGGTAATGGTCATGCTGCTTCTGATACTCCTTCAATTCATTTAATGTTCGCTGAAGTGATCTTGAAAATTCAACAGTAGAAAAGATTTACTTTGAATGCTTTTTAAAATACCAGCTTTTCCTACAGTGTTGCACATTTTCAACTTTGGGTTTCCTAAAGTATTCTTATGAATAATTTTATTGCATAGTCAAAGAAATATAGAAAGTTGAAAATCGTTATTCTATTTGAAATGTAAATAATTGCTGCAACAGAACAATAAAAGTGAGATTGTATGAATTGCCACTAGGATGCTTCTTTAGTTACCTATGCTGGGCTTCCAATTTTTGCTCAAGTTTTTGCTGACATAGGACAGCATGCTTCCTTTTTACAGCTTGCTCAAACCCTGGTTTGGCCTGTAGAGCATGATCATAACACAGGACTGAGTGGTTGTACTCTCCAAGCATCTGAAGAATGACCGAGAGAGAGAATTAGCCATCGTTTGGTAATATTTAATAAAAAATATTCCATTTTTAAAGAAGTCATTAACTCAAATTTTTATGTGTGGTAACAAGCAGCCTGTCACTTCTGAAACTCAAGCCACTATATCTGCTAAAGAAAGGCTGCAGGAGAATTTCCCTGGCATTTATTTCCAAGTGCAGCTAAAAATCTTTGCTGAAAGACAGACTTTTGGATGAAAATATCTTGACAGAATCTTAAACATTAAGCATGAAATGCACGTGGAACACAAGACACATTGTAAAAGAGTAAAGCATTACAAGTCAAGCCAGAAAGATTAAATAATATTCGGTTTTCTACAAGTCCTGGAAAATAAAGATAGTATTTACTGCGTATATATTTCCCAAAGTGTAATAGCTGGTAAAGAAGTCACTGTAATCCAGAGCTGCATGGACCACAATAGCTGCATCTGCAGAGAAGTGAGCCCGGTGCAGAATATTTGCCAAATTTACCAGTGCAATATCTTTATTTTGCCTAAAAGAAGAAAAGAAAATGAAAAGAAAAAAAGAAAAATCAGACATTAAAAGAAAGTCAGACGGTGTTAAGAATCATGCATAAGGATACATTCGTCAGTCACATATTAAATATGTAATTTGACAGAAAAATGTCTAAATTATATATATGCCTAGTATAGCACATAAAGACTAAGAACAAGTACAATGGATTATTCCTTAGGATACAGTCTTAGAAACTAACACCTGTTAACTAATTAGGATAACTAGAAAAGCAATCTGAAAAGAAATGTTTATTAGCAATTCTTACCTTGAAGAAAAATGAAGGGCACGCATAGCACATTCTACTACTTGGTATGGCTCATTCTTTATTCGCCAGTAAAAAGAAGCCATATTATAGAGTACCCAGGAGGAAGAGTTCTGCAGTAGAGAGAAACACAGGAACTGTACTAACTACTAAGACATGAACTAAAAGGTTAATCAGGGCTTTAATTACTATGGGATGGAAAGCTGAGCACCAAACCTGCTCTAAGTTATGCTCTTCCTCTGGAAAGCTGCCATTTGGCAATAGTTGTGAATGTTCAGGAAGAATGAACTAGCATATAAATGTGTTAAAGAAACAGAACTTCTGCCCTTCAGACAGGTAAAAATTCAAAATGAGATGAAGTGAGAAGTGACAGTAGTTTAAGCATCAGCAGCTTAGCTGGAGTTCAATGAGAGTTCCTATATTTTGCAGGAAGGCATTTAATAAAAACATACACATTTCAGTACTATTGTTTCTTCTTTGTTCTTTAAGTACCTGCATTTTTGTTTAAAAGTTCTTATTACCTTGACAGAGCAATGAATGTGGCTTGCCAGACCACACAAATACATGAGTCATTAAAGATGACAGTAAGTATCTATTTACTGGCTTTGCTGATGCCTTCTCCTACCCTCTGCTTGCCTAGCAGAGAATGTTTTTAGTCTGCCTTTTGTAACAGAAATGTAAACCAAAAGTACATGTGCGAAACTAGTACTGGATCTGATTGCATACCAGTGTACCAGGCATATCTAATCTTGTGAGACCTTTCCAGCACTCCTTTTGTGCATACAGTAAGATTACAGTTTCATACCTTCATTAGCCCGTCATAAATACGATGACCTATTTCCTCTATACTTCTTCCCAGCCTCCGTGATAAGTATGTGAAGATTGGATCTTCTTTAGGTAACAAGGGTGCGGAAAGATTAACTCTTTCTTGGACACCCTAAAATAAAAATTGAATATAGGTATTTGCTGACACTTTAACTAAAAGTAGAGAAATATACACAAGAGCATGACTCCCAGGAAAATTTACAGCTTGGTTATTTTACATTCCTATCATCCTTTCGTATCAAGATCTTAGGGACTTGACAGGATAATGTCACCTTTGACAGATGAATAATATATATTATTATAGATAGGCAAACACTAGAAGCAGCCAAAAGCAGCCTCTGCTTGTGAATGCTATAGGAGAAATATTAATTTCTGGTAGCACTCTGTATCTGGCAGCTATTGATTTCACTAATGACCACTGAAGCACTCGACTCATGTTTGTCGGGTTACATGCACACTATGAAAGTATCCCTACATCTCTTCTTCTCTTTCTTCCTTCCCCAACAGCAAACATACTCCTTTCAAAAGTACATCCAGACCCAGGAACAGAGCTAAAAAGCTTCAGTTCCTGTTTTGTCTGTAAGAAAATCCTTATTTGTAGACGAAAAGTTATTTTAAAGACTTGTAATAAACTAAATATCAAGATATAAGCACTAAAGCTGTGACTGCATTAGAAAATTTGCTCATATAATACCGTTGACAAAAACAATTTTTGCACCACACTTCCACTGTAACCTTCCTAAAGCAGATGAACTTTGTACTAGTAAAGAACAATTATCTCATACCCTAGCTTAGGGCTTGGCAGTCAGATACCAAAGAAACAGTCAAGTACGTTAGGAGCTACCGACAAGCCTGCAAACAATTTTCTGACCCAGAATCTTCATACAGTTTAATGACCCTGTTCAGCACTCTCCAATTTTCAACTGAAACAATTCACAAGTTAGAAGCATTTCCAATGAAAGCTACCATTTTATTAATGAAACGTGTTATGAAAACCAAAATACTCCATTTTCCTAAAAATACCCTCTAAAATAAGGCAAACAATAACAAAAAAGAAACAGGATCCGTGTATCTGATGGAACTGTCCTCCTATAAGCAGGTACTTTAATCAGGGCACAATTGTGGTTTAAAAAAAGTCTGAAACAGTCTTGAAAGATTACAATACCTTTCAACCTTGACTGAGAACTGCCAGTAAGAGTTTTCTATTCCACTTTCTGATGGGGAAAAAAAAACCATTCTTGCATTTGCTCGCTTACCCGTAAGTGCTGAAAAGCATGAATACTGTATGGAAGATCTAGAACTTTTGTACAGTCTGGCTGCTGCAGGTCTGGAGGCACTGGCGACTTCGTGTCTATATAGTCTTCAGGGCTGAGGACATAACAACATAACACAGCAGACTCCAGATTAAAATACTGCTGAAGTTCAAAAGAGACAGTACTGTAGTTGACAGACACAGTATTCGGATTTGACTGTTACAAAAATCCTGTGTTTGAGCACATTAGACCATTTCTGATGTCTTCCCAGATTTCAGTTGTATCAGGATGTCATCACTATAGAATAAAGTAAATAAATTTCTGTCTGCTTGAGAGAAAACATCAACATTTGGATAGTCTCCAAAATGTATCAGCATCAACCTAGTGTATCACTGCTATGATTAATGATTATCTGCCAGGCAAATGGCAACACATGCAGATTAGAAGACTCTTCAACTGAAACAAACAAACAAACCCCAAGTATTAGTGAGAAGCCAAAATGAAGATATCTGAGGACAAAATTAATCTTTTCCCACTTCAAGTACTCATCTGATTATGTTAAAAAAATAAAACTACAAAACCAAAACAGTCAGCCCTGAAGATGAATTACCAATGAAGCTGAACGTCAAGCAGACTGTCCACACATCCTTTACTTGCTAAACACAGGGGATGAAATATGACCAGAAGGTTCAACAGCTTGGTAATCAACAGAATTTCATTCAAATTTAAGTCAAGACAGTTTCCACTACAAGAAAGTGTATCTAGCTCAAAACACCCAAAGCACATTCAAGCAAATTCAACCCCCTTCTACATGATGCACTTCAGTTTAATTCACATGTCTGGTCATATCAGTATAGAGTTACAGTGGTAGAACTGACTGGGAGCCTGGGAATAGAATGGAGAAGTTTCAGGGTAGGGCTAACATGGACAGTTTGGGGGAGACAGCATTTCTGTGTCGTACCCTTTCATAATCAGTGGCAGAGGTTGTTTCAATTTTATTCCACACTAACACAAAATAAAACAACTGTACTCTAAAGAACAGCCAGTGATAGTATTTTTCTTTTTACTTGCATTTAGAGGTTTTGTTGATTTTTTTCATTCAGTAAAAATCTTAAAAGTATAAAGCATCTTATTACCGGATATCTTTGCTTTCTAAGGTGATGTACGTGCCATCGTATAGATCTAGGTCCCCCAAGGGCACCTTTGCTTTAATGCAGTCCGGATCCTCTTTATTATGCCTTTGTTCCAGCCCTGTGTCTCTGTCCTCATTTTCCTCTATATGAATCTTTTGAGCAACTAACTGTTTCTGTAGGAATAAAAAAAAGGAAACAGAAGAATGTATATTGATGAAAGCATAACTCTACAGCTGCTAGGAGTTGAACAGTCCAACTTTTTCCTTAAAACAAAGTCCATTTGAAGAAAATCTAAAACAGTCTTTTCAAATTTTGGGAATATTTCCCTATATTTTATAACATCTGTAGGACATTTTTTTATTTAGATGGAATACAAATACTTTCATTAGAGATGATACGACTTGAAGAGACACTTATTTCTCCTGCTGTACCTAAAAAGAGGGCTAATAGCATTTCGAATTCGTGGTAGGCCATTCAGAAAAAGAGGAAATAGTTGTTAACAGTACGTCAACTTTTCCGTATTTGGACCCTTTTCCTCCACAGTAAGACCTCATGGAAATAGTATTGGAGATTGCAAACAAAATGAACTTCTTAACCATTCAGCGTGCTAAGTACAACTGAGGTGGCAGGCTAATGCAAGAATTGAGACTAATTTCTATTAGCTTATGATGTGCCTTAGGAGCTACCTTTCACCCCATAAAGCTCATAGGTATTGATTACTACCAACAGTGAATGGACTAACGATCTGTCCCAGCACAGTAAGCTGCATTTAATTCTCACCTAGATCTGCAAATTGAAACCCCATTAAATATCATAAGGATTTGTGTATGTGAAATGAGAAGAAAATTTGCATTTTTAATTAAAGCCATACACATTTGATTACACATTACTATGCAATACTGGAGATATATACAGTAGTAGCAACTTGTACAAGATCTTACAATAGATAACTTCTGCTGCTGAAAGTAATTTGTATGCCACAAATTGTACATTAATTTCCAAACCCACAACCCATGTCCTGAAAAGCTTGCAACTATTGTTCCATCCATAGCTAAAATGTCCATTACCACAAAAATGAGTATACCTTGATAAGAAAGACTGGCTGAATACAGTCACACAAGGGGCAGTCCTGCTCTTCTTCCTTCCTTCCACTTCTCCCATTCACCTAAAGCTACGTCTGGTGCTCGTCTAACTTTCCAGTTAGCTAGTTATGCTAATCTGACAAAACCAAAGCTGGCACAAGAGAAAGGAGTGCATGGCCAGAAGAAAGGCTGTGAGCTGTTAGCCTGCCCAGCCCATATTATATTTAAACTTTAGTTTTAAAGTTATCAGTTCGAAGTTCATTAAAGCCCTTTTCAGAAGGGTGTTCTCAGACCCTTTTTCAATAATAAATGGGCTTGAACAAAAACAGAGGTGACCTCCTCTGTATTCTTCTGGAATATAGTAGTCAGCAACAGAATCCAGTACCTAAGTGACTTTACTTAAAAATGTTAGGATTTATGGATAACACAGGGAGGGAATGATGCAACTGGGGGCAACAATAACCAGTTGAGCAAACTTGAGGCACAAAATTCTTGAGATCTGAAGAATTCTTCATCCTTTCACTGAAGCAGAATTATGCCAATAACGACTTCTGTTCCCCATCTAAATCTATCACTAAAAAGCCTGTGAAAAAACCTGTATTTTCAGAAATTAGTTAGTACTTAACGTTATGCTTTACCTCCAGTTCTTTGAGGTAGTTAACTGTTGTTTCTTGTCTCATTAGTATTACCAAATCATGTGGGTTCCTCAAGTTCATTGGTGAATCCACCTGCAAGACATTTCGACAGTCCATCATGTAAGACATTCTCCTAATTAGCGCGATTTTAAAAATTAAAAAGTTATGTTCATTCAGCTACAGTTTGTTTGTTCAGAGGTTTTCTGTCCACTCAGCATTCATAATATGTCCATAATTTAAATCTATACTTCAAACAACATTGTTATTTGAGAATCCAATTCAAACCATGCTTTAATTTTAAACCTATTTTAGTTTATTCAGGCACACAAATTCTAAGCATAAGAGGCAAGTAAATTTCTCACAACAAACATTACTAAGAGTAGGTACTGCTGAAATATTAGATACCTTAAATTGCAATTGCAAAAACCTATTTTCTTTTATATCTTTAAAATTCCTCCATCATGTCCCTCAATAGACATAAAGCACTTCAGTTTCAAGTCAACTCCTCCATGCAACTAATTGAACACACCAGCCTAGCATTAAAATCTATTGCCTTCAGGATTAAGACATAAATGAACAAAATCAAGATGTAAGCAGACGAAGACTGAAAACTCTGTTACAGAAGACCATGCTACAGCTTCCATAGCTATGCACAGGAGTTGGCAGCTCAATGAAGAGCGACATTATAGGTAAGTCACAGACAAAAGTGGTTACATGCCAGACCTTTACTGGTCCCTAATTGGGCTCAGTAAGTATGGCACTTCACTCGACAGCTGAAATACCCTAGCCTTGTCTTCATGCCAAATCAATTCTGCTGCCTGACTGGGTGGGGGAAAGTCACTACAGTTGAGAAGGTGGTATATGAGCAGCTGAGCTGATCCAAAGGCTCACCACAGCTGAAAGGCTCACCTCCAGGCTTCCAGCCCCATTTCCTCCAATCTGTCAGCATGATACTAGTTACTCCTGCATGTCAGCTCTGGTGCCCACCAGGCTCTCTTGTGAGCTATCCCAAACTCAGTAGTTGAACAGGACATAATCCCCTATTGGCTGCTTTATCTGAGCTAGTAAATTAAATTAGCTCACGGAGGATTCAATGAGTATGAGAACAGAAGCAAGGAAATGGACAGGAGTATGTGATGACAGGATGAAAGGACGAAGGGTGGCAAGGACAGCAAGATCTCGCATTTTTAACATAATGGCAGTGTCCTGGTTTCGGCCAGTCTGAGCAGGACAAGATGTAAAAAATGTGCTCTACACCACAGCCAGGGAGAATGGCCCTACCTGGAGCCTCTGGCAGAAAGCACCAGGGGAGACTCGAGGTCGACCCCTGGGGTTTTGGAGTCGGGGATACAGAGGATCCGAGGCCCGCTATACTCCAACAGAGAAAGAGATATTGGCAGCATATGAAGGGGTTCGAGCTGCTTCAGAAGTAGTTGGTACTGAAGCACRGCTCCTYCTGGCACCCCRACTGCYGGTGCTGGGYTGGATGTTCAAAGAGAGGGTCCCCTCTACACATTATGCAACCGATGCTATATGGAGTAAGTGGGTCGTGCTGATGACACAACGGGCCCGAATAGGAAACCCCAGTTGCCCAGGAATCTTGGAAGTGATCACGAACTGGCCAGAAGGCAAAGAATTTGGAATGTCCCCAGAGGAGGAGGTGACGCGTGCTGARGAGGCCCCACTGTATAATAAACTCCCAGAAAATGAGAAGCAATATGCCCTGTTCACTGATGGGTCCTGTCGTCTTGTGGGAAAGCCACAACCATCAGATGTGGAAGGTTGCTGTGTGGAGTCCGATACGACCAGTAGCAGAAACTGCTGAAGGAGGAGGTGAATCGAGCCAGTTTGCAGAAGTGAAAGCCATCCAGCTGGCCTTGGATATTGCCGAACGAGAGAAATGGCCAGTACTTTATCTCTACACTGACTCATGGATGGTGGCAAATGCCCTGTGGGGGTGGTTGCAGCAATGGAAGCAGAACAACTGGCAGCGCAGAGGTAAACCTATCTGGGCTGCCGCGCTGTGGCAAGATATCGCTGCCCGGGTGGAGAACCTGGTTGTAAAAGTGCGTCACATAGATGCTCACGTACCCAAGAGTCGGGCCACTGAAGAACATCAAAGCAACCAGCAGGTGGATCAGGCTGCTAAGATTGAAGGGGCTCAGGTGGATCTGGACTGGCAACAGAAGGGTGAATTATTTATAGCTTGGTGGGCCCATGACACTTCAGGCCATCAAAGAAGAGATGCAACATATAGATGGGCTCGTGATCGAGGGGTGGACTTGACCATGGACACTATTGCACAGGTTATCCATGAATGTGAAACATGTGCCGCAATCAAGCAAGCCAAGCGAGTAAAGCCTCTCTGGTATGGAGGACGATGGCTGAAATATAAATATGGGGAGGCCTGGCAGATTGATTATATCACACTCCCACAAACCCACCAAGGCAAGCGCTATGTGCTCACCATAGTGGAAACAACCAGTGGATGGCTGGAAACATATCCTGTGCCCCATGCCACCGCCCGGAACACTATCCTGGGCCTTGAAAAGCAGGTCTTATGGTGACATGGCACCCAGAAAGAATTGAGTCAGACAACGGGACCCATTTCTGCAACACCCTCATAGACACCTGGGCCAAAAAGCATGGCATTGAGTGGGTGTATCACATCCCCTATCATGCACCAGCCTCCGGGAAAATAGAACGATACAATGGACTGCTAAAGACTACACTGAGAGCAATGGGTGGTGGGACATTCAAGCATTGGGATACACATTTAGCAAAAGCCACCTGGYTAGTCAACACCAGGGGATCTGCCAATTGAGTGGGCCCTGCCCAGTCAAAACTTTTACGTACTGTAGATGGGGATAAAGTCCCTGTAGTACACATAAAAAATATGCTGGGGAAGACAGTCTGGGTTACTCCTGCCTCAGGCAAGGGAAAAGCCATTCGTGGGATTGCTTTTGCTCAAGGACCTGGGTGCACTTGCTGGGTAATGCAGGAGGATAGGGAAGTCTGATGTGTACCTCAAGGGGATTTGATTTTGGGTGAAAATAGCCAATGACCTGATTTGTATGACGTTAATTGCTATATAATACTGTATGTCACCACTTCTATGGTTACTATATGCCATATCAATGGTAKTACAGTAAGAATCACCCAGATTAATGAAGAATGAACTTTAATGAAACTGAGCAAAGTGCAGCAATGATAGAACTGGACAAGCGCAGCGATAATGGAAGCAGAACTGGCTTCAGGACGCAACAATCCAACACCACACACCATCTCTCCTGCCCTGAAGGACTGTTATGACAGATGGAGCCCAAAGTCATGGACTAAATGAACTCAACAAACATTTTAGAGGGATGGCCCATAGACTAAGGGAATGATATGTGTGTGTATATATCAAAGGACAGGAAAAGTGGTAGTGATTAATTGGAATGTATTGCAAGTGTGGGACTTGGACATGACGTAGATGGTGTAGAATAAGGGATGGATACTATCCTGGTTTTGGCTGGCATAGAGTTAATTTTCTTTCTAGTAGCTGGTACAGTGCTGTGTTTGGGGTTTAGTATGAGAATAATGTTGATAACACACTGATGTTTTAGTTGTTGCTAAGTAGTGCTAACACTAGTCAAGGAGTTTTCAGCTTCTCATGCCCTGCCAGTGAGAAGGTGGGAGGAGGCACAGCCAGGACAGCTGACCCAAACTGGCCAAAGGGATATTCCATACCATATGACGTCATGCTCAGTATATAAACTGGGGGGAGTTGGCCGGGGGGCGGCAACTTCTGCTCGGGAACTGGCTGGGCATCAGTTGGCGGGTGGTGAGCAATTGCATTGTGCATCACTTGTTTTGTATATTCTTTTATCATTATTATTATTATTTTCCCTTCCTTTTCTGTTGTATTAAACTGTCTTTATCTCAGCCCACAAATTTTATTCCCCCCCCCCCCCCCCGATTCTCTCCCCCATCCGACTGCAGGGGGGAAGTGAGCAAACGGCTGTGTGGTGTTTAGCTGCCAGCCCAGTTAAACCACAACAGGCCTACACCAAGATGTTCCTGGATCTGCTCAGTTTCCATTCAAGCTTTCAGGATACGGAACTAGCTACCGCATAAAGATGTAAGCACTACCTGTATGTTAGTGCTGATACCTCTACATGGGCTGTCCACCCCCATGATATCTGTCCAAACTTGGTGACGTTATAATTTAGTGGAAAAGTCTGCCATATATACACGTGCAGGGGAACCTCCTGAACTCCAACTCTTCATTTTTCGTCAACTTTCCAAACAACTTGGACACGTTTCTGGGACTCTCTCTTATTGCAGAGAACTGCATTTCCAGCAGGACAACAGCAAATTTCCTGGTCATTTTAATGTGTGCTGTCAACATTAAGCCTTGGGCCATGTTCTCTTGGCTGTGAGTCAGATAAGAAGCTCAAATCTACTTTCTTTGGACTACTGACTTTGAAGTCTACATTCCTTGCAAGCCTCCCTCCTGAGTAAGCATCCTATCCTCTAGGATGAAAACATTTGTTCCTTTTATCCGCTCCCCCCCCCCCCCCCCCCAAAAAAAAAAACCCAACCCCTCAGGGTGGTTTTGGCTAAATTTGGCTAAGCATTCCTTTCCCAATCAAAAGCTGAACTGCTTCTTTTAGTACAGAGCCATTTTGGCAGGTGACTACCTACACAGTCCAGATACTGACACATAACTCATTTTCTGCCCTAGCAAATTAATTCTGTTATATCACCAGATGAATAGAAAATCATAGGTGCTACTGACACCAGTTAATTTTTACACTATGAATTTGGAGATTATGGATCTAACTGTTGCCAATAAAGGGTGACCAAGTATCCGCAATGATCCAGAGAAGCACAGAAAATACCATATCAAAAAAACTAACGATGTTGTTAGTTGAAGTATTAAAGACTACAGCATTTTACTTAGTCATATTTCATATTTCCTCCTATGGGCCCCACCTCAGTTTGAACTGGTTGCACACAAAACCAGAGCTATGCACTGAATGTAGCACTTGTTCATGCCTCATTTGCTAGTGAAACTACTGTGGTATGTGCAAGCGAATGAAAGATGAATTTGCAAAGAAAATAAGGGAAAGTTTTACTGTGTTTAAAGCTCTTAATCACCCATTCCAAAATAGCACTGTTCCTCTGACATCTAAAGGCTGCTTGCATGATACAATACAGTCACTGAAAGCAAAGTCAACTATCAGTGACAAACTACATCTGAGGAGCGATTTTTTGCAGAAAGTTATGCAGGCATCACCATTTAGAAAGCCTTATTCTGAAAGATGAAGGATCTTGGCTTATCATTCATTCAGAAACGGAATGATATTCAGGGAGAGCTTCTGTTTTTAACTTTCAATAAAACAGTCTCATGAGAGTTAGGTCTGAATTTAGCGTTTGGGAATTTGGAGTGGTATGTTACCAATCCAGTGTGCACGGGTTGACAGAAAAGCAACGCAACAAGTACCAAATTCCTATCAACTACTACCTGGCAGCAGAAATCAAAGTGACAACAACAAACAGCAATGTTGCTGAATTCATTCATAAGGTTATGTCAATCCACCGGGAAATCATCTCAAGTTAAGCAGCATGCATGCTATTTTTCTTTAGTCTTCAGATTTTCACTTCCAGACCTCAGTTTGTCACCAGCAAATGAGCACTTTCTAATAATAGCAAAACCCTTCAACCTAGTAGAAAGTTAGTATTATTAAATAACCTTAGCAGTCATTATCTCTTTAAGACCAATGCAGTGCGTAAACAAAAAGCTGTAAAACCAAAACTTTAGTAGTAAATCCAACCTTACATTTATTTACATTTGATCATTTCTGACTCTGAAAGTTCAAGGCTTCCACTGCAAGAAATTATCAGAGTAAAGACTATTATTAGCTCCTAAAAATAAAAATCCATTTTAGATGCAATAATTTCGGAAAAAGAATTTGAATGGAAAAATTAAGCAGCTACACTGGACAATCATGCAAGGCTTGCAGAAGAAACTTGAGCCAGCACATCCAATGCGTTCAGAGCACTTCTGGCAGCTTGTAAAAGTGAGTTGCATATACTGTATCAGTGCTTATACTCTTCAGTTTATACACTTACGGTATGAAGGCATTACAAAATGATAACTGAGGAAATAAAAAGCATTCAGATCTACAAAAAAATGCTATACGACACAAAGGAAAATGGATTCTTAATTGAAAACCACAGGAGATCTTATGATATCATACCTGCAAATGAGGAAAATAATGCCAACTTGGCCTTCAACAGGCATCAGTTTGGATGATGATGGTGCTCAAACTTAAGAATTTCATAGAATTTAAAGTGCAATTTCCTGATCTGCTTAGATTGATCCAAAAAAATCACCCTGCTGCCAAGTAGGGGAATCCTCCCTTTTCTTACTACCTGTAATCTTATAGCTCTACTGAGAAACAGGCCAGCCAATTCAGCTGAAAAATAACTTCAAAGATTAAACAACTCATTTTCAGCCAGATCAGCAGGCTAGTTTGAATTGGCCTCAGGTGAGCACTTCATCATCCCCCTCTCTGTAGTGACAGCCACATGGCGCTCGAACTGCAACCTGTTCCTCTCAGATCCAGCCAGCAATACTGTCAAGACTTCTGGTTCATTATGCACCTTCTTACAACATCCCTCCCCAGATCAAACATGTTTTCTTTTATAGTGGCAGCTGTTTCTATAGCTGGAAAAAGACAAAGCTGACCTACTCAGCTGTGAAGAGCACCAATACTGCATTTGCCATCGAGGGCAATAATGCCACCTCATGAAGAATTTAGCACAGCGAGTGGGTAGCAAACAAAGATATAACATCCACATAATCTACACAGCAGAAGTAACAGTAGCAGCAGTGGTAAAGATAAGTGGGCAGCAGCACGTGCTGAAATCGAGAACGCACACTCAGGGCCCTGCAGGGCTCACCACCTGGGTGCTCACACTTCGCCCCGTCCTTGCTGCTGGTGCTGCTTGTGCTCAAGTGCCACCTAGCATGTTCCTGCTTTCCAGTGCAGCCATATCCCAAAACCCAGAAAATTATACCCCGAATAAAAACAAGACATGCCAGAACTTTCCTGTGGGCTGCTGCTTAGAAAAATTCAAAGAGATGACAACACACCCCGAAAACTTAGAAAAGCCCTCAGAGCTTCACTCACCTGTCAAATAATTCTTTATTCAGAAATACAATAGTCCAAATAAAACGTATTTGATGGATACCTGGAGACTGTTCTGGATTACACCCCTTCCTTCTGTAGATTCTTCCCACAAGAAAAATACTCTAAAGACTCTAGGTAGATTCTAGAAGATAGCGGTTTAATTCAGTCTCATGTCATGCTTGTGCTCTCACAGATACTCGCCGCCTTTATTTAATAGTCACCCAGAGACTGATCTGATTCTGGAAACGCCTCCAGTTTCAAGAAAGTATCTAAAACAAAACAAGAAGAGGCTGGTTCCACCAGAGAAGTTCTGCATAAAATATCAACTTATTTTTCTTTTCTTTATGTCTGTTGCCTTTGCACAGTTGAACAACATCTTCATGGCATCAATTAGAGAAAATATTTCTTTAGATAGAAAACAGTAAGCAACATGAATGGTACTGGATCATTTTGAGGAAAGAGCACATTATATCCACAATTGCATACGATCTTACGGTACAAACGGTATGTATTTACCAGCTCATAGCCATAGCTCCCCTCTGTTATGACAGCTCAGGTATTTGCAAATAATTGTGTATTGAAAGCCTCCTGCTGTGAAATAAAGGGCGTACGTGGCCCCTGTCTTACTAAGCTTCACCAGACTTGCTGACGATACAGTTCTGGGACTGCTGGAATAAATAAAAGTTTGTATTTGTTCTGAGCACTGCTGAAGATGTGTGTGGTACAGTGTTTGCATTTAATGTCAGTTTTTAAACAATTAACTAGTAAGGAAAACAGAAAAAAACTTTGCTCTGGAAACTAGCATAGGTCTGACTTCAACAGTTAAAACCTTATTAGAGGGCAGGTGTTACTTCAAAAGCTGTCATGTTTTATTTCAACACTGTAACAGTTGCAATCAAATACCCAGGTGTTCTCAGATGCTTCTTTTTACCTTAGGATTGAATCTACTGCCAGGCAGGACTTGGTCTCACTTTAATGTGTTACACTCTCTTCCCTGCCACACAGAAAGTTGCAGACACCCCCCTACCCCAGTGTTAAAAACCACTTCACATTTGATGCTTCCTGTCACATTTAAGACAGGAGCTGAGGATGTTACCATAAATTCAAATTGCATTAGAAATGCGATATAGGACAGTAGCCTGCTAATACTACAGATCCTTCACCCCTTCATGCAAAGTCTGTTGTGCCTCATCATCTGATTAGGGGAGTCAGATGAGTGAAAAAGAAATGGATATTGTGATTTAGCTCATCTTTTGCAAAATGTAAGCAACTCCCCACAAGACTCTGCTGGGATGAAACGGGAACAGATGTCAACCTGCAGAGCACCTACAGCCTCATGGTGAGGAGAGTGGAGACTCCTGTGCCAGAACAGATGCTTGTTCCAACTTACTCATTTTTAACTCAAAGCGTTAGGCTGATGGCAAAGCACCACATTCATTTACTCTTCCTCCAAAGTGCTGAAACTGTGACATTCAAGACTAAGTGCTTGAAATGCAAGAATCTGACTTCAATTCAAACACAGTAAACAGGAAAAAAACAGTAAACAGGAAAAAAATAGTACTGAAAAGCTTTCCTCGAACCTCTGACAGCTACTATAGCTATACTGCAGAAAGACTGCCAGTAAACCACTTTTAGAATGTGTTCTCTGTTCAACTTTGCCCAAAGGTGAAAGTTTCTTTATAAAGCACAGCTCAAATTTATTCACTGTCACAAAGTACACCAAGAACCTGATTCAGCAAGAAACACACAGAATTTGTGTAACAAAAAAAAGACATCGGAGTTGAATTGAACCCTGAAGTTTTAGAGAGTCTCCTGTGTTACCTGCATATATCAAAGTCACTGAATAATTAGACTTGTAAGTTTTGCCAAACCTTCCGGTATATTTTTCCCCAGGATCCAGTTATAATGCACAGGAAGTAAATTTTTAAAATGAGGGTCAACGAATGCCTCAGTCAACTATTTTTAGGTAAGGCTTTTTTTAAAGTACTGTGGCAATCCCACTGTTAACTGAGGCACAGGAACACCAAAATCAGAACAGCAATTAGTGCCTCTGCATGTCCTAAAAGTCTTCTACTACATGCAGAAGGCAGATTATGACAGAAAGAAGCTGGAAAAGATACTACATCAAATGATGGTGTACAGCAAAATGGGCTCCTTGTACTTGTTTTATAGATAGTGGATCTTTTGTCACTGTACTTGCAAAATGAAGGCAATTCCCACTCAAATAGACTGGAACTCCTTGCAGTCTCAAGTGGGGGTGAAGGATCTAAAAACTGATGCTTGCCTTTTGTTATATTCTTGCTCTTTTGAGATACTCTACACTCCAACATGATGCTACCGTGGCATCTTTTCTGAAAAAGCCAAAAAAAATTCTGTATAGGTTTCAGTGCAAGACAAGCTACAAAACTGGAAAATATATGCTTTGGCTTATCCAAATGATGAGCAGGGAGTGTTGGAAGATACATGTTCCAAGGGATGTCACTGAAAAATTCACACAGAAAAATGATACTGAATTGGGTTTTTATAATAAGTATTGAGCCATTTAAAAGCTTACAGCTGCAGAATCTGTTAACAAACAGCATTAGGTGTTTGGATATTATTAAGAGTAGCTGCACTACAGGGAAAACAGAAATTTTAAACACTTACAGCACTTCAAACATAAACCTAACAAAGTTGCAGTATTATTGAATAGGTCTGCTCAACTGAGATCACTTCCAGAGAGCAAACCAGCTATGAATATTGTAGATAACAGATCTAAATACATCAAAGGAAAACAAGACTTCATTTGTAACACCACTTGTCTGCAATGTGTTGTTGGTCATACTTAAGGGTACAAAACAAATTTCCAATGTGTATATTCTAGCTAAGTTTTATATTCTACAGTAACAAAACAGATGCCAGCCATACACTCAACTGAATCAAAACAAGAGATGGAGAGATCACTCATATACATCTGTAATGAACAAGTACTTGTTTTCATAAAGGCAGACTGGTTCCTGCTGCATGCTCACTGCCAAATCCTAAAAACATTAAGTGTTCTAATGTTGAAAATACAGAAAAAGAAAAATACTAATTAGACTTACAAGATATCTAAAAAGGTTAACCCTGAGCAGTAATTTCTTCAGCAAATGAACAGCAGACAGCCCATTAGTTTTTTCTGGTTAAACTTTAAGGGAAATGACTTTATCCAGTGATGTATTTTTAGGACAGGCACTTGACACCATGGTTCTCATTTCCTAACTGGTTAGCAACAGGTAGGGATTCAGCTTTAAATGTAAAAAAAAAAAAAAAAAACACCAAAAAACCAAACACAAAACAAACACCACCCCCACCCAAAAGAGTTCAGCTACATGAAACAACAGTGGATTCCACAGTCTCGCTGACTTTGCTTTTTTGGGCTTTGATGGGGCCTTCATGCAAACATGTGCTTGGGCCACTTCCAGGCTAGCGTTTTGCTGTGAAGCTCACAATATGGGGAAGGCATGCCAGGCACCAAGCACAGCTTTCACCACAGAATAATCAGTTTTGAATAGTTGATTCATTTCATCTTGTCAATTTGTCCTACCCTTACTCTAAAAGTGACGGAAAACAGGATGAGAGGCCAGGAAATCAAAGTGTGAGGATGCTAAGAAAAATGGGACCTGGGAGCCTCCCTGTGCCTGGAGGACAAAGGCTGTACGGAAACACCAGGAGTGGAGGGGCAAGCAGGACATGGTGCCTACACACGGTCAGAGCCACCGCTGGGGCCTTCTGGACTTACAAACTGAACCACCTTGGTGTATGTTACTATGCTGGGTTAAATCCAGACGTTTTTGTATTAAAGCTTTGCTGTCAGCATTCAAAACCTGGCATAAGTTTACTTGCTAGACTGCGGCAGGTGTGAGGGGCATGGGCACCAACAGCTGTATTTCAGCAGCCCTTCGGATCTGCCTCAGATGCAAATCTTTCACTGCTGAGTTAAGAACAGTGAAAGCTACTTCTCCTCCATCACTGCCTCAAAGAACAAAATATTTGCATTTCTGACTGCACTCCACATACAGGCTACCACAAGGCCTATTTTTATCAAATTTGGATCTAGCCATGACCTTCACAGCGATACAGAAAGACGGAGGCTGCGCTCCCCTGTGAGCGGGCAGCGCTGGTGAAGTGTGGTTCTAGGTCAGCAGCACCTCATTGGGGACAAGGACGTTAAGCGTCTCAGCCATTCACTACACAAAATGTTCAGGTTCAAACTTTTTGAATATACCTATGAAAAGGCAGAAAATTTAAAGTGAAGTTTTTTTTTTTTTAGATTATTATTTTTCACACTAGAGGAAGGCCTAACTCCCACAGTCTTTTGGTGATCAAGAGAGAAGTTTTAAAACAGAACAAGTTTCCCTTTTCCTGAGGATAAGCTGACGTATGCTTCAAAACCATCATGCTTCAGCTTGTCACCCTGGGGTTGGATGACATCTAATGAACTGCAGTAGACTCACACCAGCCTCCAGCCTAGGTCTCTTTGCACACACTCATAAAGAGGCACTGGCAACTATTTTGGGGAAGGCACGCTACGTTACACACTTCAGTAAGAACGAACAATTTTTTTTTTTTTTTTTTTTTTTTTTTTTAGCACACAACAGACTTGGAAGGATAAGAAATTCAGTCAAGAAAAAGGTCATATGGCCAAGCAAACTATCCTTTAGAGAAAGAGCAAAGCAAACGTCCACCTATCATTTTCAAGATAGGACTGACTGATTGCTTAATATATATCGCAAAGATGCTTTTGTAAGCAGCAAATAGCTTTTTATTTGGCTGCACTAGATTTTCAGCTTTCCTTGGTTTTGGACTGCTGCTTTTCCTCTAGTCTTGAGCGTATGGACCACTGTTCTCATCTCAATCTGTTAGCATAGGCGTGCAGTCAGATGATAGACATCACTAATGTTTAACCAACTCTAAAGCCATCCATGAATCATCTTGCTTTTCTGCAACTTAAGGCACGCTCGCATTCAAATCCGCAACCAAACGAACAACTGTTAGGTAATATCTCCCCTCTTTACTTGTACTATGCCAGAATTAAGCACACTACTGCACTGCATGAAATTCAGATGTCACGCTTATTGAGCGGCTAGTCTTCTCAGCCCCGAACAGGCTAACCAGCATTGCTTGTTCATGCTCTTCTCCAGATCATCTCTAACAAACTTCAAAACAGACGACAGCGCATTAAAAACAAAACAACTTTTTGCCAACTCCGATTCCTTGCCAGAGGCTCTTTGCTCCTGGCAACACTTCCCCAGTCCTGCTTTGGACCATCTGCCTGTGAGGTTTCTTTGCTTCTTTTAGTTTAGTTACTCAGAACTAACTTTTTCAGCATTTATAGTAGTCCAGATAAAGGCAGCCCTCTGAGTCCCTGCCAGCTTGCTTGGCTTTAATCACCTCCATCAAGGGATCTTTAGAAAGACCCTGCCTCAGCTCTGGTATGTCAAGTCTCTGAGAGATGATAGCAGCTGGTCCCCACCAGTAAAGCCATGAATGACTACTGAAACTGCTTCCTGCATTGCATTTAATCTGTCACTTGTTTGTCCTCTCTTTACGCCAAGTTTCTCTCTTCTCTTGAATTACACTAGTATTTCTGTAGAGTGGCTAGTTTCCCTACTGGCAGACAAGCACTGTCTAAAATCAGTTATATATTAGCCTGAACTTTATACCGCGAGTTGTGAAATGAGAAGGCTTATAAACATTTGAACTGAGCAGATATAATCTCATTAAAGAGATGATTACTCAGTCCCTGGCTTTGCAGGAACACACATTTGAAGGTGGACTCAGACCAAAAGAAGAATATGAACTGATCCAGAGAGTGATATATTTGACCTGAAAACAGGCTACTGGAGCAACAGATAGAGCTTGATGGCTTTTCTCTTGATGGCTTACTGAGACAACGAAATGTTACATGCACTGCTGGGAATTGATTTGTTTCATCATTCAGAAATGCTCACTAGAAACTGGAACAGCAGGGCCTACTTAGCAAGCACTCCCACTTACTAGATGAGATCTCGCTGATATACTGAAAATCGTTGGCTTTAATTTTGCCACCCCTGCCAGGTTATTATACCACTAGGGACTCCAGCTCAAGTCTCAGTCAGGGTACTGCTGGCTGTCTTATGCCACAGGAAAATCAATCTCACTTGAATGTAGTCTCATATTAAAGCCTTACACCCTTGTTGCACTATAAGGAGAAACAGCTAGCAGAAATTTTAGGGCAATAATATAAAATATTCTCACCCTTTTTCCCTCAAACAGATTCTGGCTATTATATTTTGTATACGGGCCAGGATCTGTAACTTCTGCTTTCAGCTCCTCATCAATAGCGCACTTTGGTAACAAGGAAGACAAGGTTCACAGTAGCAAACTAAAAGCTGCAGGGAAGTCACTGGTGCTTATCTGGACATCCACAGTTAGTGGTTCATTTAGCAGTGTAAATGTCTAGGTCTTACTACCACTTAAGTTTTGCCCACATCTTAATCAATTATATGGGCTTCATTTGCATAAACAGATGTAGTCCAAGTGAAGATTAAGCCTGTCCCTCTGTAAAAAGGTGACAATCTTCAAAAATGTGTTTCAGACTGAGAATGCTAATATTTCTAAAATTAAATAATATAAATGCTAATTAATACCACCACTCTTAGGCACCAACCAGTATTAGCCACTTCCAGTTAGAGACTGCTGTGCTGGAAGGGTTGTGATCAGCAGTGCAAAGTCCAACAGTGGCTGGTCACCAGCAGCATCCCTTGGGGATCAGTACCAGGGCCAACACTGTTTAATGTCTTTACCTAATGACAGGGGAAAAAAGAACCTCAGCAAGCTTAGTGTCCTCTGCAAACACAGGGCGGGGGTGGCCACGGTGGAGGTTGCAGTTAGAGAGAGAGCTGGAGAAACGGGCTGACAGGGACCTCGTGAAGTCAACAACGGCAAGCGCAAACCCAGCACCTGGGATGCAATAGCCCCGTGCAGCAGGAAAGGCTGGGGCTGCCAGAAAACAGCTTTGCAGAAAAGGATGTTTGGGCTCTGTAGGGAAAAAGTTGGCAATGAGCCAGCAGTGTGCCCTTGCAGCTGAGGCGGCCAACTGCATCCTGGGCTGCAGCAGCAAGGCTGGAGCCAGCAGGGCAAGGGAGTGATTATCCCCCTCCAGCAGGCACCCGTGAGAATGCACCTGCTTCAGCTTTCTGTCACCGGTTTCAAGGCCAGCAAAGCCCATTCGAGGTGGTGAGGGGTCTGTAGCACATAACTCACAGAGTGGCTGAGACAAGCAGGCTGGCTCAGCTGCAGGGCGATACCGCTGCTGTTTTCAGCTTCCTAAAGGCAGGGTACAGAGAAGATGGAGCCAGCCTCTTCTTGAGGTGTGACAGTGAGAGGCATTGTACATCTGTTGCTACATGGGAAATTCTGATTAGAAAAGATGAAAAAAATTTCATGCTGAAGGCAGTCGATCACTGGACCAGGTGCCCAGCAAGGTTGTAAAATCCCCACCCCTGGATGCAAAATTTAGACAGGCAGGGCCCTCAGCGACCAGATCTAGTTGGCCCCGCTTTGAGCTGCAGGGCAGGCAGCATTACTCTGTGACCCTATTTAGGTTATTGCGTCCGAACCAGCAGCAGCTGAAGCTTATTCCAAACACGAGTCTTGACTTACACAGCTGTCTTCTAGTAGGTAAGGTGCTTCAAAATTCAAACTTGGGCTGCTGTGCAAGCAGCAAGAACTAGCACAACTGGATGTTCAGAGGAGGAGTCTAGAGTACTATGGAAGAATCTGATGCGACAATATTTTTCTACAAAACAAGAGTAGATTAATTAGAACTAGTAGAGAAGCCGATAAGATGACAGGCAATGCTCTACGCACACTGAGAAGCTGAAATGCCAGACACTGCAGAGAAACACAAAAAGCTGCACAGCCAAAGAGTTTGAGACAAATGTGGACAAAAGCCCCACTAAAAATGCACAAAGTAAAAATAGCTGGAGAGAAGGATTGAATGCCTAAGTGTACTGGTAAAAATACAAGTTCTCATGATAAATATCAACTTAATGAAGAATATTCTGAAGAATTAATGCAAATGTATGCTCTGCAGGGAAATTTTAGGCTTATGTCCTGTTAATAAGTACTTAGGTCTTGGTAATAGGAGAAGGACAGCTCAAATATTTTGCAATATTGTGGTTTTACCAATGAATTGATAAATCAGTTATGAAGCATCTCATTGCCAATGAATCATAGAATCATTGAATATCTCAAGTTGGAAGGGACCCATAAGGATCATCGAGTCCAACTCCCTGCTCCTTGCAGGACTACCTAACACTAAACCATATGATTAAGAGCATTGTCCAGATGCTTCTTGAGCTCTGACAGACTTGGTGCTGTGACCACTTCCCAGGGGAGCCTATTCCAGTGACCAACCACCCTCTCAGTGAAGAACCTTTTCCTAATGTCCAATCTGAACTTCCCCTGATGCAGCTTCATTCCATTTCCTCGTATCCTGTCGCTGGCCACCAGAGAGAGGAGATCAGCACCTCCCCCTCCACTGCCCCCTGTGAGGAAGTCATAGACTGTGATGAGGTCACCCCTCAGCCTTCTCTTCTCCAAGCTGAACAAGCCAAGTGATCTCAGCTGCATCTCGTAAGTCTTAGCCTCGAGACCTTTCACCATCTTGGTTGCCCTCCTCTGGACACACTCTAACAGTTTGATGTCCTTCTCGTATTGAGGTGCCCAATACTGCACACAGTACTTGAGATGGGGCTGCACCAGTGCAGTGTAGAGTGGGACAATAACAACTCCTTCCTATTGCTGGACGATGGAGATTATCTGTTGGTTTTGCTGCTAACTATTGAACCACATTTACCTTTTGGCATTTAAAACAACATTCAAGTTCACTCTAGAAAATGCCCACTTTTCTTATTCCCCAAAATACAAGTAAGTGGAAAAATGAAATTCAGAGGTGCTCTGCAGGGATGGCAATGGCAATAACCACAAATTTAAGTATCATTTTCACAAGGACCAGGGAGATGACAGTAACAGATGCTGAAATACATCTTATTAGAAAAAAACTCACTGGACAATTAGCAGCACTACATCCCAGCTACTGAAGAATCCGGCTCCTCATATTCCAAGTAATACCATATTTATAATTTGAGTTTCCTTGCTGGAAATGGATGGATTAATTTTGGCCGTGCAGGTAAGAGAAGTTATTCCACAGATATTACTTTATCACCTCCACTATAGACTTTGAGTACTTTATACATGGAACAGGGGAATGCCCCTGCTTAGAAAGCATTGGTAATTGTAATAGAATAGCTTACTGCATAGCAGTGGTACAGTGAAAGCTTCTACCTGTACCATCAGTTAACTGACATCATAAAAAGCCATTTCTTAAAATCAGTGCTGAATTTAGCTAATCAGATTTTCAAGTCATTTTAACTAATTAGATTTTTTTCAAGTCACAGCTGCTTTTCATGCAATAATCAAAATCAACACTTCACCCAAATTTGATAATATACAATTAATATATACACACAGATGCTTTCAGACCATTATCATATACTGTCAACACTTCCCCACTACATAAAGTGGGAAAAGGAGGTGAGATAGCACTGGAAGTGTTGTCATTCATTAATTTATGATTAACAATGAGAGAGTGCTTGGATCCACGCAGACAGCTGAAGTGCCTGAGAACCATAAACACAGCAGAGGCTTCCTGCAGAGAAAGCCAGTTCCACCTGTCTGAGGAACCTAATGCTTTCTGATGGGAGGCCCCACCAAAAATTCTCACAAAAGGAAGGTGATGTTAACAGACACACATCTCTCCACACTCTTTTTTATGGGGGGAAGGCCACACTGCTTGCTACAGCGATTAACTCTTCCACTCCAGAGGGAAACCGATCTGGCAGTTCTCCTTAAGAGCAAAGCAGATCTGATATGAAAGTGGATTTCTGGTGCTGTTCCCCTTGCAACAAAGAGGGAGCAAAGCAAGTAAGAAAAAGCCCAAACATGAAATACATATCGACTCTTTCAGCCGCTTAGTGAACGTGAGGCACAGCCCGGTATCAAAATAAGACGCTTTGACTAAACCCACACAACTACTGGAGAACGGGGCACGCGTGTGCTTCTGCACCAAGCAGACGCCGCACCGTTTCTCCTTCTTACTTCCAGAAGGAAGGAAAAGCAGCCGGGGCGGGGGCGGCGGGGATGTGAAAAATCGCGAACTCACTCATACCTCGGGCTGCGCCAGCCACGGCGAAGGAGCCCGCGGGGCGCTCCGGGGACGGCACCAGCTGCACGGCGAAGGGCAGCGCAGCCACCCCCGGCGCTGGGGGTCTCTAACTCCACGGGAAGGTCACAGCGCGCCTTGCGGGCGAGGGTCGAGGTCCTGCTGCTTTCGCGACCAAAGCAGGACCCCGGCTTCGTGCTTACTCAGCAGCACGGCCTAAGGAGCTGAAGGCTTTCAGGGAGGCTGCAGGTAAGCACGAACCGCCGCTGCTCGAAACGCGGTTCCGGTTAAAATCTATCCTCGGCTCGCTTAGACCCACCGACCGTTCCTCCCCGCCGCCTCACCCCGGGGCTCCGGCGACCTCAAGCCACGTTTCGCGAGCGACGCCAGCTCGCCGCGGGAGACCCCCGTGCCGGGGCCGCCGGGAGCGCCCGCCACCGCCGCCCGGCTGGCTGCAGCGGCTTTCGGACCGGCAGGGCTTCGCGCCAGGCCAACAGGCCCCGTCCCCCCGCCGCACAGCTCGGGGCTGGCCGGGGCTGCGGGTGAACGGCGACACGGGCAGGGGCTCTCCCTGCCGCCGCAGCGGGCCGCGACTGGGGCAGGCGGCGATAGGCAGCTCCCCGCACTCTCCGGGAGCCTCACCTGCTGCTGGATCTTCCCATCCTCGGTGACGACCCAGTGGGTGGTGGCAGCGGCGGGCCGCGTCCCCGAGGCCAGCAGCGAGCATAGGCCCAGGGCCCAGCCGGAGAAGACCCACGCTCGACCCAGCCCGCCCCGCCCGGACGCTCCTGCCGCCGCCATCTTCCCCAATCCCCGCCTGCCCGCACCACCCGGAACCGGAACCACCCTCGCCGCCATTTTGGGAGCGGGAGGGCCGAGCGGGAGGTGCCTCCCGCTGCGGGGCGGTGCCGCCTCTCCGGGGCGACGGGGTTAGGGACGGACCCTGGGGCGGCTTCGGTTTCCCCGCCGGCAAACGGGGTGGCCTCGGGTCGCTACCTCAGACGGCGCCGGGAGCCTACCGGTCGGAGCTGCGCGCCCGCCGCACCCTGCGGGCGCAGCCGGGGCAGCCACAAGGTGAAGGAGGCCGGATGGCGGCGGCACCGCCCGCGCCAGGAGCCGAGGCACGGGAGGAGGCTCCGTGTTGCAGCACCGCCTATCGTCTGCTCCACGCACATCTAACCCAGCCGGGGACGCTGAGTCTGGTTAACTGAGCCTTTTTGCACTTCAAGCAGCCACCGGTAACGGCAGGGCGGCTGTCCGGAGCTCAAGGCTGACTTTAAATGCCAACAAGCAGCGTGTAGCACCGCGGTGAAGGCTTTAAAAAAATTAATTTCTGTCTTTTGCCACGACAGCTCGAGGAAACGGCCTTCTGCCCAAATCAAACCAAACTGTACCTGCAGCTATCCGCAGTTAATGCCAGTTTCCTGAAGAGCCAGTTGAAGGTAGCGCTGAAAAACACATCACTCCTTTTTCCTTTTAATGCTTTTCAGTTACACAGAAAAAAATCTAAACGTTTCCTTTCCTATTCCAGTTAACTGTAAATACCAACCCAGCAGCAGCAGCCTGTTTCCCCTGTCCTGAGTGAGCTCTAAAAGCTGCCAAATTCAAACTTTGGTCTGTTTGACCTTTCTAAGTTAGCAAGCAAGTTGCAAACAGTTCTGCTTCTTAGGGACATCAGACTTCCCAGAGCCTGTTAAACAGTAAAATTTGCCTGTAACTCAAACCCATTAAGTAGAAACAGGAAAAAAAGTTTACAAATGGTGTCATAGTGATTAAATTAATGCAAGGGATTCAGTTTCTCTCAGAGAACATACTCCCACAAGTATGATAGTTCCTTACTGCTGCCAGAGTTTTCACATCAGGCATATTGCAGATTTCACCAAAAAAACCAGGCTGCTACTCCAAGACAGTCTTGCTCTATCGTAAGATACTAACAAATTTATTTCACTGTCAACATCTAGGAGGTTGAATAAGACAATGAATGACATGATTTTTCACGTAATTCCCAAATAAGGTATATGACATGCAGCTTTTGCTGAATATTTAAATTCGTATCCAAAATTTTGCATTTAAGAGTTGAATTGTTCAAACAGCTATTGCAGTCTTGCTAAGATCTATTCCTTAGTGGCAAACAGCTCAATACATCTATAGCAATCTAAGGAGTAAGTCACTAAAACAAAAAGGTACCACAGTACCCTTTTACTAAGCCAACACAAAATGTTGCAGAGTGACTGTGAAACAATGAGCCAAACAAAATTACAAAATGAATTTATTCCAAAAGCGTAAGGGAACATTTACAATTCAACAAGATGGTAAACAGGTGTCTCCACAAGAACTCACTGCATTAAAATTAAATATGAAACTGGGGGGGGGGGCACGCGGGGGCGGAATCTAACTTTGCTACTAATACTATAGTATTAGTACTAATACTATGATACATACTAATACTATGATACATAACTGTCCCATTATTTTAGAACAGTATTTGGGCCACAAGAACTTTGCATATCACCTCTGAAAAACAGGAGTCCCATAAAAAAAACTTACTCAAAATTCAGTGACAAAATAAGCTGCTAGTATCTAGTTATTAGTCTAAATACAAGCTATGTTTAGGCTTTGAGATCACATTTTTAAATTCCCTCAAAACACAAGTTATAGCCACAAGTGCAAAATGTCTATTTCCCCCCCCCCCAATGGAAGCTTATTACCCATCTAGTGCCTATTTTGAGAGTGACATTTTGGTCTCACGAATTTGTCCTTGAAAGCTCTTTGCCAAGTTTGTTGGTTTTAGTGACAAATCTGAGTTTAGCAGCTGGCATGTAATCAGAAATACAAAGTCAGCTCACATGTCCTGGAATGTCCAAAGTTTGCTGCCTACTGCTCCAGAGTTAAGCAAAAATAGACTTCTAATTTAGCGTCGATAACATCTCTAACTTTGACATAGTTTCAGTATTCTGGCCTTCTGACTGTAGTGATAAGTATCAAAGAGTCTTAATGAAGACACCTGAGTCAGATTCACAAGCAAATACAAATGGAACTAGGTGGGGAAACATCACTTTCAGGCATTTGTCTGTGTCTGTGGATATCAAATGGCTGGACAAAAAAAGGAGCATAAGAAATAATCTTCATTCTTCTAAAGCCTAAGCTATTTTACATCAACACGCCCTGGAACACTTATTAAAATTCTTTTCCTCTGTCCCACCTTCTTTTTACTATCTGCTAATTCCTTTACAATGTTGAATGACCTGAGAAGTAAAAATTTTGAGTGGTGAGAATAAAAAAAAAAAGCATTGTGCTCTTACATTGTATTTTCTGGGTGTACACCAGTAAATAAGAATCCCAAGTTGCTATGGAAAAAAATAGCATGGAATTGTTAACTTTTCCACCTGAATTGAACTACATAGCTGGAATTTTTCAATGTTACCCAAAATACAATTTTATTTATATATTTTTAAATGCAACTGTATTGGTAAAAAAACAAAAAACCACAAAACAACAACAAAAAAAACCCCTCAAGTGCCAACTAATCCAGAAATCTGCAAAACATAGAAAAGAGCCAGGTACTGCTACGGTCCAGCTCTAGCCTATGAAGCTTAATCACTGCATCAGTCTTTACCCATTCCTGGAATAATTCTAGTCATTTATTGTTTTGTTTTTCCTGTTCATTTACTGAAATTTCACGGCATAACTATATGCACATATTCATATTAAACATTAAAAATTCATTTGCAAAACATCACTTTTGCATTACAATGCACGGAGAAGAGTAAGATGTGCAAACCAAAAAACACCACATTCTCCACATTTCTAAGTAAAAGGACTGCTTCATGCTACAAGCAAAATAAATTTCCATCCATGTTGCAAACTTTAAAAAAACAGCATGTATCTCATTCAATTCCATTTAAAAAAGTAAATCAAAGCAAATTTAACAATGGTACTCTTCTCCACATATTGCAAAATATGGTTACAGAAGAGGAAAGGATTACTTCAGCTGCCAAGCTTATCTGACACGTATCTCTGTTGTCATGCCTTTCCTGTCCATTACTTAATACATAAACTCAATTATATAGTTTCAGTTATGCAGTAGCTGATTTTTAGGTTAATATACAAACTGTCAAGATGTAGCTTTTGATAAAACATCTACGCTCTTTTCCAATTTTGAATAAATCCTGAAGACACTTCAAAAATAAGAACCCAAAACTGCTGACTGTAAGCATCCAAAAATACAGTTGTAGTTTCACTATGGACAAGTTGTAGTCCGTTAGAAAAGTAGATCATACATACAAAGGTATAAAGAACATTTAAGTCAGTCTTAGTGGAAGGCAGTCCTTGAAGGAAACAATACTCCAAGCAAACTTGCTGAGTAGCACTTTCACTTTAGCCCTTCAGGGGCATGGAAGATTTAGCGGTCTACTCAGTAGATTCTTCCTCGGCTACGATTGCCACGTCCTCCCCAGCCTCTTCCTCGTCCACCCCGGAAACCACCTCTTTGCTCTGAAATGAAAGTCAAAACTTTTCATACAGGTTTTATGCTATATACAGATTAAAATTAAATAGCAATAACTGGAGGTATTGAAGGCTGACTTAAGTCTTTGAGGCTAGTCCTGGTTATATACCATGAGATCTCCAAGTTATGCTTTGATGGACAACAGACCCCACTAATTGTAGAGGGGGTCAGGAGAACTAGCCTCTCTAAACTAAATATAGTCTTTCTGCATACTAATACTATGATATGTAACTGTCCCATTATTTTAGAACTATATTTGGGCCAATCCATTATCACAGAATTGAAAACTGGTCTGTAAAGAACTTCATTAGGCTACCTAGCTCATCCTTCTGTCCAATAACACCATGTCAATCTTGAGGTGTTAGTCTGACTTGCTCCTAGTGATTTTATAAAATGATGGAAAACCACAACTCTGTCAGTCTATCTGTCCTTTTCTATCCTTAACATTAAGTTATCACCAGCATACTTAAGTTTTTTTGCTGGGCTGGTATCTTAACTATATGCAATTAAAAATCAAGACATAGATGGATACTGCACAAACTATTTCTATACTGTAGAAATTTTTTCCTTTCCCTTTCTTAAGAATGAATCTGATCACAGCAAAAAACCCCACAAAATGTTTTGTTAAAGTTTCTTTGGATTTGTTTGAAAATATATCAAACTCTCATTCCCCTTCCATGCTTTCTCTTCACATACAGTCTTATTAATACAGGTCATATTTATCTACAGAGAGAACTGTGTGCTTATTTTAAAGAGTACAGAAATCAAAAGCTGACCAGAGGCCTAAGCATCTCACTAACAAGAAACAGCAGCAAGCAATAAAACATTTTTGGTTGAAAACTTCCTGATTTTTAGAACTGTAGGACTACAAGCTTATCTTAAAAGACACAGCTGCATCACCTGAAGTCTGCAGTAAGAAATTTGCAGAAGATTTTACCTTTTCTCTTTGTTTTATATATAAGACAGTGCTTTGTATCAGTTTTTCAACCTATGGGCATAGGTGATAATTTGTCATAGCAGGCTGTTTACTTGACAGAGGTAGGACCAATGGGCCTACAGGGAAGACAAGAAGAAAGGGTTGCTGCCATTCTTGGGCCTATTCATCCAGTTTGCAACTGCTCTCACGTTTTGCCCAGAAATATGACTTGCAGAGAGACAGAATCACTCTGGGAGCAGCAGGACATAACTGTGTGTATGCACAGTGAACCTGGCAATTCCCAGTTCTGGATCAGGTCTGCAACATCAGCAGTGGCTGTAATAGGAATTCAGCACAGGTCCAGTCTTATGACAAGAGGTGGCCCACCTCTGCCACTTGCAGAAACTGGTCTGTCCAATGGGAAATTTGGGGTGCGAGTGCTGTGTGTCACAACAGAGAACACAACAGTTCAATTACTAACTCTATGTATTAAAACACTACTAAAACTAACTTGCAAATGACATAGTTTATAGGCTGGTAACACTCAAACACTGTAATAGATCAACAGCTAGAAAGAGACCATTACACACAAAAACTGGTGACAGTACAATTTGATCTTCCGAGAATGTGATAGTAAGTTGGCTTAGTTTGTTTGTTCCCCCTGCCCCAAGGCACAACTGTCACTAGACAAAGTTTTTCCAAGCTGCCTAACTTACCGTAAGAAAAACTACCCAGGTTACTGCTGTATTTTCCACTGGGAGGATTATATATTTGCCTGGCATCCCTTTTTGGTCCTGCTGAAGCTTTCTTTGGGGGGGAACTTGAGGTTGTATCTTCACTTGCTCTTTTTTGACTGGCAGAAAAAACCAAAACAAGAACATTACACCTCTGTGGTGACAAGTACAGGAATACCAGTTTAGTCTCAAAAGATTAACCACTGGAAGCTAGCAGCAGCTAATAAAGATGCCCTGAATAATACTTCAAAAGAGGAAGTAAGCTAGTCTCCAGTTGATTCGGTTTATTGTATCCCTAAAGCAAGACTAAGATTATCACTCCACAGCCTCAATTCCTTCCAGGATGGGTATTATTTTTGATTGTGAAACTTTAGCTCATGTGCTGTGTATATTATATATACACAGCTTGGGATCCTTCTTTTGTAAACAGCAAAAATTAACACCACCATTTTCTTTTTTTATGAAAAACTCTTACCTTGCATCTGCCTTCTGTACTGGTTTCCAGGACAATGTAACTGTACTTTTATAAGAAGGAGGAATGTGGAAGAGATCCTATGGAGGCAAAATCAGACAGTTTATTCTACAGTTAAATTCATGTCGATTGCACTTCAAAATTTTAGCTACCTACTGAGCCTCCAGAATAACAGTTACTTTCCAACAATTTAAATCCTTTTTGAAGTCCCATGGCAGAGGGAGAAGGCGGCAGCAGCTAACTGCCTTATCTGGCTGCCTTAGCCCATACACTTTACTAGGAAATTGAAATGAGCTTTATATTAAGAGAATAGTGTCTTATACTGACATAATATGCTTTCTCTCTCTCCCTAGGCACATCAAGAATCTTATAATGAACTACAGTGGCTCCTGCAGGGACACATCTGATATCCCTATGATGGTAAAAGATAGGCTTCTCAATACTGTGGGCAAAGTTTTTGGTTTATTGTGGTGATTGACGGTGAGAGACGGGAAGTGAAGGAAGAGAGGAAAAGTTGGTTAGAAGAAATCAGAATGGTTTCAAGGGCTCTGGATGGAAGTCTCTTTCTGCAGCCCATCTCTCCTAGACTCTCTGGAGAAAAAGGTTCTGTATAGCAGCTTGCTTTGCCTCCTCCCTCCTTTACATCTCTTTGCACCTCTTCAAACTATTCCTTACCCCTCCCTGCTGCTGCAGGAAAGGGAAATGACAAGGAAAAAGGCTCGGCTAGAATCCAGAGACCCCTAAGGCAAGGCCTTCTACTCCTGCAGGCAACTGGTGCTGCAAAAAAGGGCCTCAACACCCTATCCCAACAGCAGCAGCAGCAAAGGCTAAGCAGCTTGCATAAACAGCAGATCCATGTCTCTTCAGAAGCAGTAAAGCAGGCAGCAACCCTGAACTGGCTAACACTGACTAACTTAATAACACAATACAACTTAGTTCAAATCTATTCCTTTTTTCTGCATAGGTTACTCTACTGTGTCAATTTACTCCCTCATAATGTGAGGACTTACCTTGATTAAAACATTAATGTTATTGGTTATTTTCAAGGCAACCACTTTAATCTTGTTCTGTAAAAAAAAGAAACACCACTGAACACCTATTCTAGTAGCTTTAAATTATGCCAACTACATTTGATGAAGTCGTAACATTGAACTGACT
Organism: Phoebastria nigripes; assembly: GCA_035582835.1. Classification (NCBI taxonomy): domain Eukaryota; kingdom Metazoa; phylum Chordata; class Aves; order Procellariiformes; family Diomedeidae; genus Phoebastria; species Phoebastria nigripes. Next base: position 1,213,020 of record JAYKAV010001400.1, read on the forward strand.
GCTCTTCCTAGTGAATTGCTATAGCAATAGTAATAGTGAAATGTGTGTACACTTCTGAGTTTTCATTACAGCTATTTTTAGGCTTCTTGCAGTTTTACACTAACTAGTTGCTTTTAATGTTCCACTGTACTTCCCACTAAAATTTTTTCCCCCAATATATGAACGTTTCCCCTTCAAAACAAAACGCAGAGCACAGTTAAGCCAAATACATGTGGATGCAGAGAACAGCTAACAGTAGAAACTAAAAGATCATCTTAGCTTGCAAAATGCAGCGTCAGGTAAGATGCAGTTGCAATAGATGTTAGCAGTATTATTCCCTTAATCTATTTGCGTGCTTACAACAGACTGCAGCCCATTAATGTGTGCCAGTGGTTACTTCAGTAGGCTCAATTAGAATAATCAGAATTCCTGAACAATACTTGCCTCCTCTGTTTTCAAGGCTTCTCCTGTTTTTCCTTGAAGTGCTAGACGAAGCTGTCGAATATACACCTGCAACCCTCGAGCAAAATACTGTAGCCTAAAAAATTTAAAAGCAATCTGTTAATAAATCTTACATATTCCCATAAAATAAAAGCATAAGCAAAGGGAAGCTGTAATCTCATTTTTTTCCCCTTTAGGAAAAATGCCCAAAATAAGTCTTCTATCAATCTGATTTGTGCTTCTTTAGCATCCAGACAATAACAATTCACACTTTCTAACAGAACTCTAACACTTGCCTCTAAATGATTACCTGATTTTGAAGTCTTTCAATTTCTCTGCATTCAGCTTGGCTGTGAGGAAGTCCGGAAGTTTACGACCCAGCTGATGGAAGCTATACAATAAACACTCCACATAACTGAATTGCAACTTGGGCTCTTCATTGCCAGCATTTTCCCCATTCTCTGCTTCCTCTGGAGGAAGGGGCATATACTCCTAATGAACAGAAAGAAAAACAAATGCATGAGACACATTCACACAGTCTGACCGTTCTTTTGCAGTGTTTGAACTGGAGGGTTTATTTATGCTGACAATTTAAGAAGTATCCCCCATCCTATACTAACATGATGAACCGCTGCATGAAGTCCTGGTGCAGGTGGTTTGCCTACACTTACGTGACTTGACACCTCTAACTCAGAGGAAATACTATGGTAGCACTGCTACCACAGGAAGCAACAATGTACTGCACCAATGCTTCTGAAACAGTGCTGAATTTACTTAAAATTGTCAGTGTGGTTATAGCCTTTAATGGAATCAACATGAGTCTCTCATGACTGTAAAATTTAGAAAGAACAAAACCACATGAGTTTACCGGATCAAAAATGTTATGCAGGTAACAGCTCTCTATATCTACAAAGGCTTTGAATTGCAAAATGATGTTTGACCTTGTATCATGGACAGAGCTATCTTTGAAATAGCTACTTTAGAAAAAGGATAAATAGATTAATAGATAAAAATAACTTGTTTTGATGAAAACTTTTTTTTTAAAGTGTTTTACATGAGTAAAAATTGAATTAGTCTTACCAGTAATTTATCAAACAGCTTCTTCAAATTTGATTCAAGCTTTTCCATATCACCACAAAATGAACTCATTTCAGCAAGAAGCTTCAAAACCTACACATAAGGATAGCCGCGTTTTGTGTGTTAACGGAAAAGTACAAAGGCTTAACTTTCAACCTAAAAGCGATTATCGCATCATTACGGCTGGCACAGTAGAGGTCAGCTATTACAATTAAACCTCTCCCAAACATCAGGAAAGAATACAAGGAGGAACACGCCTAGTCTGTTTTTCATGTCCTCAAACAGAAACACAGGTTTGTCTGTCTAATCCCAACAAGCATCATTAGTCAACAAGTAAACAAAACTTCATCTCCCATGTCTGCAGCACAGCTCACCTTCAAAGTGAGATTCACAGAGATCTAACTGAAGCTGCAGCACTGATTAACGTAAGCAAAATTACAGACATTAAGCCACTCCCTTAGGAGGCTAAATTAGCACAAGCCATGCAACAATCATTTCAGTAAATGCTATGTGCTTAAAAAAAAAATTGACAGTAATATAAAAATGATTACACCGATCTACTCATTGTAGCCTTGCCTCAAAAGCTCGGGACACATGCTTTAAGAGGCAATGCTCAGTCATGCCTCAATACAGCAAACATTTTTTTTCTAGCGTAGATAGTTCTCCTCCAAGCCAAGAACTGAAAACCACTTAAGAAAGGAGTTCACAATTTTTAAAATAGCTGTCTTCGTCTAAGGTGCTTATTTTTTACGATTTGAAAAACATTTTAGCTTTGGCTTACCTCTAACTGGATATCAAGACCCTCCACTGGAGTAGTCAAAGAACTGAGGTTTGGCAGAACATGCTCACAGAAGTAAGTAACAAATTTTGTGGAATGAACATTTTTCTGCAAAAAACACCGCACATTATTCAGGCCACTCTGAGTTTGAAGGAGTTAAATGTTTTTCCCCCATCACTCCGCCACCCTCATAAATGCCTACGACACAGCTATACCTTAAAGCTTTATTAAACTTCCCTCTAACTCCTAAAACAGAGAGACCCTTCCAGGTAGCTTAAACTCAGAGGCTGTCTGCAACAGGGGCTGAAAAGATTGCCTATAACCCAAGAATAGGCCTTTAAGTGCTGCAATTGCCTGGCACTAGACTTGAAATAATCAAACTCATACATGTATGAACCCAATGTGAGAATCTTGTCGTAATTCACTGTAACATCTTAAATTTGAAAGAAAACGTCAAAAAGCAGAGAATAACACAAAAGCTCTTTGTATTTGGAGGCTTTAAGGATGTTTTCCAACATTTTAATACATTAGAAGCTGAACGTGGAGAAGTACTGATATGCTGTCATTCTAACATAATCATTGAGAACACCAAAGAGAAGCTACAGCCATTAACTTTCCACAATATTCCTCATGCAAAGCAAATAAATACATACTGAGAAGAGTGGCACTGCCTGTCGAGTACACTGTAGAAGTCTGTCCACACAATCTGGATCAGATGGATTGAACGTTTGTTCCAGGTCAGCTTGTTCGGCTACCAGCTCCACTAGTTGTTGCCTCCCACTCACTGTCTGTAAGCTTTTTAATCCAGACAGTATTTTCATGAACAGAACAAATTCCTCGCCTGTCACATCTTCCAGGACCTTAATAGAACACCAGAAAACATATTTCTATGGGGGTAATGTGCAAACCTCCAAGTCAAACCTACTTGATTTGAAAAGGTAAAGTATGCAAATATTTAGCATTTAAATTTAGCTTCTAGTTATTTAAAAACACAAGTTTAAAGAACACATGAAAACATGCAGTATAATTGTATGCACCTCCAAATTAAAGTAACTGCCATCAAGTTGTGCATAGGAAACATTATTTCTCTTGAACTCTAACCTTAAGAACAAATTTCTTCTCTAACAAAATCGTATGCTTCAGGCAGAATAAATGTTAAATGAGTATCTACTCATTATTGATTGTTTTAATACTTTTTGTATCTTTCTCACCTTGGCGAATGCACAGGAATTTCATGAAATTCAACAAAGACAAATGTGAAGTCCTGCACCTGGGATGAACTATCTTCCCTTAATCAGCACATGTTGGGGACTGACTAGCTGGGGAACTGCTCTGCTGAAAAGACCATGAGGGTTCTGGGGGACAGCAGGCTAAACATAAGTGTCAGCAGCATTCTTTGGGAGATGAACAGTGTCCTGGGCTGTGACAAGAGCATAGCCAGTAGACTGAGGGAAGCAAAGGGATCGAGGTTTCTCCTTTCCTATGCCCTCATTAGACCAAATCTGGAATACTGCAGCTAGCGTTGGGCCCTCCTGTATGAGGAAGTTCTTGATAAGCTTTAGAAAGCCCAGCCAACAAGGTGATCAGCGTCTAGAGAATATGACCTGTGAAGAGAACCTAAGGAAACTGGGCTTTTTCAGCCTAAAGGAAAAAAGTCATAAGGGGGTGAGGTGACCTAACGCTAATCTTCCAATACTTAAGAGCAAGTCACCAACAGTAGGAGCCAGGTTCTTTACTGAGGTGGACAGGGTGAGAATGAGACAATGATACAAAACTGAAATGGGAGGTTCCAGCTGGATAAAGAAAAAAGAAAAAAAAATCATGTTGAGGCCAATTAAACATTGGAGCTGGTTGCCCAGACAGTATGGGAAATCTCCATCCTTAGAGCTTTTCAAAACCCAACTGGACAACGCACCAAGAAATCTGATCTGAATTCAGCTGAGCATGATTCACTGAGGTGATCGATCTTCCAAAGTTCCTTTCCAACGTGAATGATTCTATGATTCTAATAAAAGTTGCTCTTACAAAATGAGAAGAGCCTAGAATTATTTTAACATTCCCACAAAAAATGCTGCAAAGTTTGGATTGTGGCAGAATAGGATAACTAGAAGACCGCATCTGTACAATGCTTAACTCTACATGTGGTTTAACAGACCTCCAAAGCAATGCCAGTGATATGGGATAGTTTAATAATACTTAAGTTTGTACTGAAATAAGACACTCGCCTTCTTAGATTCAGTCAATATGAACTCTTCTACCTCCTTTGTCATCACTTCCTCAGGCAGGGTTTTCAGTTTTGTAGAGAGGAACTTGATGGCTCGCTCTCTCACAATATCCTCTCCCTGAAGAATTTGACTGAATAAGCCTCCCAAAGTCCCTGAATGGAGAATAAATCAGGTAATGCAAATTATTTTAGAAGTTAAGAGATGAACCTTCTAAGCAGAAGAAAGAAGTTTCCTCCTGTAAGACTCCATGACACATTTTAAAATAACTGCTATACTAACTTTTAAGAAAAACAACAATTTTCACTTAGCTTGACATAAGAATCCACATTCTTTTATTGGTCTGTATGACTCAGATCCAAAATTATTGAAAAGTTCCGTATCGTTTGTAAAACTAAACAATGAGTGTGTGTCTAACTTTTGCATTGTACTAAGAAGATACAAAATTGAGTCCTGTTCCCATCCTACTAGAGACTGGGAAGTATTAATAAAATACATTTATAGAAAAATGTGTCCTTTACCTTTAGCATCCATCTTAAATATACTGAGCAAAGCATTGTTCACCAAATTGAATTCTGCAGAATCATCTGAAGAGAGAAAAAAACCTGATATGCATATCTTTGAAATGCAAACATAAGAGCAGAAAAACAAAGAAAGATTTCTGATACCACACAAGAAGTATTCTATCCTCAACATTTAATCATAAACAACATAACTTGTATTTTTAACGACTACTAGACTGAGGAAGTAGGAAGCCGTGATTATGAAAGCTGGAAGCAAACCAAAAAGCTATTTAAGCTATTTGCCACTTCAGCCTCCCCGCCAAAACTTTAACATTACAAACTTGATAGGACTGAAAACTTGAAGGGAAATTATTAATCAATAAATTTAGTCATTTTAAGGAACAGCTGAATAAACAAGCTGACCTTTAGTAAATTAAGATAAAATAAATAGTTATTTCTTTTTAAACTCTTATGTAATCTACAGTATTTCTAGGTGGGAGAAACGATTTTCCTCTTGAACTAAATGGAGAAACGTGTAAGTCTCAAAAAAAAGAAGTCGTCTCTTCTGAGAAGCCTAGAGACTTAATCATGCATTTTTAATACAAATTTGAACATCTAATATTTAGCACTCTATAACTTACTGAGATTAAAAAATACATATTGTATATTAAATTCTGAATTAAATATTTTGTACCAAAAATGCATTGTACGGAAGAAAATGCCTTCAGGATTTTTAAAGTTCCTGAGTACCTGGTTTAGAAATCCAGTAACTCTTTTTCAGAAGGCAATTTGCTGCAGCCTGTAACTGAAGGGGTTTTTGTTTTGTTCCCCCCCCTTTCCTACAGATGCTTTCAAAGAACTTCAATGAAAAAAAATTGTTATATTTAAAAGAAAGATTTTCAGTTTAGATTAGGATAATTAGCGACCTTTCAGCAGAAGTAGCAGCACAACTGTACAGCAAATATAAAGGGGGGGGAAAAGAGCAGAAGCAGGACATGAATGGCACTGGGACAGACTGCTTTGTAACAAATTATGAATCAACAGAAAATGTTTTACAGAACAAAATTGTATATATTTTTAGGTGTGCCACAAGGAGATCAGCCAGGAAACTACCAATGTCTCCTACCCGACTGTAGAAGCTGGGTCAGTATGTCTGCTACGCGAGGAAGATTATCTCCAGTGGCAAACTGAGGCAATTCCTTGATTGCTTGTCGTCGGATCTGTCAAAATTGTCAGTATCGTGGAAATAAAAAATTTAAAAAATTAAAGTATTACAAAAAAAATCAGGCAATTCAACTACCAAAGTTTGTCAGAAAAATCAGCCAAATTTGAGAAAGCGACCACATATTCTTTTAACATCATATTCAGAAAGCAATGTTCAAGTTTCAGACTTTAATGGCAGTCCAAACTTCGTATTTGCTATGAAACTATGATGACGTATTTATGAAGAAAATAATATATTTTTCTTAGATCTAAACAGCACTGGTGAAAAACCAAATTCAAACAGCACCTCTGTTCACAAAAATCATTCATTTGATCAACAAAATAAAGGGCTGGAATCTGTGTTATTATGGAGTCTTACTTGCCAACAGGAAGGATAGTTTTACAGTTGTGCATAAGGCAGAGAGAAACTCTAGGTTTTGTTCCCAGCACTGACAAAAATCCTTGAATGCTCTGCCCAAATAATTTAAGATCTGATAACCAAAGATGCTTCAAAGGTACAGCTTCTATCAACACCACCGAAGCAGCATGAAGCACCTCAAGACTTTTGCAAGAGTAATACGTTCAGAATCACATCCCCATGGTTCTCAGGTGCGAACAAAATTTTCTTGCCTCCCAGCAGGATTTATTAGAATCAATTACCACAAAGTGCTTTTTGAAAGGAAAAAATATAATAGATATTCAAATAAACTGTATCTAAGTTTCTTTATACAGAGCTATTCCTTTGATCAATGATGGGAGTGAAAAAGACAAATGAAAACTGATGTATCTTCCCATACCATAATACAATAGATTCTTCTACTGCAGGAATACAACTAAGTATTCTTAAGTTTTCCAAAGACCAACCCTCCCCTCCCAAAAGACATAGCCTATACAAAAGAGAAAAGAATAACAAAATATAAATTCAACCTATCAACTTGCTACAAGGTTCTTATTCTTACAGAAACATCTTCATCTTCACAGAGGTCCAACTGGGCATTGATAGCTGAGTCAGCTAGCTCAGGAAAATGCTTGAAGAACTTAGGAATAAACTGTGCTGCAAGTCTCTTCTCCTTGGCACCTCCTTTCACACCATCCAAGATCGCCTGGTATGCATCCTTATGCTGAAAGTGGAAAAACAGAATTCATAAACAAAAAAATTTTGGGGTAGTCTCAAGACAAGGAAAGAATTTTTTCTCTCTCATTCACTTCAGCTATTTAAGTGAACTATATTATACAAGCTTCATACAAAGAAATAAATTTATCTCTTAGACCAATATAACCATGCCAATTTAGTAAAATCTGCCTCTATTGACTGGTTTTTACTGTTATTCTGGTTCCTCTGTCTGTTCAAGTGCTTACCATTCAAACTGCCAGCCCTAAGGCTAATGGCTCTTGCACACCACTTGTGATTAGGTTAGTGCAGACTCAAGGAATTACAGGATCACCTTCACTGAACTTGGGCAGCTTTTCAAGGAGTTTCTGCCTTCTGTCTGCTCGTTTACTGTCTCTCAGGTAGAGGTTACCTCTCCCAACAACTGTGCCACTGGAATGGATCACGAATGATTTTTAACGTACATTGCGCTAAAGCATCTTTGGCATCTATTCAAGCAGTTAACTTAATCTGAGATGAAACATAGTTCTTAAGAGATCTGTTAACAGAGACTAGATACAAAAAAAAGAAATCTCCAGTTGAAATATAGAAATAAACACTTCAGCAACAGAGTAGAATATTCTCTAGCTGCTCCAACTAGAATTACACAGGCATTTCTGATTTTGTGCCTGCAGGACTGAAACTTTAGAATAAATGGAAGTCTTTGTTGTGGTTAGCTATGTGTTTGTGAAATAAAAGTCAGCATTATTAGGACGCTAGCAGAAATCAGAACCTTCTATCATTAATTTTCCATTAATTTAACATGGTTGTGAAAAGAATGCTTTAGACAACTTATCCTACTTTGAACAGCAACATCAACAGCACAGGACCCTTTGCTTTATTTACATTAAATTTCCCAGAGCCACATATATCATCACCCCTACTCCACACAAAAGTTCACCCCTATCAAATAGAGATACTAATTTACAAAGCAGTACACTGCATTAATTCCCTCTAAAGTAAGCTGTATTTTAACATTCAGTACCAACGCTCCTTAAACACTCCCTACACCTTGTTGATAGCTCTCCATGTTGCCAGATTCTGAACTGGATTGGGACACTGATCTGGAAGAAGAATAACCAAGGAAAAAAATGGTTGCTTTTCAGCTGATCCACATCCCCATCCGGTTTGCTCTGTAGCTGTGCCAACACAGTGCACTCAACAGCAAAGGCAGGAATGAGCCAGCACAAACTAACAATGAAATACACATTATTATAGTCACAGGTTCTCAGACTGCACATTAAGAACAACTTTTTTGTGGAACAAATCACTTAAACTTAATACATATTAAAAAAGCATTCACAGAGCAATGAAATAGAGTAGCTTGTGTTCCATGAATCTGTATCATGCTAACTACTCCTATCACTTAGGCAAAACACAGTTCAGGCATGAGTTTGTTTTACCCTGTACCTGGCAGCATTGAACACTCAAGAAAAATGCAGGCAACTAAAGAAGCAGTGTGATCCTTCAGTTTTGCACATTTCCTCCCAATCTGTAACACAGGAATGTCCGAAGCCAGAGACAGTGTCTAGACCTTTATTTTTACTAACTGTCAATTGACCAATCATCCGTTAATTACCCTAGATTAGTTCTTGAACCAATTCATACTCTATAATGTCCTGTGACAAGTTTCACAACGTGTTACGGAGAAAAGTTCGTCTTCCTCTTTATTTTAAGCCTGCTTCCTAATAGTTCTTTTCAAGTTCTCACCTTCATTCCACTCATGAGGTAGACTCCTCATACCTGAGCCCCTTTCTCAACTGAAACACTCTTTTACAAGCTCAATACTTCTGGTCTTTTAAATTACTCCTCTTAATGTCATACTTCTGGTTGTCCCCTTACTCTTCTCCTCATGTTCAAAGTTTCTTTTTTGAGACAGGGTGACTATGACTTTTTTTAGTGAGAGATCATGCTCCTAAGGTTGTTAAGAGATAATAAAGTAATAAGTGGGATAAAACTGATGAATAAGGAACAATTACTCATGGCTTCTCAGAACACAAAAATTGGAGACATCAAATAAGATTACAAAATGACAAGTTCAAGGGAGATAACTCCTTCACAAAGGTTAATGAAGTAATGGAACATTTTGCCACAGAACGTTTGTATGCCAGAAATATAATCAGTTAAAAAAAGCATCAGAAAAGTTCACTGAAGAACAATCTAGCAAGATATGCTAATTACAAAGACACTGTCTCTGGCTCTGGAAGCCCACAAACTATAGAGAGGCAAAGCTGGGAGAGTATATCAGGAATCATCATTCTATACTTACCCTCGGAGGTTCTTACACATCTGCTATTGATCTCTGTCACAGGCTGCATTTCTTAACTATGCTAGAGTTTGTTCTACCTAAGATGGCCATTCCTACCTTACAAAAGCTACCCACAATAGTCAAAATGATGACGACTACATATTTGTAAAACGGCACAGTGATAACATCTGTTTTATTCTGCATCTCTCCCCATAGTTCCCAACATTTTAGTTGCATTTTCTGAGTGGCTCTGAGATGATGTTTTTGTTGGACTGTCTGCAAGGATGCTTTGTTTCACTAGGGCATAATTACACAAAAAAAAAAAAAAAACCTTAAAAAAAAAAAAAAACCACCAAACAACCACCATATTATTTGTTCTCTTAAAGAACTTTCCAAATGACCTTGCATAGTAGTATCTAGTTTAAAATCCACTGCTAGGTATGTGCAAAGCTACTTTCCTACTTATGTACATTATGACAAAAAAAAAAAAAAAAAAAAAGTATCTGCTGCTTTTTCAGGTAGCCATTCAGTAAAATGAGAGCCTAATGCAATTAAAATGCTAGTTTTAACTAACTGTAATATTTTGCATTGGTAATATAGTAAGTCATCCTCTTTTTTTGAATAATTCAGTAACGGTATAAGCAAACGGCAGATCTTGCCAGGATTTTACAGGTAAAAATCTCCTTTAGCCGTGAGGATCGACCTTCCATTCTTGCCTTAAGAAGAAAAAAAAAGCTATAGGCGGTTATCAAACCATAATAGACTTCACCTTCCTCCAATAAGCCTTTTAGCAAGAGAGCCTGCCAGAAGCTCTCGAGAACTGCAAGTGCACTGGATCAGATCTGGATGACTATCGGTGTCTTCTTTAAGGTCTGAATTCGCCAGGCGAAACTGCCCGCCCCCAGACAAAAAGCAGTCTGACTCTAGCTAATAACTAGTTAATATTCGCGACACCACATTTAAAAGGAGAGCTGCCGACAGGACGGGAGGAAGAGGATGCTGCAAAAGCGACGAGAGCTGCTACCGTCCTTGCAGAACCGCAGGCGCGAAGCTCATCTCTACCCGCCCCCCTCGCCCCGGGTCGTGAGGAAACCTACACCGAGAACAGCCCCGGGGGCTAGCCGTTGTCCGGCGGGGCGAGCAGCCCCTCCGGCGGCATCCCGTCCCGCTCGCCCCCCGCCCGCCCCCTCTCAGCCCGCCCAGCTCGGAACTCCCCGCGGCGGCAGCGCCGCCGCGCTACTCAAGCCCGAGGCCTAGCGAGGCCTTGCAGGCCGCAGCCACGCCGCACCTGGCCCGCCGTCTCGGTGGCGTCCGCCAGGATCCCGTAGTTGCGGTAGAGCTCCTCCACGGTGGGCATGGTACGGCGGGGAAGGGGCAGAAGCCGCCGCTGCAACCGAGGCCGCCACTGACGCCGCCGCCGCTCAGGCCGCCGCTACCGCTCAGGCCGCCGCCGTCAGCACCAACGAGGCGGAAGTCCCAGAGCAGCCCTGTGCCGGCGCCTGCGCAGCGCCCCCAGCCGGCTGGCGGTGGAGCTGCAGGGCCGGGTTAAAGGCGGGGGCGGGGGGAGCGTGGGTCTGGGGGCGCGGAGCGTTCCGCGCACCCACACCCACGCTTCCCTCGCAATGTGTTGTATAACAATGGAGCTTAGGTGATATTAAACGGCTATTCAATGTAAACAGGAGTGCCCCGGCTCCTGCGTGGCGCCTCGTGTCTGAGTTTTTGTAATCGGAGCGCAAAACATAACGCACTCTCACAACTGCCTGGTGTTAAAAATATTTCAAAATTAGGTGCTTTTTATCCGCCTGGCCCTCAATCTCGAGCCACGGCACCCAGCGGCTTTTCCTGCTGCCAGGGGAGTGGTACGGGATGTGTGTGTTTGCTCAGGGATGTGCCATGTCCCTTACCTTTTGCAGCCTTGCTTTTTTTTTTCTGGGCTTTTCTTCGCACTCCTCCTCCTCTCCCTGATTGCTGTCTTCCTCCAGCTACTCGTTTCTGTACCCCTTTTTGTCTCTCATATACAAATACTATGAAAGCACTTCACTATGAGAAGTGCCTGTCGTACACTGAGTTCCTGGTGCAAGAAAGAGGCTGGTTTCCCGTGATTTGGTGACTTTCATCTTTTCCTGCAGAAGAAAATACCCCCTAATTCCAGCATATAGAAACTGAAGTATCTGCAACTAGTGTCAATGGAGGCAGCACGCACACAGTAGGCTCAAATGACCTAAATATATATTGTGGCAAAAGTTAAAAGGCTGTGGCAGCGTCTTCCCCTCATCTCAAGAGGATTTAGCATCCTGCTGATTTCACAGGCACTTAAAATGAAAGAGGATTCCCCTCACGTCAGCCTGAGGCCAAGCTAAGCAAAACGCTGGACCTTTCTTTCATATCCTTTCCAGCAGGATGAAGGGCGCTTTCAGAGGCGTTCGAAGCCCCGGTCTCTCTCCAGAGCCCATGCAGGCAGACGGCCCGCAGCAGGGACGTACAGCGGCATCAATCATTTACCTTCCTTTCGTTGTTCCTCTGCTCTGGCAGGGTTTCAGCAAGTGGCAGCAGTGACCGCATCAGTCACCTTTCTCCCCCTCTTTGAACTGAGGCCCGGTGCCTTTACCTGTCCACAGGTGGATTCATGCGGTTCTTGCGTGCTCTGCCGGGGCCCGAGGGTGCGGAAGCTTGTGGCTGCTGTCAGATCCAGGAGAGCACTAACCACGGCCTGACCCTTGGTGCGCTTGTGACCATCGCAATTACCCAAAGTAATCTTCTTAAAAGACTATGCCGGTTAATCTTAGTAGTGGGAACAAAATATGACATGAGAGAAAAAATATTTTTAATGCATCAAAAGAGCTACATGCATGACTAGCTTACCTGAACCTTTCATTTTCTAGGAAGGGACAGCTTCCTCAGGCAGCCTGGCGGATATTAAGAGATGTCAATCTCTTGCCCTCCAGCATCTTCCAGGCAGCATCGCATCTGAATGCAGATTTTAAAACTCTTCATAATCGTCTTTATTAGCACTGCCATGGCAAGCTTTTACAACCTGGCCAGAAAGGAGGAAAGATGAACCTCCCATTTAATTGCTTTTTAACCCCCCTGAAATGCTTACACAGATGGAGGTGCCTCGTTACCTCCTTTCCTCGCTTGTTTCGTCAACAGCACACTATTAAACTGTGATTACATTCTATAGCAAACATTGATAATCAGATGAATATGTAGCATTTATACATTACTGTATGTATGAGAGCTGTGGAGAAGAAAGTGGAGGAAAAAAGAGAAGAAGTAGGCATGAATGAAAATGGGCGTGAGAGGGGTTGTATGCCTTCCGGGAATGACTGGCACTCCGTGGCGGAGCAGAACGGGCGCTTGAGATACCGGAGAGTGATGGGAAAGGAAGGTGAACTCAACTGTTGGACTTTGGCTGCACTACAGGGAGATTAATGGGTGGGGTGGGATGGTAAGCGATTTCAAAATACTGTAATAACATTATATATTTTGTTATATCTAAGTATATATGATTATTTTAATCACATTTATATATGTTGTATCATAACATATATTATATGCCTTGGAATGATACTTTTTTACCTTCTCTGGCAATGATACATTCAGCTGTGCTCATCAGCTTTCTAATAGAGAACACACAAAATGAAAAGGGGTATTCACAGCCACGTTAAGAAAATGTTTTCTCTGGGGTTCGTTCTATTTCCATCCTTTGATCTTCCATGCGTCGTCTTTTGGTTTTTTTTCCTCACCTACTTCCTTGTTGCTTTACATCATCCTTCGCTTCATTTTTTCTCTCCTTATAACAATTTCCATTTTCCAGTCTCCAGTTTTCACTCATACATGAAATATATATGAAAATATATGAAATATTTTTAAAAATGAACCTGTTTAAAATTAGTCACCGTTAGTCTTTAGCATTAATACGGAAGGAACATGAATGAAGAGCTGATGGTGTTACAAGTTTAGGAGACATTGTTTGAAATTAGTTTTCAAAGTTAGTCAGGAATCTCTTGGTTTGTTAAAGTTAGGATATTTTTGGAAGTGTATCTTTAGAAACTCAAAAGCTCATTTGAGAATGACACATAGGTTTTCCACACTCTGCAGTGCAAGCCTCCTAGTTTCATGAAATATGATTAATCTGGCCATCAGTCAGGGTTTTCCTCTCTTCTTTCTTCTCAATCTCCTCACGCCAATGCATGTGGAGATAACCCTATGGTAAGTTACAGACTCATTTGATATCTAAATGTTATCATTATACATTTGACTTCCATTCCTGCCCACTGCCCACTAATCCATGTACACTGGAATCACTGCAGATCTCTGCACAATTTCCAGCAGGTTCTCCAGAGGAAAAATAATTTACTTGTGAAATCAATGAAATTTGCTTTTTTCCTCAGAGGAAAAAAAATTACTATTCTTGTCCCACAACTGCCCTGGTCTTTGGTGGGGGACAGACTTCAGACAAAGCTGTAGACAGGGGCAATAATAGACTTCTGTTATGACCATATGACAGAAGGAGAAGACACACTTAATGAAAATTTCACACTGGAACAGTGGTTTAATCACACGAATCCTCAGGTACCAAACCTGGAAGGTTTCTGTGGGCCAGATACCCAGTGGATAATACAGTGTCTGAAATCAAGTCCATTTGTTGGTTTATGCTGGATGAGCAATTGATCCTGAATTCTTCTAATCTTCTGTTTCTCAATCTATAGAATTGGGCTTAAGTCACTAATAAGAGCTTAATTTTACAAATGAAGGGATATAGCAATTATACCCCATCCATCTTAAAAATTTCTTAAGTGTTTTTCAGAAAAAGGTGTCCAGATATCACAGGGGAATACAGTGAATGCATAAAAATGTTCAGCGATTTAAAGCCTTTCATTGGCACACATTAAAGCTATCTTGCACGGCTACAAGCATCTAACTGCTGTCTTCAGCCATGCACAGATTTCCCCCAAGTTCCTTCTAGTGTAATCTGATTTTCTTGCAAAATTTCTCCCTGGCAAGGCTGCCTGATTCTTTTTCCCAGAGGAACGGCAGCCCCTGTGCCTGGTGCATGGACGAGCAGCCCAGGCCCCCCAGCCCAGGCCCCACAACCCAGGCCCCGCAGGCCCCGCAGCGCAGGCCCCGCAGCCCAGGCCCCACAGCGCAGGCCCCGCAGGCCCCACAGCCCAGGCCCCACAACCCAGGCCCCGCAGCGCAGGCCCCGCAGCCCCGGCCCCGCAACCCAGGCCCCACAACCCAGGCCCCGCAGCGCGGGCCCCGCGGGCCCCGCGGGCCCCGCAGGCCCCGCGCCAGCAGGCGGCGCTCTGCCCCCGCAGATGCAGCCGGGCGCCCACACCGCGGCTCCCGCCGGCGCTGCCCGCTTCCCGCTCTGAAAAGAGGAGACGGTGTCTGATCAAGTGCTATCTGCTCCCATAAACAGAACAATACCGAGCCTTTATTAAATGATTTCCATGCAGTATTGAGAACCGTGTTGCATTGCTGTCTGAAAAACCGTTACACCTAGGCTGTTCCAAGTGACATCTCCAAATTCAGCTGGAAAATGAGATTAGGGAAATGAAGTTGGGTTTTTTTCCTGTTTTTTTCAGGTTGCTGCCTTTGTACATGTAATAGCAGTCTGATTGTACCCGTCTCACTGTTTAACCTGCTGCGGTGTGTAGGAATTTTAGAGCATCCTTTTAAATGATTTGTGAACCTGTTAGTTATGCTCACTCTGTTCTATAGCTCAGAAGCTACCATAGCCCTGACAAAGCATTTGTGCCTTGCATGTTAATTATAGTTAATTGGCACTATTCTTTGGAGCCCAGAATGCTGTGTGCCTTTCCACACAGGCAAGGTTGTGTAAAGATTGAAAACTCAGCCCTTGCCAGAGCCAATTTGATTCTCTTGTTTGTGTGGAACATTCAGGCAGCAATAATAGAGAGGAAACATCTCAAAGGGTAGAAAAATGTGACTGTGAAATATAATATTTGGCAAGAAGACTTAAAAATGGACGTAGCATCTACAAATCGTTCAGCTCAAAGAGCATCTATAGAAGGGGGACAGATGACTGGTTTATGCTGAGTTTATTCTGTCTTTGTTGAAAAGTTTCACATGTATACAGTGCTGGTTAAGGCAAATTAGCGGGACAGATAACGAGTACTCCATCCTCTTTTTGAACAGATATAAAGTGATTGGGATGTTAATTTTCTACAGGCTGAAGTTCGGATGCATTGTGCCTCTCTGCTGGCATGGTCATCATTGACTTGCCATGCCATGATCCCCTCTACCTCCTGGGACATTTAAACATGAGCCCGCTGCTTCTCTGGGCTCACTCAGGGCAGGTTTCATCTCTGAATTTTGACTCCCAAGCATTTGCGTTTCCGTGCTGCCAGTTCAGGGTCAGTGTACTGGAGCAGGACAGCAGTAGCCCAGCCGCACCCACTGTTTACTTTCGGCCGGTTTCTAGACTCCTGGCAAGGAGGAGGTTCAGAGGCCCCTGGGAAGGCAGACTGGGAGGAGGATGTTTAGAGAGTTGTAATGAAATGGGCAAGGGGAGGTTGAACAGTAAGGATATGGAAATTGCAACAGTTTATAGGAAACCCCCTGGAAGGGCAATGAAATACCAGCAGCTCTAGGACTGACTGTCATACCGACAAGGAAGAGGTCTTGGTCATCCAGGTACTAGAGCTAGAGATGAAGTGGTAGTGAGCTTGCAATGCTGAAGTACTCCCTTATGAACGCTGGGGAGGGAACCCCTTTCTGTACTTGTCTTTCTTTTAATCGTTGCTATTCATGCGATTATACGTCAGTGCCATTAACTACTGTGATTCACTATGGGATTTTCTGTCCTGTCATTCTAGCCTGTATGTCACTAAAGGAACAGCTGGGTTTGCTTCTCACACGTGTCGAAAAACCCTTTCACTTCTACACACTCATTAAAAAAGAAAGTTACTGTTTTTGAAAATGTTTTGAATTAAAAATGAGCATAATTGGACAGTGGTAGTAATATTTTTAGAAAACTTTCAAAAGGAAAGTTCCATAAAATCTACTTTCCAAACACTGGAGTGTGGCTAGACATGAAACTTTTAATGCAATTTCATACGAATATTCATGGCATATTTCATGAAATATTCCCTGCCATTCTGATGAAGTATTTCCACAACTTGAATAAGATATAACTCTGGAATCACACAAATCAGACCATACACAAAATTCGTCTAATGTTTTGTGAAATATTTCAGATAACTACATAAAATATTTGTGCTACCATCCATGAAGTATTCGCTCTCAATACCTTGTTAAAGTCTTGAAATTCATAGCAATATTCATGGAACGTTACACAAAGAAAGCAACACAGCCACAAGTTTAATCAAACGTAGGTATAAAATCACCAAAAGCAGGAACATAAGGCACCCTTGAGTACACGTCCTAAGCAACTGTCACTTTGGAGGAGGAATTGTGCACTGCTACCTCCCAGCCCTCACGGAGTATTTCCACCTTGTTTTCACAAGCATTGGGCAAAACTCGGCGCTTCGAACAACAGCAGGTAGTGCTCCACGGCATTTCCACTTACTACGAGGTAGCAACATTTCCCTTTTGAGCTCGGACGCTTTCTAATGTTATCCTTTAGCTACAAATAATTAACCAATTTCTTTCTAGCATGCATGTTATCAAGTAAAAGATTTAATCACACATAAAGGATGAGCAGTCTCTCCAGAATTATGGGGAGAATATCAACAACATTAATGTCTGTTATGGTGATAGGAACAAATCAGCAGTTTCGTTGAATGTGAGTTTGAGAGTCCCTGGCATTACCAGTCAGGACTGTTTCTAGACCATCTGCATTCATATTAGTAAGTCTGCCATTGTGCTCATCCAGGTATTGCAGCCCTAGGCAGTGGTACCCATTTCTACTAACAGCCTTTGACACCTTGTGCAGGAAAAAGAGAGAATAGACATCCAACATTTCTTTTTTCAGACTCCCAACCATGTGTTTACAAAGCCCTCAACAAGCTCTGAACGTTGGCCAACCTTGTAACATCTGCTGATACTACCTTTTTAATGCCACTGCCCACCTCCAGCACAGAAGTCCGATCTGTCTGCACCACACTGAGCAGGGGCAAACAAGGATGGCATGCTTACCCGCAGGAACTCTGGTGCTTGGGCAGGCGGCAGTGACTTCGAGCTGAACCCTGCACAGACATCCAAAAATTTGGTCTGTCTTACCCGGAAACTCAGTAGATGCTGATGGTTGTCCCAGTTGCCTCTTGCTTAATGAATTCAGAACCAGCATTTCAGCCATGGGTGCTGACCAAGCTCCCACACTGAGCCGCCTGACGTCCTGTGCCTTCCAGTGCTCCTGAGGCTGCTGCTGGTGAGACAGCTGTGCCACTACTTCCAAAATCATGTGAGAGCTGGTCCGCAGCACAGGGGCACATTGGCAGTGCTAAAGCCACATGGCAGCAAGCTGTGAAAACTTCTCCACAGCTTCTGTGTATTTGCAGTGGCATTTGCAATGGCATGGAGCACTGTTTTCATCTATGCTGGCTGATAAGAGCGTGAAAATGACACTGGCTATGCAGAAGGAGCTCGACGGTGACAAAAGAGAGAGAAGAATCATGTGGATCTGAGGTTTGTTTTTAGCTGGTTTTGGCAATGTTCTCCAGAGGTACTTCAGAAAAATCCCAGCAGTGGAGGTGGAATACCTGGAATACTTGGAATATATGTTCAAAGTAGAACTTAATAATAAAAGGTCCCTGCCACCTGGATGAAGTACTGTGGGCTGTAGCAGGCTGTGTAAACATGGCTATGGCAACCACAGTCTGCAGCACTTACTGTGCCCCAAATCGTAGTTTGAAATAGGATCTCTGAGTAGCTGATTCCTTTCTGCTTGGAACTTGACTAGATTTGAATTAAGTAGTATCCCTCTAACACTCTGAGCCACTCTAATGAGAAAAATAATCCCAAGTAGGTTCAGGCCTTTATTACATTGGAAAAAGTTTGATGGTAATTTCTGTCTCCAATTACCCTAAAAAAGAAGCAAAATATTCTTTTCCCTTCTCCCATTTCTTGAACTAGAGAAATTAGACTGCCAAAGAGGTTTTTTCTGGCATAGCTCTAAGACTTTTGTTGTCATGGGGATGTCAATTAATGGGGTTGTTTGTTACGTTCTTAACCTAGCTGTGCCAGCTAAACTTTTGCATGTAGACCAGGTCTTACACTAATCTGAAAACTCATAAAAATAGGAACTGGGCTTTCTGTTTAATAAATTGTCTTCTGAAGACTTCACTGTACTCCTTAACGTTTTTCTCCTCAATACCATACTGTATTAAGTAAATGAATGTACAGACATGTATTACATACATACAGATTGGAAGATGTAGTAAACCACACAGGTTTTGTTAATGCACACAGGTATAAGCAATCTGAACTTTATTGGCATAGCTGGCTGTGTGCAGATCCTGCAGGTGCATGTTGTAAGGTGCAGGCTGTTCTTGTGCCTTGTATGATCTGCAAAGACACTCATGTATAACGTAATGCACACATATGTGCATATACAAAATGTCTGGCATTATGCATGTGCCAAATATAGATGTTTGCGTGTAACGCATGCCTGAGTGCATGATTACATATTCTGTTGGGTAAATACAAAGTGTTTTATACTTTGTATACTCATTTGTCATGAATGTGCGGAAGTGTATTGAATTCCATGAAAAGATTTTGGAGTATGCAATGCGATGCAATGTGACTTAAAGCCTGGAAAGCATCTTTGTGAGCACGCCTAACTATACTGCATTGGCAATTCTACCTTTCCCATTAAAAATATCTTTTAATTATTTAAATACTCAATAGAGTTCTCCTGTGCCTACCAGGGAAGTTAGGATTGCTAAAGGACTGCAAAAAACCCTGGAAAGGAACAGATATTATAGCATTTTCCTAGATGTTTTGCACTGGAGCTCTGCAGCTGTCTCCTCTACCCCAAGAATCTATGCTCCTTGGAACACATGAATATTCTGTGCTGAGTAGAAACCCTTGCTGTCTGCCAGCAACGTGTTGACAGTGTCCTTTGTTGGCTTCCCCAGGGAGTTCATGCAAATCACTTTGAAATACAACAAACCATAGGATCCCTAAATGCTTCTAAACAAGACCAAATTAGAAAAAGGCTTCACATTGAAAACATAATTTTCAATTAGTGTCTATTCAGTGGGAATGGGAACGGGGCGGGGGAGAGCTGGCATGTTAGATAAGCTGGATTTGTTAACATGCTTTGAAAATGCTTGCTGGCTAGCATGCCTTTTTTCCCTTGCAAATGCTCACCTTGCTGTAATTTGGTGACATTTCCACAGTTGCAATATGCTCTGCTCTTGTACTTCAGACAGAAATGGACTCTGCCCACCAGGAGGTAGACTTGAGACAACCATCAGCAGACTGCATTTATGTGTCACGTACACAGCTGAGCATTGCTGCACAGGCTGAAAGCTGGGAAAGAAACAAGTCATTTCTCCCCTCAGTCCATCCCTATTAGTATCAACCAGTGCATTTATGAGAGCACTGAACAGGGAAGCTGATGACTGAATGGCCAGAGACCAAAGTGACATCTCATTCCCTCTAGAACAGCACAGTATGTCTTTTGTATAACTGATGTGGGAAGCGGTTTTTCCATGGACAGACAGTGCTACTCTGCAGGAAAGGCACTGGGGACCCTTCACAACCTGAGTGCATTTTGTCAGTATTCCTCTCTCCTAACAGAGGAAGAGGAGCAAGTTAGTTGCTGCTGCAGCTATAACTACTAGAAGGAGAGGCATGAAGTACATCGTAATTAGCTACTGTTTCTTTTACCCCTTATTCTTTTATTCTCTCTACTCTCCAACATGTGGCAGCATTGACCATTTTTCCTAGTTTTATGAATAAGGGTGAATGTACCTGGTCCTTTTCTCCCTGCTTTGGTTTGCTTACTTTAGAAGACCACCTTGCCTTATCTCATTTTCTTTTTCCCTTCTCATCTTGTTTTGTTTTGTTACTTGTTGTTGCTCTTGTTAGAAATTATCCCTTCCCTGCCTTTAATCTCAGGAAATATCAGCTTGCCACCTCTTGGCATGGCTGTGCCATGATACTTGCCCAGTGTATGGAGTGGCCCATCCCTGTGTCCATTTGTACATGCTGTGTAGGTTATCATCTGCCCTCTCTCTTGCATTTCAAGGCACTATGCTTGAGATGCTCTTTCACACCTGTCTGTGTATCCCTGGGACCACAGGAATTCATCGGACCAGTGCCTCTCAGCTCATCACCTGGCCAGCTGCTCAGTCCCTGCTCACCTCACCACAGCCTGCCCCTGAGATGAGAAGTGCTGCTCAGGTCCATAGCACTTATTTCCTCACCTTCATTTTCTGTTCTGGTATCAGGGAGTGAGACATCAATGGTATTTGTAATGATCAGGAGAATCAGCACAGCACTTATTGGAATAAGCAATCTAAAAATTCCTTTATCAAAGTGACAGTCAGCTAGCATCTGGTATTTCCAGGGTTTTTCTGTCAAGACATGGAAATTAAAGGGCACTCACTTACTAGTTACACCCACTGTGGTGAAAGTGTGAAGATTTTGTGACACTGTTCTGAACACTGTACATAGTTGAGTTTCCCTGCTTTTTCAAAGGGAAAGAACTAATTAAAATATGGACCTAAGCAAGTAACAGGGAAATGTAGGGAATATACATATAATGTTTATCAGAGAGTGAAAGGACTTTTGAGGGCTATGTGATGAATACATTTCAGTAAAGACAAGGGGATGCCTTAATTTTTAATAGTGGAAGTGAGAACAGAAGAACCCTACAATGAAAAGTTTTTAAGAAAGTACTTTTAACTTTTTAAAACTTTTTAAAACTTTTGAAGAAGGACATAAAGATATATTTTAAGGATTCCTTAAAGAAATGTGAATATTTAATAGGCTTGCCTGCTGACAAAGCCTTTCCTAAGTTTGCCATGTGCATTTGCACTCAGGTATTCTTTCTGCAGTCAGTTTGACAAAAAACAGGCTATTTTGCTTTAGAAATACTTGCCTGTGTGCTTTTCACCTCTAAATTTCTTGACCTCCCTTAAAAGCATACGCTCTCTGTGCATGACTGGTTTGGGTCAATTTTGTGTGGGCCATGGAAACATGCAAGGGAACTGTTATCTATCTGTCCAGTTCATTCCTATGAGAAAATACAATAAAATTTAACTTGTTGCAGAAAGGTTAGTCTACTGAGTATAAATATCAAGAAATTATTGTCATACACATACACAGAAATATCAACATTGTATTTTGAGCAAAGTAAGTATAAGAGGAATTTCGTGGTAAGTCAGGCCAATACTGGAACACTCCAGATAAATTTAGCACTAAACTTCACTCTTCTTACTTCTTTTATTCCCCTAGATTTTCAGTTCCGTCATTTTCCTTGGCATATCTGCCCTGTAAAAGCTGCTGAAACCAGGCTAGAAGTTGTTCACTTACCATTTTCTGCCAAAGCTTTAACTCTTAATTTACTTCTCACTTTCCTCCTTTGTTTCTCTCATCTCTTTTCCAAAGCTCAGGGGCCAGAGGAGCTCATTATGTACACCCTCTTGTTATCTTTAACATCTCTGACAGAATGGTACGTCAACTCTATAAACTGGCCATTTTCCTCTCTCCCTCAACATCTCACCTGTAACATATTCCAAACGAGCACCAGCTCCTTCATGTAGTGCCTCTTTTGTCTCTGCATCCTTTAGAGAATCCCAAGCAACCGGTTCTCTGGTATAATTATATCCTTTCATAATGGAAATCTGCAATTACAATACAATCTTACACATACTATGGAAAACTGAGTATAATACACAGTAGAAGTGCAATATTCACTTTAGAACAATGTTACAGGCATCATGTTATCTCACGACAGTTTGGGAGAGGCACAGTGGCTTGGCCTCAATTCCCACTTTGTCTCTTTCAAAAGGTGTGAACCAGGGACTACTGAAGATATCTGAGGGTGAGCAAAGTTTGTGGCAAAGTTTGTGGACTGGCTAAACTTTTTCCCTTACCAACTCACTCCTCTTTCTACTCTGAGTTTGTGACAACAGGGAGCCACTGAAATACCTTCTCAGGTTTTACCTAGTGCTGACCAAAACAGCCATTTCTCAGTCCAGACTGAACAAGCTTGATGAGAAGATCCTCTGCAGCTGTGGATCTCTTCCTCATTTGTTCGATGCAGCACTGAGAATCGCCTCCTGTAGGGAACAAGCAGGGAGCAGCCCTCTTTAGCTTAGGAAACAGTCCGGGTTTCTGCTTCTGGAATGGGTTCAAATGTCTTGATTATTTACTGCTTATAGTTTGGCTAATAATACAGTCTGGAGCATGAAGAGCTCTGAAAGAGAGACCTATGCTTCCCCTATTAAGATACAGACAGAAATATCAGCCACTGGCAAGGAAACAGCAAAAGGTTAAACTGCTTGACATGCTCTCTATAGAAGTTTACAATACAGACTGTTTCCTCATTAGTCTTATCGGTCCCAGTGAGCCATTCCAGCTAATCCCTTTCTCTTGCCATTGAATTTGGCCCTTCCGGCAGCCAACTCAGCTAGCAATGGGTTATTTATATGCAACTTGCAAAGGAGCAAGACAAAATTAAATGTCTGAATCACAAATTGAACAGAGACTTCCAAGTTTCTGGGAAACACCTGTGGTTTTCTCAGAACTCTCCATGTCATAGATTAATGCCTCTGATATCCCGTGCAAAACAGGAATTAAGCTGGTCTCTTCTCTCTTCTGGATTTGTTTAGCCTTTCCTGGAGCCAACAGGCAACCTAGTTTAATTGTCATCTTGAATATACCTCAAGTGATATACAAAAGGGAATTTTCAACCAGTCTTGATTATTAAAGATCCCTGGGCACTTTTTCACCATGCTGGTGCTCAAATCAAATCTCAGTTCTCATAGTCCCTCTTTATATGCGAAAGAGGAATGTGAATCTCTTGCATCAGATATTCACATGTAACCCTTTCCCACCTGGATGCCAGAAAAGTTCGGAGTCAGAGATGAACTAAACCAAACTTTTTGCTTCATCCCTATTAAAAGCCTGTATAACTTCAATTGCATTTGTAATTGTAAACAGGCTGTGTGTTTTTCTGTGCTCTTCTGAACAGCTGCAGCATTCTCCCCTGTGTTCGCTGCATTTCATTGGCAAGTCAAAGGATTTATGAAAGGTATTGTATGACATTGTTGCCTGTGATAGCAGAGGACTGGACTCAATGACCTAGGCAGTCCCTGCCAATCCTATGTCCCTATTTTCCTGTGATTCCTGTAGAGTATGTAAACTATATTAGGATTGCTGGCATGAAAGCCACAATGCTAATCTGTTTTATTATTGCTTTATCCATTTTGAGCTGGCATATCCATATCACAGTGCTTGATTTTCTGTTGTCTTGCCACTTATGCTGTCATTTAAACTAACCCATAAAGGGTGTCAGAACTCAACTGAATCAGAATGGAAAAGCTTGAAGTTCATTTTGCACAGATATAAAATTATTACCTAGGCAGGGGGAGATCAGTCCCCCATGTATATTTTGATACACCAAAGCTCCAAAGCCATTTTTGGGCTGTTGGGCTGTGAAGTGTCCCCTTTCAATGATTTAACACTTCAAGTATAGACACCCCTGTGCAAACAGAGGATTAGGATGTTCCAGGCAGAGGATTATGAACGCAGGAGAACTTTCACGCAATGAAGAGCTTCTTTGCAAGAGAATTAGCATCGTAAATAAACACGTAGTTGTGAGAGCAAGTGAACTAATGAAATCTGGTTTCCTGTGGTTTTGTGTATTGTGGTTGGATTTTCTAGTATCTGGTAATGTACAAACTGCAGGTGAGGCATTTCAGACAGCTTTCTTCACGTGGCCTATCTAATGTTGAGTGAGGATGATCATATCTCAAAAATCCTCATTTCCTCAGATAGGAAAAATACCAGGTAAGAGCAAAATTTACTTCCCAGCATTGCCACTGGGGCATACTAACCATGAGAAAGAAGCTGTAGCCTTTCCTCCCATATGTCCATTTATATGGCCTGGTACAGTGCACTACCATTTGATTCAGGAAGAAATGTGCTGCTATGTAGCCCATCTGTATCATGGGCCACAGCCAGTTCTGCAGTTGTTTAGCTGGGAGAAGCTAATAATTTAGAGACAGGACTGCACATACTTTCTATGAGATGCTGGCTGCTCTTACAAGTGCTTTTACAAAGCATGCTCTGCCTGCTTTCTGTCACCCTGGAACTTATCACAGAATAAGCATTTTTTTGTAATGATGAGGGTGTAATAAAGCACCCGTGACCCACTCAAACACGTGAAGCTTCAGCGTGGCTCTAAATAACTCTTCAGCTCTTTCATTATATTAAGGCCCCAAGGCGGGCATTCTGTTGGCCTCTGTGGAGTAGGGAAAATTAGATTGCTTTACACTGTGTGGCTATTTTATTATAATAAATGCATTGAAGATTGAGCTCTTTAATTAATATCTGGAAAAGAAAGGGAAGGATCTACTATTGAAGCCCTTGGGCCATTTAAAGGAGAGGGTGAGAGTTAGAATGAGCTGAAGAAAAAGAAATAAAACAGCTTCCTAAAAGACTTCCTCCTTAATACTCGTTTTATGTCCAAACATCATGGGAAGCAGGATGTTTTTTTGGTGGAGGACACATCCCAGGACCATCACAGAGAGAAAATGATGGTGTCATTGGGGTCAGCATCACCTTCCTGAGTCACTTTCTCTGAAGGTTCCCAAAGCAACTGAACAATGACAGTTTGGCCTTCTGCCCTCTGGAAATCTATGTGTAAATGTTGTGGTCTCCTTTTTGTACCTGGCAAAGTGAAGCGCTGCAAGGTGACAGAGCAAGGTGACAGCAAGGAGGTCAACAGCCTCTGAAAACAATGTTCCTTCACCCTCTCTGCTTCCGTCTGTGGTGTGAATGCAGCTTGCCAGTTATTTGTATTTGCAAATCTAGAAAAATTCTACCCTGTTTTTGCTGGAGAACCAGAAAGGTGGACTGGCAACTTTCACAGTTTCAAACAGAGAGGCTGGGAGGTGTTACACTTCTGACACATATAACCTTTTTCCCAGGCTGGGTGGCCAGTACCAGTGTAGGCCTCTTACAGATGTAACATACACGGCTCAAACACACAGAAAATTGGGAAGATCAAATACCTCCCAATGGAAATTTCGACAGGCAATACTTCCCTTATAAACATTGAGTTTGCATATAAAATAAAAGCATAAAGGAAGAAAGGACACAGCTAGTCTTTGGTAAAATACAACAAATCAAGTCAAGAACACGCAAATGATAAGTACAACACAAACTCTTCAGTCTCTTTGGCAGCTGTTGTTCATTCAGCCTCCCAACTTGCCAGCATAAATGCTAAACATTCAAGAGGCCCTTTTATACCACTTTCCCCCTTCCTGCTGCTGTGTCCACCTACAGCTTGATGTCAGATATTATAATGTAAGGTCCAGGGATGCACCTGGGCTAGTTCACCTTGAGCTCAGATGAAGAATGCTGCCTGACTTTTATGAGGAGATATTTTGATGTCACCAACACGTAATCTCTTGTTGATCTCACCACCAGGGCCCTAAAGCCACCCACCATTTCATTACTACGTCTAGTCTTGGAACTGTTACCATGTAGGCCATCTCTACCCACTGTCTTGCTGTGCTGTGTGTCAGTGGCACTAGCATCTAGCCAGCTTTTGCACATCGCAGTCCTAGGATAGCGGTGGGTTATATCCCCCTGTTGCTGCTACTGCTGCCTCAGTATTAATGAATTCAGCTATTATTGATTCACTGGACTGGAAGAATCCACCTGCTCATCACTGAGTCTAGAAGTGTCTCCACACCAGTTCAAGAGGTATTTCACTTGCCCTCATTCGTAGTGGTTTCAGCTACAGTGACTGTTGGATGGTAGTGTGAAAAGTGGTGGTGGGGACAAGGTTCTTACAGGCTTTTCATTTTTGTATATGTTTCATTTTTAACTTATGCCAGTTAGACAGAACAGCTATAGTGCTTCTGGTTTTGGTGCCAACTGGGCAGGCATTAGTGGGGGTCAATGCACAAAACAGCATTGGGCAGTGCAGACAGAATTCAGTCATTCTCATTCCTAACACCCATGGGCTCTGAAGGAGCCGTTTCAGCTTGGCTACATTTAAGGTAGAATCAACCAAAAATGTTCACGCTACCAGGTTGGGTGAAGTTTAAATGGTCCAGACCCACAAACCTAATTCAGATGAGCTGTTCCAAGGAATCACTCACTCTTGGGAAAATTGGCTTGCAGCTCCATCATGGACAGTGCAGTAAAATGGCACAACAGCTCCTACTTGTCTTTTTTCCAAACATGTTCCAAAGAGGCATGAGGAGAGGCAGGATACTCAGGCCTGACTTGAAGTAGCATCCTTTGGTAATTAAGATCTGACTGGCTGAATGACTCTCATGAATTTCTGAAGCACTGAACTGAAGGACCAGGAGCAGATTCTCTTTTGGCATGCTAATACAAGCCTGTACTGTGAGCAGCTCCAAAGAACCATGTAAATGCAAATGAACCTAGAAGATGAGCTTATGGAACAAATACCAAGTTTGTCTCTCATTCTCTTTGCTTTGATCTCTGCTACCAATTAAAAGATAAAAAACTTTTACAGCACATATAAGTCCAATTAGATCTTGTAATGAAATCCTCAAGTGCTACCCAGGTGGAACTTGCAATAATTAGTTTTGATACATAAATAAAATTTCCAGATGCAGTTTGTTCTTTTAAGCTCATGTTCCTCTTTCAGTTCATAGTGTTTTATTATTTCACTGATGTGTGAGATGTAGCTTCCAATGTTTCTGTTCCCTTGGTTCTTACAGCCTCTATGCTAATGCATTAAAAAGAACTAGAATTAATGACAAATCTAATAAGTAATTATTCTAGTGGCAATGTTATGAACTGGAATTCTAACTTTAAGAACAGCTGAAAAACATTCATAGCCCCTTAGTTTCACACCTTCATCCATCCAGGGAAGGGCAAAGAAACTACTGATCATCAAGGCACTGAAGACATGTCATAGATTTTGCAAGTGAACAGTCAGAAGCCATGGCTGACTAAGATGCTGTGCTTGGAGTTATGATGAGTGTTGTGAGCAGCTAATAATTTCATAGGCTGCAGTAAGGACCCTCTGCTTGGTGAGGTTATTTGTATAAAACCCCAAATATCCCACATCCCCTTTTTTGGAAAAGATTTAATGAAGTTATGCAGGTAGAGCTCAAACCATATATATTAAGTAGAACTTTTTCACTTGCTACTTCACTACACTCCTTCAAGACTTATTTCCATTTAAACAAAGTAAGATACAGTCTCCTAGTTTACGCTGGAACAACAATACACAGAAAGGATGGTCTTCTGGCTAAGAAATGGCACAAGAAGTTAAGATCATGCAAGCCCCCTTCTCCATACTGCGCATGTTTCTGAGTTGATGTAGACCATCATTTAGGGTGAGATTTTGGGGCATTAGCCTGTCCCTTTAGAGGACTAATACTTTGTGCTGACAGTTTAGGTCATTCAGGTGCTTAAATCCCTGTTTTGAAGGAGCAATAAAGGTGTTGTGAAACTAAATACATGAATATTTATAAGAAACATATGGAAATCCAGATAAAAGTTGATTTAGTAATTCTCAAACAGTAATGTTTTAGGGTGTATGTACCATGGTACTGGGAACTGAGTGACTGCGTACAAAAGATAGGGAGATGCTAATTACCATTGCTCATGTCCTGCTTATCTTCAACAGCCATAGACATTCAAAGGGCAGGGGCTCTCAGAGTCTTGCAGGATTCAAGGCATAGTATTGCAGATGCTACCAGGTCTGCCTCTTCTAAAAAGCTCTATGCCCAGGCTGCTGCATTTCCACCTCAAAAGACGCTTCTCTGGACTCCAGCCTTGGCTGCCTTATCAGTGTACTTCTCATGCTGTCTTCTTGCTTTCTCCTGACTGACACTCTGGGCAAGTAATCTTAGCTCTGTCAAAATAATTTAATGCTACATCCTTGCTGCATGTCTCAGGTTTTATCTTTGCTGCCATAAAGGGAAACTCAGGTGAGGTTTGTCATGTACATTTCAGACCTAAGTCAGTGCAGACAACAGAAGAGGGAAAGGCCAGGCTTATCACCTCGCAACACAGCCTATGGCCACGAGAAACCTTTCTGAGAAGCAATCCGTGAATCTGCAAGGGGCTGGGAGTGGTGGAGATGATACAGCAATGTGGTTTATACTCCATGATAGCCTCTGTTGATTAAAACACCTTCCTGCCCCAAGTACCACAGAAGTCCATACAAAGGACTGCTCACCTGATTTGTTCTCTAAATATGTTTAAAGTTAACACAGGAGGGCAAAGCTACTTCTGACCCAGCGATAATGTTTGTTCCAATGGGAATATTTTCAGCCTCCTAAATTGTGGATCCAGCCCGATGTATGCTGCCTGCTTTAGCAATCTTGCTAAAAATTGCACAGTCTTAATCTCTCTGACTGTATCAGGATTGCATCAATTTCCATGGCTCTCAGTGAGGATGCACACAACTGGCTTCATTCCATCTAGTCTGAGATGTTTAAGTCAAGTACTTCCACTGGGGATCAAGATATACCAAGGTATCTATAATCAAGGGAAAGAGAGGCATCTCCAGAGGATAATTCAGATTTAGCTAGTGAGAGGCAGTTTTGTAGGAACATCACTTAGATTAACAGAACATGACAGCTAACGAAAGTAACACCTGTAGTCTGGAAGCCATATAGATGCATTAACATGGCTCTGTATGCCAAATTTACAACAAAAGCACATCTCTGAAATGTGGTGGGTTTGAATGATATACACTGTTTATGCACTCCTTCCAAAGTACAGCTGGAGCCAAGCCAATTTACAATGTTTTTTCAGTACCTTGCAAATAACTGTCAGTGAACTCCCAGCTCAGAATACAGCTAATAGCAACATGGTTACAAAAGTCTGCTTTTCTCACAGCCAGCAGACAACAGGCATTTTTCATCCCAGGGCTGTTTAGGCAGTGAAGGTATCAGCCATTCAGTGGGATGCTCCTTAGTGTAATTTGCAATAAATTAGTGAAAGCAAAAGAAAAAACTTGCTTATCATTACTCTCGGCAATCATGACTATAATAAAAGGCCATTTATAAAATGAATCAATCAAAATCTTATTTCTTAGAGGGCAAAAGAAATAGCCAAGTACCAAAGATACTGAATCCCATAAAAAAACGTGTGCTAAGGACATGTTACAGGCTACTATTTATAGGATAAGCAAGTTTAGTTATCTTAAGAATTGCAGGGAATCTGAATATTCACTGCATGTCATCCTCAATGAGTCATTTTCATTCAGCAAAAAACGGTGAAATGCCCTTTTCAAAACCACTGTCAGGAGCCAGGCTCTCTTTAGCAGCAGAGCAATCCAAGGTGTCTGGTCTCAGTGCTTATTAGAAAGTCTGTGAAAACAAAACAGCATGTGCGTGAAGCTCCAGCACTCAGAAGCAGCCAGGCAGCATCCGCTCAGCCCACGCGCCCAGCCCCGGCAGGCAGCAGGGACACGGGGGGTGGATTGTGACCCCAGATCTTCCAAACCAAAGCAGGGCATTCCTCAGCTTGGAAGAGGAGGTACATCAGCAGTGGGCATTTCCAGCGTTCTCAAGGAGAAAAAGGGAACTGGATGATAATGTCCCAGAGCAGAAATAATCTTTTTCTTTTTTTCACTTTTTAAAAATGCTCAGACCCGTAGTGACACACAGCTTCCCTCAGTTTATCCCTCCCTAGCCAGGCCCTTAGAGAATGATAAGATGGGTGACAGAAGGCGTCCAGAACAGTGCTTTCAGTCCTTGTGTGATGATGGCACCCAGTCTCAATCAGCAATGGCAAAACTCCCAGCTCACGCTTGATTTCCCCATGTCCTTGGCAGGGTGGTGCAGACACTGCGCTGGAGAGGAGCTGGCTATCACACTTCCAGCCAACAGCAGTGTGCTGTGGTGCCTTATCCCCTTGGTCAAATAGTGACAGAATTAAAACAGGAGCGGAGGTGCTAATAGACACACAAAATAAGACTTCGTTCTTTACACACACAGAGCTCTCGCTTCTCCCTCATCACAGAGATTTCCTCAAACCTGCAAACATGCTTTTAATTGAAGAGTCTAAACCATCAATCATATAAAAGAGCTTGCCACATTCTGCACTGCCTACCACCTGCCTATGAGGAAAAAATAGAAAGTACCAAAGGAGCATATGAATTGAATTGTATTGAAAATTTACTCAGTCAATCTTTCGGGACCAATTCTTGTCTCTCAGAACTGATTTCACTGCACTATTTGTCTTGGTAATATAACCAGAAGTGCTTTCTTCCTTCTGGGAATTGAAACGCCTCGTGCTGTAACCTCTCCTGCACAGCAGCTGAAAACATAGGGGCTGTATTACCTACTGGGCAAATTCTCAGCCATTAAAACCTTTCTGTTCTCCATCATGGCCCACTTTAAGGTACCCTCTGTTCTTAACAGAAGACGACAGCTATTGGGCCTGTTAAACCATTACTTCAGAGATGCTCAATCCAGTGTATGCCAGAACTAGCGTGCCCTACTGTCCAGCAGTGGAAAGAGATAAGATTGTGACGGGCCATGAAATAGCAGCCTTTGCACAGAGTTTGATCGCCACAGCCAGTTAAATGTTGCTGATGTTTTACTTTGTTCCTGAAGAAAAACTGATTTGCTTGTAGCTAAACCCTCTAGTAAGAAATGTAGTTTTGAAACTGTAGATTTTTGGTTGCTGTTAACAAAGAACCAGGAGCTGGATGGGAACTTCTGGCTTGCTGTCAAATTTCAGTGTGATGCCTCAGCCAGACTGAACTCAGCTCTGTGGACTCAGACAGCAGTAATATGAAGATTACATTCCTATATCTAAGCAGTGTGGGCTTCTTGCGTCTTGGGGCCACTCTCATGGGCTGTTGTAAATTATGCTTGTAGCAACTGCTTTGCCAGTTCAAGAATGCAGAAGGGAGGCTGGATCGGCTTATAGCACTGAGGAATTTTCCTGTATAAGAAGAATAACTTTTTGCTGATGAATACAGCCCTGGTGTGGCAAAGAGAGATTTGGTGGAGAGAGGAGAAAGGGACAAGAGTGAGGCAGGCAGATCAAAGAAGCAATATAGAGAAATATGGCCTGTGTGGACCGGAGGATGCAGGTGTTTGAGACACTAGCGAGAATGAGGCATTAAGACAAGAAGGGCCTGGTGTGCAGGCAGGTGACACTTTTCAGTTAGCTCTCAGCTACCAGTATTTTTGCAAAGACATATCTTCTACCGTATTTGTATTGATCTTTGAAGTACAAGAAAACCCTTATGACAAGAACCAGACTTTCTTCCTGTCTTAAATATTCCCCCCAAAGGGTCTGTTCCCAAACATCCTTGGTATCATCTCTTGCCTTTTCCTGATACTTCTTTCCAGTCTTATTCTAGAAGATTGATTTGTTTGTGATGTGCATGGGAAATCCTCACATGTCCACTCTACACAAGCCTCTAGTCCAAGCAATTTCTCACCTGCTGCTACTGTGATCTATGGGAACAATATATATTGATTAGTGGCTGGACATGAAACTGTGCAAGGCTGAAGGACGCTTCTTTTATTGAGAACCAATTCCCTGCTTGCTCTATTTTCCTGTTATGAGCTCCAGAAGCAAAGATTAATGACAGCTGTTCCACTTGTTTAAACAGCTGATGTCTCAGGCCCAGATCCCACCTGGGGCTCCCTTCTGGACAATAACAACAGACCATTACTGAGCTAAGCAAAAAACCACCATAAAAAATAGCAAAGTTTTAGCTTCCAAGTTGGCAAAGAAAATAATTTCTTCAGGAGCAGAAAACCCGTTGAAGGACAGAAAATGAGACCCACTATGGGTAGCAACAGAATTTTTACTATAGTCCATTACTATTGTATTTTCATAGATGCAGATTGCAAAATGCAGACATTGCTGGGGTGAGATGCAGCTGTTGGATATGAAGAGACACAATTGCCATAACTGTATGATGGATGTGTTCACAGTGAATGAAATGTAGAAAATGACAGGGTCAATGATAATAGATGCGTAGATACAGAGGAAGAAGCTGGAAGAATGTAACAACCAAGAATAATAGGAAAAAAGGCATATGGAGCTATTTCGGGCATCTACAGCAAGTGTTTTTGACACACAGAATAAAGGAGATATAGACAACAGGCCAGCAGAGCTGGACCATGGATTAAAATCAGTGCATTAAAGAGAGGTAACCTAGGAGCAAGCCTGGCATTTCTTGCTCCATGCCCAAAGACCTGCCTGAAGATATATATGGCCCAAAGAAAGGATACAGGTTGCTTTGCTCCTTCTTTGGCACCGAGAGAAAGAGGATGGCAATAATAATGAAAGATGGAGAGATTGTGTTCCTGCTGCATGTGCTACAGTTATTCTTTGGTTAGAGGACTTTTAAGTTCCAAGATTCTTGCTCTGTTATTTTTTACCAGTACAAAATTAATTTATTGGAAAAATTGGTCAAGAATAACAGATAATTAAAAGGACTACTTGAAATACTCCTACAAGTGAGTACTAAGAGTTCATTGTTTTCTGCTTCTTTAAAAGCTCCACAGTCAGGTTTATTGGGTTGTTACCATAACATAACATTTTTTTTAATGCAAAATTTCACACTTAACTCTCAGGTACAATCAGAGAAATAAGAAATAGGCATCATGCAGCCACCAAGCCTTCCGATTATATTTTCTTGTCTCATTCCACATGAAAAATACCAGCTGAGCCTTGAGTTACATTGCAAACCATTGAACTAGTGAATGTTACATCTTGTAGCTGCCACTAACTTGCAGAGATGAGGGAGTTTGGAGGGTGTTATTTGACTGCCATTTGTTTGACTAAGGAACAAAAAAGGAAAGGAAATACTGCACCCTCCACCCCTGCCATCACCACTTTGTCTATCTCCATCTGTCATCCACGTAGGCTCTGAGTGATGAAATTTATAAGCACTTTCAGGCACTGCTGAATCAGGAGAATCACAGTCTGGTCTCAGCAATAAGTTAATCTTTTAAGCCTCATGTTATTTAAAAGGACTTTTATAGGTCCTTGGTAAAAACCCAGCTGTTACTTTCAGAGAACTTGTAAGCACCAGAGCAGAGGACCTAAGTCTTAGATCCCAGTTTCAGCACTCTGAGGCTCTGGGGAGGAGGGATGAAGAAAATGTTATTTATCAGCGGTGACCTTGTTTGTCTCCTTTTCCTTGTTTTGGGCTAAGGAAAGCTGCTGAACCTCACCAATAAGGTGAGGAGGCAGGGCTGGTTTGGCATAGCCCCTCTGACATGTTCAAAAGGACGAACAGAAGAGTCTGGAGGGGGCTTATTCTGCGAGGTGCTTGGGCCTCAGCGAGCTGCAGAGCAGCCTGGCAGAGCTGCCGCTGCCGTGACTGAACCAGGTGCTTTTGTCTGCTGACCTGATTGCACTACTCTCCAGTGATGGTCCAAAATGGCAGTGTGTTATCCCCAATATTGGTGATTTGATAAAGGCTGCCATTGCCCGGACGGCTTGGGAGACAAATAAAGATGGGAACTTCTCCCTGGAAATTTTGTAGTTTCTATTTATATGTCAAAGAAAACCCTGGCTTTTGTGCTTACTTAATACTGTTGCTTTGGGCCTTTTTGCAACTATCAGGCTTCTGTGTGTACCCTGATGCATCAAAGAGGTCATCTTGTAAAAGTCAAATAAGGCATCCTCAAAGGCTGAAATTTTGAGACATCAGCTAAAGGGTTTTAAGGACAGAAGATGGTGGCAAGTTGCATAAAATCCACATGTATTCTGCTCAGAAACAGCTCGAGAGCAATTTCAGGTAAAGCAATCCTGCTCCTCAAGTTGGGACTATATGAAATAAAGCTCCATTGATCCCTCCTGAACCGCCTCGCTAAATCTAGTCTGACTCTTCAAATAGCACTCTTCAAATAGCTCCTGATAAAACGGAGACTCAGCCTCCAATGTAAGTCTTTTACCCACCCCCTTTCTTCTGCAAACAACACATAAATGTCAGAGTGGTTTTACTGACCTCAATAAATGCTTGCGGGCAGGCAAGGATGATCCCAGATACTGCCAATAGGAGGCCATTAAGATTCATGTTATGTTTCCAGAGCCCCTGTCAGCTGGGAGGACCTCTAAGATTTTGCAGTCTATAGCTGGTGGCGTTCAGGCAAGTGACTGGGGCTGGGGGAAGCGTCGGGGGGAAGGACAGGAGATTGGATTGCCTTCCTGTTTTCCATGTCTGGGAAGGGCTAAGCAGCACTCAGCAGGCAGCTCTCATACAGTCAGGTGGGATAGTGATTGGAAAAAAGCAAGGTGAGACGCGGAGATATTGTTCTGCTTCCTACTCTGTACCAGCTAGCAGAGCTTGCTAGTTGTGTGGGTGATAAGAAGAATATGCTCTACCCCAGGAAGGATTTTAGGAGCAGGCGCGATTCCTTGCGTGCCAGAATACTTTGACTGCTTACTTTTGAGTCCTGAGGGGCAAATTTATCTCTAACAGGAGTCAATGGATTTTCATGAAAGCTGAATAAGCTCCACTCTCTTTTGTAAGAGGAATAAGAATGTTTTCAGCAGCTAGGCAAAAAACCCCCCCAAAACCAAAAACTTATGCTAGCTCTGAAATCAACCAAGCACCTGGTAAATTGTTTCCATCTTTCCCCTGCTCTCTCCAACAGCTTCCTACCCAGAGGATACTCCAGGTATGCAGCTCCCATATGTTACAGAAATCCTCTTGTGGT
Organism: Phoebastria nigripes; assembly: GCA_035582835.1. NCBI lineage: Eukaryota > Metazoa > Chordata > Aves > Procellariiformes > Diomedeidae > Phoebastria > Phoebastria nigripes. The sequence continues at coordinate 1,248,432 of JAYKAV010001400.1, forward strand.
AGACAACGGGGCAACAGAGCGGCATGTGCACACTGATGGGGCGAGGACTGTGCTATAAGACATCTGGCTGGGGAGCAACATGGCCGCTGTGCAACTCCAAACTCTTTCAGGCATTTTAGAGTGAATCAGGCTCTGGAGTGAGGTATCCAGTGCATCCTGGCCATGTTCCTTCCCTTGCTGGAGACAGAACCCTGTAGCATTTATTACTTGCCCAGTTTCCTGGTGCTTACTTTCAAAGCCTCCACAGGAGAACTTAGCTTTTTTAGTCTGTTTCTAGCATTGCCCTCTCATTTTGGATTTCCTACTGTACTTTACACAGATTAGCAGAAGGAAGGTTGAGCAGAAGGTGAGAAAACAGGTGTCTGGCTCACATTTATTTGTGAAAGAGAAAGTCTGACCTCAGCTGGAGAGCAGTGATTCCTGTAGAGGGATAGCGTATGAACATTGATGCTTCAGAAACCTCAGTTTTCTGTCCCAAGAACAGGAATCCCATGGTGCAGTTAGAGACTCTCTCTGAAGATGCTGGACCACCCAGAATTGGCACACACATTTACGATGAAGAAATTTTGACCAGCACTAAATAAAGCTGGATTCTGCTTTCAGTTACAGCAACAAAAACTGGAATAGGCATTCTGATGCCAATGGCACAATTTTGGATTTGTTCCTGAACACTGAGTCAGTCTCTGGCCCTCAGTCCTCCCTCCTTTATGTTCACAGGAACCTTCTACTGAGCATATGCATTAGTTTGTATCTCTCTTTTCATCTTCCTTTCAGCATGTAAAATACCAGCTTGAAGTAGAACTTAGATGTAGCAGTCAAGAAGCAGATGGATCCAAAGGAGACACAGAACTCAAAGGCTGATTTTATCCATACAGATCTCAGCATACAAATGCTACTGAACTTGGTGAATGTCCTTTCCAAGTTTATTTCAAAGGCTTCCAGTACTCTGTGGAAAGCTGGCTTTGGCCATTCCTTTCTTCTTACATTGTCTTCCCTTGCTATCCTTTGAAATCCTTCACTGTTTCACAGGAGCTTTTCTCAGTCTAAGACGTTTTGCATTTTTGAACAGAGCATGGACAAGGTAGAAACAATTGCCACTTCTTCTTTCAGAATCAGAGTGAAACTTACTTTCCAAGCAACTGTACTTTGCTAGCCAGGCTGTGGGTTTGAGAGTCCTGAGGAGCAGAGTTTCCTGGGGAGTGGAGTTCTGTGTTAAAAAGCAGTGACTCTTCAGAAACCTGGAAAGAAAGCTTTCCCAGAGAGGCTTTCTGTTGCTGCATCTCATCTTTCAGGGAACTCCAGGTATTTTATGTTTTATCCTTTCTCAATATTTTATTTTTCTTCTTTTCTTTTTTTTTTTTTTTTTTTTTTTTTTTTTTTTTTTTTTTTTTTTTTTTTNTTTTTTTTTTTTTTTTTTTTTTTTTTTTTTTTTTTTTTTTTGATTTCAGAGAATGACTGAGTAGATGCTTTGGAGGAAGCATCTACTTCTTCATGTTTTAATCTAGTTTAAGTCAACTCCCTCATCACAACACACTGATGATACCATGTTTGGTGTATGCTCATTTCAGATTGTTTTCAAAGACTTCAAATATTTTGAGAAACTTCTGTTTTAGCCATATCTTCTTTCCTGTTCTTTTCCTTTATACTTTATTTCTATTGTTCCTCTACCATCCCAGAATGCCATGTTTGAATCTCCTTTGCATTTTCCCTTTCTGTAATAGTGCCCTGAAGACTGCTTTTGTCAAATCCCATATTCATCTTGGTTTTATTTTTAACCTCTCTGGAGATTTTGAACCTCAGCATCTCTGGCCCTATTTGAATGACTTTAATAAAGCCATTCTTATATGGAAATGTGCTAAATGATTTATCTCAGTAGCATTATGCAGCTGCAGCAGTTCCTCCCTTCCCCCAGACAGAGTCCCCAGCCAACAATCCCAAGAGGGCTACAAACAGCCAAAAAATATAAACCCAGATCCTGGGGAATGTGAACGAATGGAATTTTATTTGCACGTTCCTCATGGGGAATGTTGTTGAGACTTTGGGATCTATCTGTATTTTAATTAATATGGTTGTCCTACATTCTCTTCTGGGAGAAGGGCAAAAGAAAGCAATTTTAATGAGATCCCATAGGTTTCTGCCAGGTAAGTGATACTATCCAAAGACAAAATTCAATGAATTAAGTCATTATGATGAATAAAAGTCATTATAATGAATAAGAAAATGTCTGGTTAATGGATCTGGTTTTGTGTAACAAGGAGCACAGTTATAGCTGATATATTTGGAAAAACTGTGGTAGAGCCTTAAAGCTAGGACATTGCTTTTTGTCTGGATGGAAAGGCACTCTGGCAGTAGTGGGAAGCAGGAAAGAGGTATCAATATGAGATTAGGAGATGCATGTGAATGGAAAGGTAAGAGAGTTTTCAATGAGGAGGCCAAGAAGATAGGAAGTCATGGAAGGAGAATGGTGATGTGTCTTGAAACTTGCACTAAGCTCTGAAGATGAGGAAAACAGGAGTGAAGTTGATGTAAAGAAGGACAATTAAGGTCGATGAAAAGCACCATCTGTTTTTTTGTATATCGGTTTATTTGAAACACATATTTTCACACAGTTTTTGGTTTATGTTTTCCTCTGATTTTCTAAGGTAAAATATTTTTCAACAGAAATCGGAACAGAATGATATTCTTTAAAAAATGTACTCCTTTTTAGCTGAAAAAAAGAACTTTTTTGTAAACATTGTCACTGAAAACAATATGGAGATAATTTCCCAACAGAGAATAAGGGTTTTAAATCCAGAAATAATTAAACCTTCTCAAGGAGTGAAGAAGAGTGCCTTAGCTATACAAGGGAAGAGAGGAATTGGAGCACTAGGAATGGGACTTTGGACTGGATATTGGGCATGTGTATATGGTCTCCTTGCTGACTGGAATCAGGCATTCAAAAGTCCTTGTTCTGCAGTGGCAAGAGGACAGATGTGACTTTGTTGCAGTGCTAATAAATGGAGACTTATTCTGTAGTTCACTTTGGAGAAACTTTTGATTTTGAACCAAATGTCTGTCTGTGCATGCATTAGTTACCAAAGGGGTTAACCTGCCTGACCAACAAGATTGTTACACCTAAAGACAGACCACAGCACTTGCAGTTTGCAATGTCAAGTTCAAAACTGGCGTGCATAAAGTATTATTACCAAGCAGCTGCTTGCTGATGTGGCTAATTTTTTGACTTACTGAGTCAAAATTTTTTGACTTACTGAGTCTAATAGCAAAGCACAGAAATCAGAAGCGGGAGATGGGAGGATCTCTGTGGCAAAGTAATGAACTATCCAAATCAGTCAGTTGGGTCTACATGAAGAATCAAGATCATAATTCATGTATTAATTTGTTGGATCTCTTTCAAAAACTGTCCTATATTAATATATAAGGTTCTGTATAAAATATGTGATAGATTTCGAAGTCAGCTTTGCTTTACTTTTCATTGCTGTTTATTACATCTGAACAAAGCCAAAAATGTCCATGAATGATTCTAGTTCAGCGAAAATCTCAGGTGTGTGAGTCTAAACAAAGAAAATTAGCTTAAACACAGGAGTGAGACTTGACAAAGTTGTGGCTGGAAAACAAGGCGTTAACATTTTCCACCTGCTGACAAGCTCTTGCAATAGGTGCAAAATAGGTTGTCCCTTAGTCCTCTCAGTTTTGGATAACCTTACGGCATGTGGAGTGTCTCTATTCACCTTAAAAATGGAAAGGCAATGGCTGCAAAATGCAGGGTGTTCAGAGCCTTGGGAGTGAAGATTGGTCTGTTGTGCCAGAGACCAAGGAACATGGAGGTCTCCATCAGCATCTTCTTCCCTTCCCCTTTACCTCCCTTCCTAATGTTTAACCAGTGTTTCAGGATTTTACAAAAATTAAATGGTCAGGCACGATGTTTCTGAAGTAAACTATGGTTGACTGGAAGATTCACAGTGCCACCAATTCAAGCCCATATCAGTGATTTGGATTCTTATGAAGCTTTTTCCACAAATGACATAAAAGCGTTTGAAAGGTCAAAATCTTCAGAACTTACATGTTGTTGCTCATTCCTTGCTTTGCTTCTGAATAGACTGATTTTTTTATTTCCCCTTTCTGACCTTCATTCCTCCATCTGCTTCTATAATTTCTACAGCTGTTGTGATTTGTTTTATAAACTGCCTCTGTCCGGGCTACTTCTGTCCTGAGTGCATTTTGTTTGGGGCTGATGCGTTGCCTAAACCATTCCCTGTTCTTTGATGATATTAACAAATCGAGTTGCCTCACTGCACTGACTTTTCCCCTCATTTACTTCAGAGAGCTTTTTGGATTGAAATCTCCAGACCCATCACAACTGCCATTGTAAATCAAGCTGACAGTCAATTACAAGATAGACTATGTATTTGAACAAGCACAGCTTTGAAAGCCCAGCCATTTCTGATATACTTACAGACCTGCAAATGCTCTTCGTTTGCAGGACACAGGGGTGCCCACTGCATGTGAACAGCTGGTGCTGGGGTGTGGTGTAAAAAATCAGCAGAACTGTAAGAGAACTCAGAGGAGTTTAGTCAAAATGATAAGAAAAGCGTTACCTGCCTCCCAAGGAATAAGCCTTAGTTGGTGGGGGTGCTATTTTTCGTGAAGTATTGTATCTGATGCATTAACACTTTCACTGCTGACAGATACCAGCCAGGTTCTGACATACCAACATGCATTTCAAAAACAGCACGGCACATATTACCAATACAAAGGTGTTGGAGTACATAGGAAGCTTGTAATCCATGAAGAAATGCACAATAATGCATCTTGCACCATTTTTAGTTTTAGTGGAAAAATATTGCAGCGAGACAGTTTGTGATATGGGCGTATGTGTCTGTGAGTAAACTTCAGATAGTGCTTGGCACAGTTTAATTCCTCTCCATTTGGCAAATCATCTGGTGTTCTCCCTTCTGTTGCATATCCCAGAATAAAATAGGAGAAGCTATCTTCAAGCGTACAAAAAGCATGAGCTTAGGCTGCACAATGACCATGTTTCTAATGCATCAGAAACGAAGGCAGTTCCGTTTGATTTACCATTCTGTTAGTGTCATAAAAATCCGCAGAGATGTGGAAACAGCACCAGCTGGGTAATTGCTGCAGAAAACATGCCATGGTATTCAGTATGGGCTTTCCTCATGAGAGCTGCTCCAACGGGGTGGTGTGTATAACTTTGTATAACCTTGCACTGAAAAAGGTCTGACAAAAGCAAGAAAAACAGCTCTTACTTCTGGGAGGAGGCAGTCAGTCCAGCCCAGGCATGGTGGAACATATGAAATGCGTACTCTGTGTCAGTCTGTCAGTCTTCCAGTTTATGGTGCCAGTAAATCTGCTGCCTTGATTTGAACAATAATAAGAATAATACAGAAATCTAAAGAGAGACTGAAGTTGCTGGAAGAAACAGAAGTTTTTTTTTTAAAAACGTGACTGTTGAAGCAGTTCAGGAATACTTTCTTGCTTTGAGAATTAACACATATTCTATGACTCAGGGACCTGGACTAGAAATAAAGACAAAAGTCACAGCTCACGTGCTGTTCTTGTGTTACAAGCCATCCTCTCTCCCTTGCCTGCAGGAATTTTAACAGCGCAAGGCAAAGCACAGGAAACGATGTCGCGAAGAGCGTACCAGGACTAGTGAGGAACAGGCCTGTCCCCATTTGCTTCTTTGGCCCCTGCTGCTTTGCAGAAACATCCTGTCTCCGCGTTGGTTTAGTCTGGGGCAGAACAAAAAGCAAAGAAAACCACGATGTTGAAACTTGATTAACTGCAGTAGCCGCAGATAGTGAAACGGCCAAGTTACCTCTCTTGTTTCTGCATTAGCATTATGACATTATGTTCAATGGATCAGTTTGAGTATGTTATGTTATGTAGCAGTGGACTTAAGAGAGCTCACTTGGACTTTCTCATTCTATTTAATCTCTCCTGCTTTTCCCTTCATGCTCCATCTTGCTCCTAACCCATTGCTTTCCTCCTGTTCTTTCTTTAAGTTGGTAAGTGGCCTCCTTCACGGGCCAGAATAATGTGACATTTCATGGGGTAAGTAGTTCCTTTCCTACATGGATCTTGTTTCATGTGGCAGCCAAATGCACTCTGTCTTCAATTACATCTTTAAGAGAAACTTAGAGAATGTCTTCTGTTACTTGGTTGTTTTAAGGGGACCGAATTCTTTAACTGCGCCAGTGCTAGACAGAGACAGCAAAGGAATGGGCTGAGAATTGCCCATGTGCAACGTGTACACATTTGTTCCTGCATACTTCAACTGTTTCTTCTCCCAGCAAGCATGAGGCTGGGAAACAGAGTGCTTCTCCTGCCTCCACCTTCTTGGCAGCTGGCTGCTAGTCTGTTGATGAGATCAGACTGAAGTGAGAATGACCTGTTTGCTGCTACTGGAGTCACGAGAAGCACAATAACAAACTGTCCCTGCCAGCTAGTCAGCATAACCCACCTATGGCGTGTAGTTCTTCCTCTTTCGCTCAGCTGTAACTTGGATTTAGGACATACGTACTGCCGTGTGAATGGAAGGAAGGCTCAGTCTTCTGGGACCAACAGTGGTTATTCCAAACTTGCCACAGGTAGAAGTTGTATATCACAAGTTTTATTCTGACAAGGTTGAGCTGGGCATTATCGCAGACAGTGCAGTCTGGCTATCGGAGTCTATCCTTAGGACAAGTGTCTGCTCCGTGCTTTGATCGTGTCAGCAGCTCATCTAAAACCTCACAGTGAGTTGTGGCAGGGCCAGGGAGAGCACCCATAAATCCTCCCATAGCAGGAGCCAAAGTCTCTGCTACTGCTATTGGAGCAAATGCTGCGAAGAGCAGTAATGGTACTAGGTCTGTCTCTGGTGTTGAAATATTTCTAGTGAAGAAATGCCCATCACTCCAGAGGCTATACAACATGCTTTAAGCAGCTGCAAGGACCTATTGACTCTTCTTTTAACACCTTTATAAAAAAGAAACATCAGACTTGCAAACAAAGCCCTCTGCCCTATGTGCTGCAAACTGCTTACGTGCTTGTTATGAGACTCACACAACAAACAGCAACTATCCAAGTAGATCAGAAGGCACAATTTTTGAAGAGGGTGTGCACAGAAGGAACTCTGGAAATACTTCTTTCACTGTTTGACATCCCAGAAAGAGAGGATGCCGATAAACTAGAATGAGACTTGACAATAAAGGGATGGAGAAAATGACTTATTTATGAAGAAGGAAGTAAATATATACAGACTCATTCTGAAATTTTTCTGCAGTGGTATGTTACTGTAGTTAAAAATGCAGAATGTTAGAAATACACGTGCCTTTTTGTGGAGTCCGTGATGTTTGGACCTGTTGCCTCATATTTTTTCTTGCCCCATATAGGTTTTAGGTAAAACTCATGAATTTCACTTTTTCCTTATCTGAGTATTTTATGGCTCCAGCACTGTTCTCCACCTTCACCTCATGTTTAAGTGAATTTTTTCTTCCCTTTTTTCATCATTTGCATAAAATCACAGATACGGTGTTTCGTAGCAATTAATGCACACCAGTCCTTTGACCCTTGTTCTCACATTTTTTCCTGGTGCTTTCATATACCCACATTTCCATTCATATCTCATTCATAGCAATATTTATATTTCCAGTATTAATATTTCTGTTAAAGATTTCTCAGATGAATTGTAAAATCAGCCACTGTAAACTATACAGCACCAAAGAGTGAAATTTATTCTTTTGCAGAGAGCCACTGCAAGCTTTATGTACCACTCAAGTCCCAATTGACACAGCTGAAGAATTAGCTGAGACTTAAGCAGAGAGAAAAGTGAAATTTATCCAATAGCCCTTTTTTGGCTGTCAGATCTCAGCCTGCAGGAGGGAGAACTACACAGTAACTGTAAGCATGAATAAGAATTGAGAAAAAAAAGAGCTTTCGCATTTAGCTGACACCACTCCTGGTGCTGCAGCGTGGCTGTGACAAGACTGCCGCAAACTGCATTGTCAGGTAGGATACGAGGATGGTCCATTTGTGCTATGCCAGCTTCTGAGCTATTTGAGTTCTCCTTTTGAACTACCTCTGTATTATTCCCTTTACTCCAACTGCATCACTGGTTTTAGTGAGTATCACTTAATATCATGTTGGAGAGGAGTAGTCCGTGAAAACAGTGATATGTTTGCAAATTTGATCTAAGGTTTCAGTCAGTTTATAACATGGACCATCTGACATGCATGCTAGGGAATTACCTTATGTGCTTTTGATTTATAGACCTCTTAGGTGTCTAAATATTGTATTAGTTAAGCTCACTTAAACACAAGGGGACGTTTACAGGTACCTAGAGCTTAAAATGGACCAGTGTACAACAGCACCCTATACTGGCATTTAATTTCTTAGAATTCCAAATTGTCTCCACACCTAGAGTTTTTAAAGACCTTTTCTAAAGGTATAGTGAAGTTACGTGCCCAGACTTCTTTCCCTGTTCTGGGTCATTTTCTCTAAATCTCCCATTTCCACATTAGTAATAGCAATGAAGACAAAACCAGCATCTTTTCATAAATCATGACATTTTTGAGCAATCTTCATGGAACAGTGACCCCAAATTCATACTAAATTCTATTTCCTCCCTTCTACTTATGTGCAGCACCTTGCTTCATGGGAGAAGCATGTCTGGTGGGTAAAGCACTGGTGCTGCCCATGATGCTGGGGTTGGGGAGCAGGTGCTAAATCCCGTGGTGAGGAGAAGGTGGACTCAGAAGTCTGCCCCCTTCACTGTAGGGGAATACATCTTTTGGAGAGAAGATGAGACGTAGGCCTTCTCCCATAATCTTTTGATCTTTACGTGTTCTTGAAGAGATATTCTAATACTGCTGCCACTATTTTACAGTAGGCATTTTTCTTTCCACACTCAGCAAGTAGAAATGGATTGTGACTTCTGATAGTGTACCTACTATTCCCCCACTGTCTTTCAAGAATATCAGACTCAGGACCTGGTAAGAATTACTTTCAAATCTACATTTAAATGTTATATTGATTTTTAATCCCTTAACCTTTACCGATCTCATCTGAATTTGCCATAAGTCTAATGGATCATTTGGTTTTAGACAAGGCTCACTACTTAGAATGAACAACTGTACACTGGGCCAGCTCAAGGCCTCTACACCATTTTAATACTCTTTGTAGGACTTAAGCAATACAAAGACATTGAGCTCAATTTCTGAACAAGAAGAATCCCACTCTAAATAATTACACACAAGTTGTGAACTATGTATCCTGCAATCTGTTCCACTCATTTTCACCTAGGGAACCCCATATCCATTTATTCCTGAAGCTTTTCTGGCTAGTAGGCACATTTTCATCACTGTTAACTTTATCTGAAACACCAGAATGAATGTATAGAGAAGGAAGGGGAAAAAAGGAAAAACAAAAATCATATTCCAACTGAAAGCTGATGGAAAATTTCTTGATGAAGTTGTTCTCTTTCTGTGTAATTATTCCATGTCAGAGGTATGGGAGGACCAAAAATTTCTGTGGTAGTCTTCAGCTTTCATGCCTGATAGAAGTAAGGCCTGTTTTTCTTTTATACTTTGTACAGAGCCATTTCAGCTGAAAGTGAGATATGCTATGCTTTGATATTAAGTATCCCTTGAAGGACTTGGCTGCTCTAAAGATCAGGAAGTTAATGATATTTTGTCTTGCAGCAGGGTGACTTTTTAATGTATATTTTAGATAATACAGCAGTTCAGCGATAATATTGTAGATTATTGCATTTCCTTCTGGAGACTTTATATTAAATGGGTAAATGTTTCTGGGCAAGCAAAGCCTTCTTCAGTTTAGAGGGTTTTTTATCCTTGTCCTTTATGGCAATGTATTTCTATTAGAAGGGCTTTTGTGATTGTGTTTTTTCTCCTGGCTTTTGTTGGGAATGATTCTTCCCTGTGGAGATAGCTAGCATGAAGCCTCTGTGCCCCATACTGTTAAATGAAGTAAGACATAGACCTTGAGCTCTGCATATGGAGCCATGGGAGCATGAACTCTCCCATTCACCAGAACAGCAACATCTCAACTTTATCAACTGAGTCAAACAGCCTTGTAAGCCTGAACATGGTAGTTGCTTGTGCAAAGTAGTTTACACCAGTGTGCATCCATTACTTAATATGCAGTTTCTTCCCTATGGATATGGAAGGTCATGTCCCAAAGGATGGGCACACAGTATTCCTGTTTTGAACAGAGTTCATCTTTTCTATAACACTGCTTTTAAGATTCAGCCACTTACTTACAGTGACAAGCAGCTAGGGCAGTAGTTGTACTGTGTATGAACTAGTCAAGTTTGAATGTGAAGTGACGGATGGGCTTCTTCTGGAGAGGCAAAAGAGAGATGCACTAAAACCAGTCTATGCTTCCAGAGTTCACTTTGGACAAAAACTGTGACTCACTTGCCGTGCTTACAAATGCTTTTCATTGAGATCATAAGCAACAGAAGGCTCATGTACACTTCACTGGAGCATGGGACCAAGGTTTCTGCATGACCACTAAGTAGGCTGGTACATATAGGTAGGGCAGTAGCTCTGCCTATATCTGGAGATACTAGCTTTTGTCCTGAAAACAGCATGATCAGCTTAGCAAGAAGCTCTGTATGAGTTGTAGCTAATTCTCTCTGGACCTGTGCTGGACTGTACTGCCTGGGGAGCTCTTTGCATGTGTGTGCTCTAATGTATGGTGCAATACAGTCATGATGACAAGCTGTTGTGTAAATGAATAAAATCTTTCTCCCTGTGCTCAGAGATAATTTGATCTATTATAGAGATAGTCTGCTTGTGAAATTCCTGATCATTCTTTCTGAACTTCTGAAGTGTTGTACTGGATGTCTTACTCATGGACATGACAGAGAAGTTAGGTGCTACCTGGTGTATAGAGACCAAAGCTCCTGATGAGCAGGAGACTTTAGAGATGGGGATCCTGTGCTGTCATCTTGGGTCCTGAACCTGGCATACCTCCAACCCTAGTGCATATAGGGAGCTGAGGAGAAACAAGGGTGCCCTCTCTGTAATACATACCTGGCATACTTCCTCATAAAAGACCACAGAAATTATCCTCTGCTTTGAAAGGATACATGCTGACAGTCTGCACTAAAGAAAATGATTTACCTATCTGAGCAGATAACAGTAAATGCCTGGCACAGAGCCATACAGCTCCAGGTCTAAAGATACTGCAGCTGTAATAGAGGGATGAAAATGCATGAGGCATGTTAATTGAGCAATAACTGAAATGTATGATTAAATGAAGAGGTAACCTTTCTAAGGTAGTCCCTCTTAATACATGTTACTTCGCATTTGCCTTTGGGCTTCTCTACGCTAGAAAAATGAGCAGAAGTAAGGTCATGTTGGGTTCAGTTAACTCTGACCTAAAGATGACTGCTTTGCTAGTATAGTTGTGCTGCAACGTTTTTTACCTCAAATGAGCAGGTCAAGTGATAACAGCAACAGTGTTTTCTACCACCTGTGCTTCTGCCTTACCCGCTGCCTGCATGTACCACCACAGCATGTCAGACCGTGACAGGCATCAGGCGCTTAGGTGAAGTATGTGACTGTGAGCAAGAAGAGCAGGTGGTTAATTCACACTCATGAGATTCCTCCCACAAGAATTGGGGCATGGCTAGGAAATCTGTAGGGAAATCCCCAGCCTGTTTCACCCTGCTGAAGGCCAGAAAAAGTTTGTGAAAACTGGCAACTGTAAAGCTATTCACACATCCAGAATGTACAGTACTGAAGAACAGGAGGTTGACTAAGCACATTGTTTCCATTCTCAAGGATGGTCTGATGTTACAGGTATCATGAGGGTGTGGTTTTTTAGGCAGACAGTTGTCTCATGGCTTTCTGAGTCCACCTTTTATTGCTTTCTGGCTCTGTAAATGAATTTTTGCCATTTGCTGTTCAGGCTTAATTAGGGTAATGCAATACCCTTACACAGACCACTGACCGCATGTGTTGTTCTCCCTAGTTTGGAAGGGATTTTTCTTCTTTCTGCTGGTGAGCTCCTCTCTAGCTCTTTGGATCATGTGTGCTTCCCTGTGCCTGAATGGGTAACTGCTGGGATCCCTTGAATATTGCTGGTATAAGTTCAGGCTACCCTGCTCTTCTCTGATCAGCTATCTATAGGTACTGTTGTACCTATTCCTACCAAGAGTCTGCCATTGGCCTTAGTGCATGGGTAACTCAGTGACTTCCAGCTGTTTCCTTACCCACTTTTGGCCACTGCACCTCATCTTATGTCTGACATTTCTGGTTCTTCCTAAGTGTCTGTGCTGACATGCTACATAGGTGCTCCATGGTAAGACTGAGGAGGATTAAGGTAATTCAATCTGCAAATCCAGTTGTCATGCTGAGGAGAAGCCAAGCCAGATAAGCACAGCAGTGTCTCCATTGCTCCATGATATGAGGCATGCACCCTTTGTAGTACATTTAAAAAGACATTGGTTGTGCTGAGGTAGCAGGGCCACTGCTTCATGCAGGTAAATACTCATGTCTTGCAACTCTATAAGGACTTGTATGTGACCTCTCTGCTTCATGAATCACAGTTGCATTCACCCTGCCTTGCCTTTGCTATGTTCCACACCCAGGTATGCCCTTTTGCCTTGCCAGGTGTGGACCCACTCGGTAGCAGTTAGGTAGCCTAGGGGAGCTCAGAGCACCACGAATGTGGTGAATGCTGGTGTGGCCAGTCATGTGGACCTCACCAACTTCTGCTGACTGCTGTGCCTCTGATTTATGCTGCACCGAGGTCAGTCAGGGTAGCTCAGCTGGACGGTAAGGGAGATCAGGCTGAAGGCAGTAAAAATTATTTGAGAGCTGTCCTTTGAGTATCTATAAGGACTTTAATTTACAGCCAGTAAGGGGAGCTAAAGCTCCATGAGAGGTTATTTCTTTAGAAAACATATGGTTAAAAATTGCTGATGGAACTTTTTTCTCCACATTTCCTTGTATTTATTTAGTCCTTTTGTTGCACATAAACAGTCACGCTGCTGGGAGCTCATGGTGTGAGCTCTTAACTTTTCTATTTCATTCCTTGAGTCATAGACAGAACACAGGATCTTTGCCGCATTGACTGTGCAGTTAGCAATTTCCCATGCTATTTGTTTGTTTTGCAATAGTTCTTCTCCTTGCTAATTTCACACACAAATTTCTCCTGTCAGTTAAACACAAAATAATTGCGTTTGTGTGTATGTGAGCAGTTATGTTTGCAAAGGGGACTTTCATATTCTTACTAATCTAATTCAATTAATTTCCTCAGTGGCAATATTGTGTCCAAGTATTTGGGGAAAGCTGTCCTTTTGCTGCATTGTTACTCAGTATTGCAATTCATGTACAACACCTAATGTCTACATCTAGAGCCTTGTCTTGCATTCCTTTAGTCTCTCTCTAGTTTCTCCCTTAACTGGAAACACTTCACGATTGTGTTTACTGGTCTCCATTTTTGCCTGATCTGGATCACTTTCTGCTTTTATTCAGCTTGTCTCCTGTTTATAAATATTAGCTCTTCATTTGAAGGATTTAGGCAGGGAAGTACTTAGACACGTGTCTACCTTCAAGCATTTGAGCTGTGCAATAGATTCCAATGGGACTAGTTATAATACCAAAGTTAGGGATGTGATTGAGTGCTTCCTTGGACCAAGACCATTAATACTTCACCTTGACTTATATGGCTAAGAACCCAGCTCAACAGTGGATAACCGGAGAGGCTCAGGCAATTCTTCAACAATGTTTATTTTTTCAAAATCCACTAGCAATAATACAACTACAAGTCCTTTGTTGAATAAATGCAGACTTTTTTTTCTAAACTGGGCTATTGCTTGGAACCATAAAATGTATTTTGTTTTGCTCAGCTCACAAGTGTGGCACCTTCTCTATTGCTTTCGACAAACTCTTATTTCACTACTGCCATGGCTGGCCATTTAACTTGAGTTCTTGGCCGGTAGTCTGGGAAAACGAAGACCACAGAACACCCCAGATCTAGCATGTGCTTTTGGAGCAATTCGTGTCTGGCACGAGCAGACCCACAGCCCATTGAATCTGGCCTTTAATTTATTAAATCTGTAAAATGAGCAGCTGCTATTCTGCAAAGGTTCAGTATGATCCATTAAGCACATTTTGCTGACATGGGGTGGGAAGGAGAGGTCTGTGGAGTGTTAAAGAAGAGAATTTCTGGCAGGTACTTTTTTCTTTAAAGGTGACTAATTCACCAGTTCTTGCAGACATTCTGGATCCTTCCCTTCCAGGTGCCTTACCACTGACGGTGGGGGAGATATTCCAAAAATCATTACATACACACACACACACACTTGCTTGTATCCCTAAAATCTCTGTGATATGAGCAAACATTTTGGCATTAGAGTAACACTGGAGAGAGCACCACAGCTGTTTGAGATGCGTCGGGATGGAAGGGAGGATCGACATTGCAGGGTGAGGTTCTGCCAAAGACATTTTTACACTGAGATATTTTTCTGCCCAGCAAAATGCAGTATTAAATCAAGTCAGAACATGCCCATCCCTGCTGTATGCTCCATCCACAGCTGTGCCTGTAGCAGCATAGCTCTTCCCTCAGACAGATAAAGGATGTGTGTGGGCATCTATTCCTTCGCCATATGCTGGAGAGGGCCCCACAGTGACAGCTGGATGAGCTCGGTGGAGATGGCAGCAGTTCCAGGAACACCTTGCCAGAGTCAACAGAAGAACTGAAATAGTTTTAGAAGGCCCTCGTTTGATGAGACTATCTCAGGAAATAGTCTTTTGGGATAATCAAGTCAAATTATGAGTTGTTCTAGAAAAATTAAAATGGTAGTATTCAGAACATTAGGGTCTGAAAGTTTTGTAGGCTGATTAGAAAGCATCATTTTATCCTGAGAATTAAAATTCTTTCTTTCTCATCCGTTTCTGGAGACCAGGATAACCAAAATGATTTAGGGGTTGGATTTCATGAAAAGATGGAATTATATCAGGTATGAAACTCTTTAAATGTTTGTTTTATTCTCCCAATAGAGGTTTAAACTCGTGTCTATGCTTCTAATGCCTTCCGCCTTCCTCATATGCTTCACTTTCCCCTCAAAATTTCTAATACAAGCACTGGTTATGAACAATTTCTTTAAAATATGTTTTGGCTTGTTCAGTACCCACCTCAAGCCCTCAAACAAAACCTTTTTCCCTAGAATAGTTTTATCTCCTACAGAATGACTGTGCATTTAAGCTTTTTCCAATGAGAAAAGACTGGGGCATCATCTGATTGTCACTTCCATCATGCAGTTGTGTGCACTCAAAGCGCTTGAAACACTCTGCCAGCTCTGGATTGGCATTTCTTTTGCCTCTAGTGGCTGTTTGGGCAGACATCAAAACCACTTCTGAAGCTGCTGCTCCCGCACCATGAACCTTTGTCCCTTTTCAGACCATTTCACCTAAATCCAAGCAAAGGGCTGACTGCTACAAAGCGTGAGACAAGTGCAAGATGTAATTGTAACAAGTGAGCATCTGTACATAGTGGCAGGCAAAATGTCACTAGCCTTCAATGACTGGTGTTTACTCTGCCAAGACACGCCACTTACAGCCAAAGTTACTTGCTACGTTACAAGCAAAGGTTGTGCTTTTGCAACTGCTGGTCATACACTGGATCATTTGCTCTCAGCCTGACATTGGGCGTTAGTAGCCTAGGACTGGGGAATTACAGCAACCTTGCACTCCTCCAGTGAGGAAATAATACGCAGTAGCAGAGTTAAGAAGCTGCTAGGATCTGGCAGAGCCTGGTCAGAAGAGCTGGCCATAACATGAAAGGTTCTGAGGATGAGGCCTAGGGCACAAGGATTGCTATGTCTTACCTGCAGCAAGCTGAAAGGTAGCTCAACACCTAGGCCCACACCGCTGGATGGAAAGAAGATGCTCATGATACATTCTAATTTTGTACAAACAGCCTCTCCCAAATATTTTTAATGTGCTGTCACTATAACACAAAACTCTTTACATGGCCAGGCAAAGTACTACCTTTTTCCTCTATGTATAAATCCCCCTGGACTCTGTTGCCCCAGTGAGTGCAGAGGCATAATTATTACCTGCTATTTCTGTGATAAGAATTTGTAGACCCCTAAGCCCCAAGGCCATTTTCTGCTCTCTGCTCTATGAACGCACCGACATACCCCAGAGAATGTACAAAGGAAAACATAGCGGATGGAGGACAGGAGGAACAGGAGCTTCTGATCCTGCCCACCAGAAGCATGCAGAGTTTGTATGCTCAAAGGTAATTTTAAAATAATTCAAACAAACAGGGTTTTTACAGCTCTCTATCC
The DNA here is from genome assembly GCA_035582835.1 of Phoebastria nigripes. Lineage (NCBI taxonomy): Eukaryota > Metazoa > Chordata > Aves > Procellariiformes > Diomedeidae > Phoebastria > Phoebastria nigripes. Next base: position 1,264,759 of record JAYKAV010001400.1, read on the forward strand.
TGTGCAAAGTGATGCTTGAAGAGGTACCTCTTCAAGCAGGAGAAGAGAGTAATGATTTTATGGATTGGGTCAAGGTCCTTAGGAGCAGATTGGCAGGCTTGATGGATCATCATTCTCACATAGGATCTGGCCTTGCCTCCACAGAAATCAGAGAACTTGCTTTTCAGCTCACACTCTTGGGCAACATTTTTTGAGAAAAGCTTGAGACTTTACACAAAACAGGAAGAACTAAGCCTGTGAATTCCACTAGCCAAAGAACAGTAAATGATGTATTAAGAAAGGTTATGTTTTTATATTAGCTCAGGGGCATAGGTGGCACTCGAGGCTAAACTAGTTGATTTCCATGTTGTGTTGTGTTTGCTCACCTTTTCACTCTAAGTTATTACACCATCTGGCAATGTAAGTAGGACAGCTTGGATAACGGGGCCTTAGCCCCAGCAAGAAATGTAGATGTGACCAAACTTGCCCTTGAAATCTTAGCTGTCCTTTTACGCTTCACAGTGTACTCTTTGATGATGCAATGGCATACCTTTTCTCATGGAGTCTCATTCACAGCACAGCATGGGCTCTGCTTGTGGACTGAGTCGGGCTTACACAGGGCATGAAATCATTTCATGTGAGATGCCTTTGTTGTATGTTGGAGGTGTTAAACAATGTGCAGTCAACAAGACAAGGACTGTCAGGAAGAAAAGGAAGTTCTTACGAATTGGCAGCTGCCTGACATATTACAGAAGTAGATGTTATGCTGGCTTCTCCATTTCTTCATCTATTGTGAAAAAAATCTTTGTAGGAGATTTCTATTAGGAAGTTGGCAAGTCATTTAAACCAGGTTTTTCAAACACAGCATGTGTGTGTTTCTCATTTTCTGGGTGCCTAGCTTCTAGCTTATTTTGGCCTCAAGCCGTTGAACATGTTGAGGATAGAGACCGAGACTAAGAACTTAATTCCATGTCCTCTGGGAAGCTCGTGTACAGAGCTGAAGACTGGTAGGTGCACTTGCCATAACCCCTGTAGCTGAGCTAATGTACTGTAGCTTTCTTCACTAGCTGGATTTTCCTACGAAGCACTGTGAGAGTTTGCCATCAGAGACCGAGGAACTCTCTTTATCTATGCACAGCATTGACCAAATGGGCTTTTATATCAGTAGCCTAAGGTGCCTGCACCATAACTGTGAACTCCATGAGCAGCGCACTCTGCCAGTTGGCCTAACTTGCTTGAATTCAACTTCAAGCACCTGTTTTTCATCCATGAGCTTTGGTTGAATAAGGCAAAGAGAAACAGAGCTGCTCCTCTGATTATTGCTGACAGTGACTGATCTCTATGTGTAGTCTAAACTCTCCTTGAAGCACTTGAGCAAATGAAGAAACATGCTAGATACTTCCAGAAAGGTACTGCAGCGCTCATTAGAGCTATACCCAGCTTTTCCTTATCTTTGGAGAGAAGAGGAAGAAACCTGACAGTTCATTTAGTGTGAGTGGATGGGGGAGGAACCAATTATTCAGATTCAAGCAATGGAGGTGCCTTCTCTTCGAGACTGCAGGGGAACTTTCAGCCTGCTTGTGCTATATGGCTGGAGGTGTTCTGTCTTTACTTGATTCAAAGACACAAAATAGATGGACCTCACTCTAAGCTGGCTTTGCCCAGGGTGAGTCCGATTTCACCTCTAATTTTCCAGCCCCAGATTATATTCACAAGACATATACTCCACACACAGTTGCTTTCTGTTAATGCTAAGTAAACACCTATAAATAGTAATTTAATATTTCAACACTGTACAGTAGTTTCTCATTTGAGTGAAATTAAATGTGAACTAAGCATAGATGTCTATGAATGATATGAAATATTTGCCACAGGCATGATTAAACTGCTCTGGCCAGCTTTTCAGCCACCTAGTCAAATACACTGCTTTAGCAAGAGGGCAAGTACCGTCAGCTTCCAGTCAGTTAATATTCCAGTGGTTAATTCCTCTGCATCCCCAGGACTGAGCAGCTTTGTGTAGCACAGTGAATATGCCTTCTATAATCTTTGATACTGACAGTGATAAGCTGGGGTTTATTTGCATGGTCTTTCACTTGAGATTCTGTTCACAGCCAGCAGCTGGGTGCTTTTCTGTGTATCATATTATTGCTCCGGGCTGTTCAGGGGCCAATATTTCAACACCATAAATGCTGATCCCACTCTAGTCTTTCCCTTATGAGCAGCTGAAGCATCTCTTTTGCTGTTAGTGAAACATAATCTGAGCTATTGGTTTTGGTCATCATATTAGCAGAGGCAGCTGGTACACAGAGAGCTCCCATGTTAACTAACCAGGAAGTTCAAGTCAGCACCAAGTTTGCTTAAATTGGGAAGAGAAGTGGAGTCAAGATAGAGAATTGCTTTTGATGTTTTTTTCCCTTTGAATTACTGTGGAACATAAAGGAAAACAGCAATGAGGGAAAAGGTTTTTTTGTAAGGGGGGCAGCCCAATCCTGACAGTACTATAGTAAGAGCTCCCAGTTGAGCTAAATGGTGCTTTACCTTGGCTTCTTCTTGGCTGTAACATGGAAGTGAGACTGGAGCTGGTCTCTGACATTTGATGTTCTGCATTTGGCCACAGATTTCTCTGGTGCCCCAAAGGACGGCAAATCCTCTCAGTGAGCTCTTGGCAAGACCCCTGAGCCGGGAGTGACTGTGAATGTACTGCTACAGACGCACAAGTACAGAGACCGCAGCCCTGCCCTGGAACTGAGGGCGGATCTGGGGTGGGCAGGACTGGGCATTGTGCCTGTCCATTGCTGACTGGCTATCAGGAAAGGGTTCATTTGGTGACAAAGGCCTACCATCACGGCTATCGGAGATATTAGTTACCTTTTACGTAGGCTGTGGATGGTAACTCAATACAAGCTAGTGACATTCTTTGAGATCTTCTGAGGAAGGATGCAGTGCATATAAAGAATGTATGCCCTATCCTAATCCGAACTGGATGGCACCTAGTCCAGTGCTGCATCATGCAGGTACTCATGGCTCTGGCTTATTTATCTATCCCTGCTCTTAAGAATCACCTTGTAGGTTCAAAGACAAGCGTTGAAGGTACTAGTGAGCCACTTTCTGCAGTTCTGTCAAAAATATGGGAGCTTGAAGGTTTGTCACGTTGGGGAAGCAAAAGGACACTAAATATTTAATACCAAAAAGTTAAATATTATCATAAAAGTAATTTAATATAAATGGCTTTCAGCAAATCCTTATCCATATTTCATGACTGAAATGGGTGGCTGGTTTCTAATGTTTGCATACAATTAATTTTAATGGGTGCAGCACATTACTTCCAATCCTTTGTCCCTCAGAGACCCTGGCCCTGTCAAGAAAAGTAAATATCAGGACATCAAATGTCAGTGACACAGAGGGTGATGCAGTGCCCTGTGTATAGACCTGGAAATGACAAGTTAATAGGCTATTGATAGTTCCTGAGGTGTATCGAGAGTAATTATTCTATGTATCTGGGGGCAAGTGAGGAATGGCAGGAACTCCATAAGGTAAAGATATCTGAAAATATGAATATACATTAGGGACATATAAAACTTCAATTTTTCATGTCTTTGTAAGGTGTGATCTGAAGTCCATTTAAATAGGTGGCAGTCTTCCCACTGATTTTACAGGGTTTAGAAGAGGTCTTCAGTGAACTTTGTATATGTACCAGGGATATCATAACCAGCTTTGCTTGGGTGAGGCCAAAGAAAAGTTCTCTGATCCTCTAAACTCATTCATGCCCACTAAGATCTCCTGTGAAGGGTGAAGCTGCAAGAGGAAGCAGACTGTGTGTGTGTTGTGAATGCTTTAAGATGTGGAGTTTGCTGGATGTTCACAAATATCCCTCCAGATTGCATGAAGAAAAAGATGTGTAAGGTGTCTGATGACCTTTGAAATAGTAGCAGAGATTTTTAAAGCTGACCAAATGTGTCTCAGACCATTAAACTGGACAGAGAAAAAGTCTGGCACATTTGATTCTGGAAGAAATTTCTGAAATGGTAAAAGGGAAAAAAAATAGGTGGTGCAAAACGCATTCTAACACTAAAACTGACTTCATTGTGGGTTTCTGGGGATGGAAGTCTCCAGATTTAATTAGCATCAAGCTTAACTGTCTTCTATTTCAACCCTGAATATTAATTAGTGATGCCCTTGGGGTAATCAACCCTTGTGGATCTCTGAGAAAAATGAACTGATTAGTAGATTGACCTTGACAGTTCCCAGGGAAGAAGATGAGAATACAGACTGTTCAACTATGCTGCACTGTAAGCTTAATTTAGCGTAATCTAGTGTACTGGGAAGCCCAAAGGAAGAATGAGGAAAACTTAATGAGGAGGTTAGTTACAAAGAGTGCCATTCATTTTTCCACTTGAAAATGCAAATTTTTTTTGCATTCAAGCCATGAATGGAAGTTTAAGGGCTGGATACCTGAAGTTGTTCAGTACTTACACATCCATTTTATTTAACCAACACTCATCATCTATTATCTGGCCTTCGACAACCTGCACTTAGGATATCTGGAAATATTTTCAGAAGAATCCCACTCTACTTGTACGAACCCCACAAAATGTTCCTCTGAAACACATCTCAATTATCTCAAGTTTACTTTTTGCTGCTTCCCAATAAGCAGCTGATGTTTTCAGGAAACAGAAGGTTTTGGAACACATGGAGAGAGACCTAGTGAAGTACACCACCAGATTTGGAGTCAGGAAATTCTGCCCTTAGCTCAGGTGACTGAGCTATGGATTCTTTGCTGGGTTCTTCTTCTGCCTTTGTCATTAGTTGTGCAATCCTGGACAAATGAAATGTGTCTGCTTGCCTTTTCTGAGTATGAATGAGGAATAAAAATCTCCATTGTCTGAGATACCTTGTGATCTGTTGATCTGAGATGCTCAGAATGCAAAGAAAAACTTTAGAAAATTTCTATCCCTTTATAACCTTTTGTATTAAACTTTGCTGCTTCTCCTTCCTGCAGCCTCTTTCTTATCAAACGATTTACCCTTGAATAAGTGTGTTATGCCATTTCCTACTTTCTTGTCCTCCAAGTACATCTTACAACACGGAGCAGCTCCTCTGTCTTTCCTCTGCCATTCATGCCTCCTGAAGCCCCAGCTAAGAATTCCACTGCATGGGCACATGACCTGAAGTTGCCATTCAAATATGCTTTTTAGTTTTGATTTCCCAAAAGTGATCAGAAGATATGAAAGAGTCATTATTCTGAAACCATAGGTTTGTACTTCAAAGCACATTTGAAGCTAGATAAGCTGCAAAAAGTACTTTAGGCAATGAAAGAATCTCAGTCTTACAATGAAAAATAGAAAAGATAAGTAATGATGTGCTCTTGGCACACAGTTAGGTGGTCTGGATTTTTGTTTTATTGTTATTGTGGGGTAAAAATCAGATAACGTCATGATGTGCATTCCCTAATAGAAATTTCTAATATAGGACATCTAGTGATACTGAAGGGTAGATAAGAGAATTCTAAACTCTGTAAAACTCATTGATGTCATCTTACCCCTAAGAACAAGTCAAACAAAAGGCATCTATATATAGTACTTTGAGAAAATTTGATGCTAATTGAAGGTGCTAGCTTTTCTGATATCCCTGAAGACTCAGATTCTCAGTTTATCAGTGTAGGTACAGCAGAGCTTGAAGCAGTCAGAGGAAGTAGCCTGCCAGGGTGCCTAGAAGAGCCCCTGCTAAAGGAGAGGCCGTATCATAGAATCATAGAATAGTTTGGGTTGGAAGGGACTTTTAAAGGTCATCTAGTCCAACCCCCCTGCAGTGGCCCCCTCAGAAGTAGAAATCTCCAATGTAACTGCCAGCAAGGGAATTGGCTAGTGTCAGCTTCTTTTGATGATTCAATGCAAACATCATATACGTTCAGAGTGAGGCTTGTTGACAGTAACAACAGGAATGTGTGGTGCTGAATGAACCAGAAGCACACCAAGCCAAACTTTGGATAAGACTACACGATGGTGAGACTGTGGTGTAGTACAAAGAACCTGGAATGCTTTTAAATAGATACAGGAGGTGGATCAGGAACCAGAAGGTAAGGTGAGCAAGAGGGGCAGTGGCATAGGCCATGTCCCATTATTGCCTTACTTTGCAAAGACGAAGAGCCCCAGAAAGCAGGCAGGCTGCTGCTGCTGGAGCAGGGCTGTAGGTGGTGGCTCCTCCTGTTGAGGATAAGAGAGAGTGACTCCCTACCAGTAGCCTGTGCCTCCATCACTTTAGAGGCAAAATCCTGCCTAGTCAGGACTCTTCAACGTGCATTTTGTTCTAGCTTTACCTGGCCCTATTTCCTCATTCCTGGGACTGCAAATTTCAAGGTTTTTTTTTCTGTAAGTGCGTGCTGCATCAGAAAGAGTGATCCTATTGCAGCAAGGATTGCCTGGGTAAAGTGTAAATTAACCTGAATGGAGACCAGTGTTGCCATAGCTAAGCTATTTTTGGTACCTAAGGTAGTTTTTTTAAAGCCAACTCAGATTTCTGTACGCTACACTGAATTCTGCAGACTACAAATATCTCTGCCATGTAGTTAGAACTAGATCCAGCATATCAAAATACATTGAACATTCTGGGATGGTGATTTTAGTCCCCTGTACCACTGAATGTCTGCCAGATTTAAACTTAATGTTAGTCCATTCCATTGTGTTAGCAAATTAGAAATAATCTAAATAAACCGGTTGAGAGACTGTAATTAACATTATAGACTGCATCTTAAATTTTCTTTGCTTTTCTTTGCTTCTCAATGTTATACATCTTCCTGCTTGTAAGTGGTTTTGGAGAGAAGTTGCATTTTTTGTGTGACATGAATACAGGGATTCCAAAACCACTGGAATACCTCACGGAAGTGCTGAAGGACTATTGGCATATAAAGAAACACAAAACTTTCAGACAGAGAGGTCCGGACTGCTAAAGCTGGCAGCGCTCTGGGAGGGATGTGGTGCCCAGAGCACCAGAGGCTGCTGTGAAGAGATTAGTAGAACAGTGGGGGTGGCTGTGGACTAAAAAGCCAGGTTGTGGAGGAGCACAGTTCTGCTCATTGATTGACTTGTGTGTGCCTGAGTAAAATTTAAGGAAGAAATGCTTATGGACTGCAGAAAAAAATGAGAAAGTATTTAATTCTAGCTAATATTACTGCATTTCCTTATTTCAACCAGCATTGTATGATTTATTCATTCAGAAATAAATCTGTGTTTTGCTAAAAATCTGAAGGAAATGAGGTGGAAGCCCCAATGATTTTCTCATAAAGTGCTGTTTCCTTTAATTCCTTCACGGCAAAGGTCAGATTACTACATATTATGGCAGCTGCTACCACGAAATTTGCTTGTGCTTAGCTGTGGTTAAAGTAAACCCATCTGTTACAAGAATGCTGATAAGCATTTACATTTACAATGCATTTATAAAATTTGGACTTTGGTCTAAGAAGCAACAAAGATCAGAGGACCTAGGAGATTCCCCTGGACTCAGGGGGCTGCAGCAGGTCCCCAGGAGCGGGCTGGGCTCAGTGGCGGGGCAGCAGTGTGTGCTCAGCACCATCCTGCAGTTAGTCTGTTACCAGTGGAGTCAGAGACTGCAGGCTCTTCCACGGGTTTCATGGGTGACCTGTGGATCAGTGCTTCCTCCTGTGCACCTAGGGCAGGATTATAATATCATACCAGCTGGTTTCATGGTCTGGAACTGTCTTTCATTCCATTGCTCCTAAAAGCCATCGTCACTTTTAGGGTACAGGACTTCTCTGAACCTCTGCCTGGACTGGTCTTTCTAAAATTTCCTCCTTATCTAAAGCTTTGACCCTTAAGATCTCAATTTCCTTCAAGTTTTGTTTTGTTTTGTTTTGTTTTTTTTCCCTGTGGGAAAGTAGGAGGTAGGAAGAAAAAACTCTACCTGGATCAGAAGTGTTGTCAGGGTTGGCAAACTGCTAATTTCTGATTGCTATGTTGGAAATTTTTCAAGGCAGTGCTGGTATTCCATTTAAGATAGATGTATTAGGAAAAATACCAAGCCATCAGTTTGAAACCGTGAGGTGAAGGAGCCTAATATGCTGCAAGGCTCCCCAGCTTTAAAACACCATTCAGGACAACACGGACAGGCAGGCTGGCTGCTTCTGCACTATCTCCTGACAGGTTAACAATTAGTTAATTGGTGCTGCTAATTACAATGTTCATTAAGCAATCCCAGGTGGCAGGTTTACCCTTCCTATCCATATCACTGAAACATTCTGAATAGGATTTCATGCACAAGCGGAGGTAATGGCACTTTCTGTCTTTCTTGCACACAGACATAGCATGGTAGCATAAGTGATATTCAGCCTCCCATGTCATGTACTTCAGCTCCATCTGGGATTACTTTCTGGCCTCATTTCAAAGAGAAGAACAACCGCATTGTTCTGTTACAGAAATGCTCTCTATTTTTGTTATTAATTTCTACACACTTTGTCCAGTAGAATAAAGATGTTTAGTTTAATGAGGGTGATACCATTAATAATGCATGGGACTTATAAAGAAACAGTGATTTACATTGCCCAAGTACTGTACAAACAGTAATTCATAATAATTTGTATCAATATAATCTCAGAAATAAAACCCAGGAAGGATGCATTAGGCTCCATGTAATCAGTCCTTTCCATACCACTTTCTGGGTGGCTGTAACTACTGGTTCAAAGCAAATCACCTGAATTACAGGTTGTTGCAGGGATGCCCCACTGACTCCTGCTCCTTAAGACACCAATTAACATTTCTGGAGTTCTGGGATTCTGGTACACTGTTTTCTCATCTTCTACCCAAGAAAGCCAAATACTTTTTACTTGGCTTTTTGTCCAGGATTCTCCTTTGTGCCTCTACCTAATTGATTCTATATCTTTGTTCATATTTCAGATGAAAATCCCCTGCTTTTTCTATGCTTTTATCTCTTCAGCTCTTTTTTTCTCCTCTCTTCTGCTTTAATTTCAAGGCAATGCAATACATTGGTTAGAAGCACTGGCTGTAACAGGTCGTGTGGATTGTATTTCTGACTGAGTTATTTTGGAGTGAAAGGAATAAGGCGTCCTTGCCTCAGTTTCCCAGTCCATACAAAGTTGCAATTGTCAGGTAAAAGACACTGTGTACATACAGCGTAACATTATCCACTCATACAGCTCATCTATAGGGCTCCATAAATATTTGATTGACTTGCTTCTCTTACTGTTAGCACAATTTGTGTAATTCTTCAGATGTTCTTCAGTCTGTAAAGCTTTTTGTGATACGTTAACATGAGTGATGCTACATGAAGTTTATGACAATGATTTCAATAAAAATGTGGCAATGCACTACATGGTCCAGTCTGTGGGGGACAGACATTACTTTTAATCTCCTTTCTTTTGCAGAGGAAAAGACCACGTGTGTTTTCCAAGCACTCTGTGCACTCTTCACTCTCTCTGAAGCCCACGTTACTTATCTCAATGAAATATTCATGCCATAAAGGTGAACACTGTGCAGCCAAATTTCCTTTTGAACACATTGCAGAAAGAACTTTTAACAAAGCCTCTCAGATGATGCCTAAAAGAAACTGTGCACAAAGCTATTCCATTTAGAAGGCGTTGTACAAATTCTGTGGCAAGTGTATCATATGAATGTTTACACAGACAATTTTGGAAGGGTAACCAAAATGCAATCCTACCTAAAATTAGGAGGCTAAGCAAAACCCTGAAGCCTCCTTTCTCTTTGATTCCTTACAGCACACTCCCACAGTGTTTTTGCTCTTTTTCAGGCTTTTCTGGAAGCTGGTGAAAAGCCCTTGAGAAAATCTCATCAGGAAAGGATAATCTCTCCTGCCAACTAATTTTAATATATTCTTCATAAGGCATTGACTAGAACAGTTATTTTAGTGTTTCAGTGTACTCCTTGGACAGTTACAGAGAGCTATACGCAGAGGCAGCTGGAATCAATTGCTATATGGTATAAGTGAATGGCATTGGTGTGTGCTTCAGCTATAAAGCACTGAACGCTTTGAGTTCAGCTGATGAATGGACCAGGCCCTGCTCTGTGCTGGGCTCTGAACCACATGAGACACCAAACGCTCACAGCGCATTGACCTCCAGAGGAGACTCTCGGGGTCTGGCCAGGACGTCTTGTCTTGATGAAAGGAGCCTTTTTTCCCAGAGTTTCAAAGTCCTCTCCCCCACAGCAATTTTCCTTTTAACTGTTTTTTTCCTTAGTGTTTCAGATGTTTTCTGCTTTTTTAGCAGATTTTTAATTATCCTGGTGCCATAGTGAGGTGTGGCTGAGATGGAGACCCCAGCTGTTTTTGAGTCACATCTGCAGATCATGTAGGTATAATCTCTATGGTAACTGACCCAAGTTGGGTAGAAGAAAAAAGTGCTCAGAACTAAAGGTTAATTGCTGTTTCATTTATACATGTTTTGTATAAATCCAGTGTTGCAAATTGAGTATCCAATTAGAATGAGATTATTAACCGAAAGATTGAGCATCTTTTTGGTTACTTGGATGTCTGAAGAACCACTTGAAATATTCTAGAAATAGTGACTCCTTTTTTATACACTCTCATGTGTGGGAAATCCTTGTCAACTCTTTTTTTTAAAGGGGGAAGGAAGGTACTTGCCACTGCAGAGGGAAACCATTTTCTTCTTATATAATAGAAAAGACCTACCTGTCATTCTTCCCCTGTCCAGGACAGGAATAGCTTTGTGTGATCATTGCCTAGCAGGCCATCTAGAAAAAAGCACAAGGAAAAAGCAACTAACTAAACAAATCAACAGACAAAATTTCTCTCACTTCACCCACGACAAGTTAACATTCTGTACAAGGCTTTGGAAATTCTTTTGCTGCTCGACTTGTACCCTACGCACTGGACATCTGATTATTTGCAACACACTGGTCTTCAAATGAAATAGCTCAGGTCTTTAAAAATGTGTCAAATGTCTGATTTCTCTTTCAGGGGATTTCCCAGATTCATTTAAGAAAGAAAACCATTAATTTGATTTAAGAAATGAAATATGTGTTGACTAGTTTTCTCTCCTTACAATATTTGCTGGCTCTGTGAAAATGCTTAAAAAGTACACTGGAGGTTAACTGTGTGACTGGAAAAAAAAATTTTTTTTTTCCTTTCTTCTTACTTTTCACGGTCAAAAGTTATGGACTTCACTGCTACAGATAGATGTATCTATGATGAAATATTTATTCTAATTTACTGACATACTGAGACAACTGGATTATATTGACTATGGATTATAGTCAATTTAAAGATGGGACTGCCTATCATTTTAACTTCTCAAGCATGCATATTTGGGTTGTATTGCTCATGAAAACAGATTCTTCTTTTTTTCCATTATGTCCATCTTGTTTATTAGGATACTTGAGACTGGTATTTTTGGCTTTCCATGCACCCAGTACAACCTGCTTAGAAAAACTTGTATCTTTTTTGCATTTATACCCACCGAAGTGACCCTCTTGGGGCAAACATTTGATATCCTTCTAAACGAGCATGGAAATTTCTAGTAACTTTTCATTATTTTATTTATTCTGTAGGAAGAAACATCTCCACATGATCTTTTGCAATTAAAATTCTTCCAACAGTTCTTAAGGAACTCCAGGGATTGCCCTCTTCTCATGGATCTCAGCAGAGTGAATTAATCTATGTTCAAACAAAATTAGAGATGTAATTACTTTATAACCTTTAAAAGAATAATTATGTTCCTAACACAATCACCCATGTTTTGGGGACCCTATTGCAAAGACTTCTGGCCTCTGTTGCAGACTTACTCCTTTTCTTCATACTCCCTAACAGAACAGAAAAGTTAGATTTTTGAGTGCCTTGGGCGAAAACTGATGACCTGTGGGTTCACAGTGTAACATTTGGTATTTCTGGCTCTGCTTTGGTTATTGTTTTGGGAATTGCAACTCAGAACCTATGAGTGACATTCTGAGTGTAGGAACTCTGCTTAAATCGAATGAAGAAAAAGTTGCTAGGGATGCTCAGGACTAATACTTTTCTAAACAGTAAAATATTTGCCATTTGTCTGTAAGTCAGTAAAATGAGAAATATTATGATACCTCAGGTGCTTAGAAAATATTCCCTTTCAGCATGCATTCATGAAAAAATGTCATAAAATATCTTGGAGTTCTATATTTATTGCCTTTCTGCATTTCCAAATTAAATCTACTCATCTGACAAATACAAAAAATGCTTTGCTTTAAAACTAAGTCTTAGATCTGATAGGCTGGGGTTTGCCTGCATGCTACTAACTAGAAAAACTCTACTTTTTGAGCACAGCAGTATTATTGATGATCTATGCGCTAGCTTCGTCACAAACTTTTTAGTCCTGCATGATTACCAAGAATAAAATGTAACAAACGGTTTCAGTTTGCAAAATCAGCAAAATGATACATATCCATGTTAGAAGTGCAGAAATGTAGAACTCTAACGCAAATGATGGCTGTCCTAATTTACATATCAATGAATATTCATCATAGTATTTACATAATGACAGCAAATGTTCTGATTATCAGAATTTAAGTCTAAAAAATGCAATGTGGAATAAGTTTTAGGAACACCGTTAAATCCTTTCTACCTGGTTATGGTATCTCAGTGTGCTGATATCCAGATGTTTAAATGTCTTTATTTAACTAAAGATGTACAGGAGGGCTAGCTGGGATTTTTAGAAACAGCACAATCTTATCAATATGATTTTAACAGACACATAAAATACATACGTACATGCAATCAGAAGATATTATATAGGTAAAATGCTTGATTACCGAGTTACTAGAAAAAGACACTACATCCCAAGCAATAATATAGAGCTTGATCACATAGGTATCAACTGGGTAAATAATGTGATATGAGACACCCAGCTGACTTATCTCACAGATACTGGAGGTGTCTATAAGCTATCATTTGGGCACTCTGAGCTGTCTGATCCACCTGACTGGAGAGTCATTGAGGTCCCTGAATTGAGATCCAGGCAGAAGCTGGGTTCTCCTACAAGAGAAGCCTGTATGGTTTCATAAATACTGAACATGATGCCTTTTTGTCTGACCAGCTGTTTAACTGGGTTAAAGAAATCTACGTTAGTAAAAAGTCTTAAATCCATGTTTACTGTTCATCTAGGACCTATTTCAAACCTGTTAAAGTCAAAACCAGAAGAAGGAGTTTGATAGGTTACTCTGCTAACAAGGCAACAGTCAAAAGCTCCTTTTGAAGTCACTGGAAAGAGAATATCTAAACTTTTGAAGAAAAATTAAACTGCCCGATCAAATTCTGGTAGTAATTATTACAGGATACCACTTCCTGCCTTGAGCAATCACATCATTTGTACATATCATTTAATAGTTACAGAACCTTATACCAAGCAAAGATGAAGGTATTTGTGCAGCTGAATGTGCCTTTGAAGATCTTTTGGGATGAAAGGCATCATAGAACTAAAGCATTGATAGTTGAAAATGTCCAGCAGGACCACTGAAAAGAAAGAAATGAAATGTCTTCTCAAAGGTAGACTTTCCTAAGTAAAGTAGGTGATTTTACTTCTGCACTTTATCACTGGTTGACTCTTTTAAACACAAACTGCTGCCCAGTTGTTTTTATGTGACACATATCAGGCTGGTACCTGACTACTTGCCTAATGGTCTGAACACAGAAGGAAGAGAAAGAAAGGTTTTTATTCTGTATACCCTGGCTGTTTCTCTCTTGTGGTGGAAAAGTGTGGCATGTTTTGAAGATGCCAGCTTCCTCCCAGTTGTCTATTTGTAATCTTCATAAATATCCACTGAGAAATGCTAAAGAATTTAGGGGGAAGCCATATGGCCCTTTTCTACTTTGTTAAGAGCTGCAGGAGAGACCCTTAAAGTTATTATAAAGATGAAAGAGGAAGGTGTTAGGTATCCTGGTCACATATTCTCTGAGCTGATGGTTTATGTTATTGAAGCATTTTGTAGAGAAACATAAATTCTCATCATTTTATAAAGAAAATCATTTTGTTGCTAGTGCATATCCTGTAAAGTGGAGTCAAATACACGCCTGCTAAGTTACGTGACTTGCAAAGGAAGACAGGCCAGGCCACCAAGGTAGAAGAATGTGTCTGTTTCCCTCTCTGCTTTCTTTCAGGTTTTTCTTGATATTATGGCTATGTGTTTATTTCATAATGAAATTAGTCTTTGCCCCAGAGTGTATCAGTAGTACTGCATTTCTATGGTGCTTTCATTTAAAGCTATGAACACACTAAGCATTTATTACGGCTTAAGACATGAAGTAGTAAAGTGTCAGGCTGATGATACATTGGAGGCAAGTGAGGCTCAGGGAGGCCATGGGGCCATGCAGTGATAGTTCCTGGTCATAAGGTTCCCAATTCCTTTAATTTTCCTGCTCTGAAGAACAAGAATATGCTGAGTGTATTCCTGGCTGCACCCATTATAATTACTGTACCACCTTGTGACAGGTTTCAGGATGAGAAGAATAATGTTCTACCTCTTCTGACTGATACTCTCAGTTTCTTTGGCTATAGATCTTTGCTACGTGCTGTCAATATGCAGCCTCATAGTAATAGCAGAATTGCATAGAAATATATAATATGGGAAAATTTCTTGAGATTTTCAAGACCTGACTAAGCAGTCTGGTCCAACCCCTTAGCCAATCCTCCTTTGAGCAGGTGGCTGGACTAGAGACCTCCAGAGGTCCCTTACAACCTGAACTACCCCATCAGTCTATAGTTCTATGACATAGATTCACAATTTACAGAAGCTTGTAAGCTTTTCTCCAGAAACTATCCATGTGTATGCCTAAGCCTGAAGTAGACGTGACATACTTTGAAGTTGCTTACCCTTTAGTGTATTACTAACTGTAAGTTTATGTCACACCCTGTCATGTGCTAACTGCTTCATTTGCTCATGTCCTTTGGTTTAAAATTGAGCAGAATGGCTAAGGCAAATTCGGGAAACATGGACAAGAAAGCTCACATTTTAATTTGTTGCTCCCAAGGACGTGGCATTTGCAACAGGAAACGTCACTGTAACCACAAAGAAATTGAACGTAGGTGGTTTCACTGATGGCTTCCTAGGTTCATCAGTCTCCGTTTGCTGGGTAATCATCAGCAGTAAAAATATAGTCCACCAAGAGGTATGTGAAGGACAGCCCTAAGGAGACTAATGGTAACTGCCTCCCTTGTTTCACAGTGAAACCTTAGACCTCAGGGAAATGCTTGTGCTTGGGCCTAGATGACAACTGATGGCATGAGATGAAGGACCTCTCAGAAGAGGCTTCATCTTCATAGTTTTCTCATATAATATGACTTACACTGTTTAATTTTGGTGCTGGACAACCCCAAACACTTCTTAGTTTGACAGGGGCTGACACTGTGCTTGGTGCCCTGAGACTTCTTTTCAGAGAAGATGGAGAAGGGAGTGGTATAGACATGGGTGATTTACTTCTTATAGAGTGCCATGGTCTCCTCGCATAAATACAACCACATAAGCATTTATCTGGCAATAAAACACCTTCTGTTGAAAGTGTGCAGGTTGGCAATGGCAGCTCTTTTGTAATTTATTAAGGGCTGACGTTAGCGTGGACGTTTTAAAATACTCCATCACTGTGAAGGATTTACAGTGAGATTTTAATGTGAAAATCATTCCAGATCCATTCACTAATATTTAGAGTCCCCTTGACTTTTAGGTCAAATACAAAATTATTGTTTCTCCAGGGAACCAAGTGTGGAAGGCAGACATCCACTGACATCCCACTCCTGCAGAGGTGGGCACAGGTGTAAATGGGGCCATAAACTAAGGAGATTATCACTAAGGACTTTGCTTGACTGGATAAAGCTAGTACAATGTAGTCCTAATCCATGGCTGTAGCTCCTAAAAGCTATGGTGATAGAAATAAATAGCAGTTTGTTTAATAATAATGATATTGCTGCTAATAGTGATAATAATGATAATGATGATGATAATAATAATGATAATGATAATAATAATGATAATGCTTGTTTATTTGCATGTATTGTATAAATGCTTTCTGCTTAGCTGCAGCCCAGGTCAGCAAGTCAAGGCACAAGGAATGAAGTCCATTAGCTACGTTTTGAACAGGCTTTGACTGGCAGAATGTGAAAGTCAGGGAAGATCAATCAGCCTGCCTAGGAAGGAAGCGGAGAAGTGAGATGCTAGTTTTGTTCTTTCTTCAATTTTTTTTTTTTTAATTGCAGATAGACAGATGTGTTTTCTTCACTGATTAGCTTTTGTTTATTTCAGCTGTTCTTTTTGAGGAGGAGTTGTCTTAATGGACATAATTCAGCTGGTGAGCTGCTTAGGTTGTTCATAACAAGCATTCCTTAGAGTAATCACTACAGAGAGCTCACAATTTCCATTTCCATTGCCTGACTGGTCACCTGAGTTATTTGATATGGTTTCTATTTTCTATGAGTTGTCCAGAACAATAGATTTTTATGCATCTGCATCTTTTCACAAATTTTCATTCATGAAAAATTTTCTATGTTTGGAAAAATATAAGCTCCTAACAAAGCAAACAAAATCCAGCTGTTCAAATTTTCACAGAAGTGAAGCTGAAAACATGATCAGAGCAACTCGCATGTCCTCACAGCTCACTTCTTAGGTGTGCATTTGCAGGACTGAACATGTGGTGAGAGGACTGTGACAGAAAAAGGACAGCAAAGTCATGGAGACATGTTTTGTAAGGGGCCCACAGGAAGTACGTGTACCAGGAAAGACTGAGCTACCTGCGAGGCGTGCAGGGAGTTGAATATGAGCCTTGATGGTACAGGAAGGTGTCACCTATGCTGTGATGCTCTCTGCAGCATGGCCCTGATCTGGTCCCTAGTGTGCACTGCGATTATAGCCTACCTGCCTGCCAGGAGGTGACATGGGTGCAAAGGAAGGTGCTCACCATGGGCCCTTGTTTCCTTGCAGGGAAACTCACACACAAAGGCTGGAAAGGCTCTTCAGTGTACTCCAACAAGATCCTTTGTCTAGACACAGAGACCATACAGCAACCTATTCTAAAATGTCAATGCAACCATTAGGATGAAGATACAATGGAGAAGAGCAGTGGCAGAAACAGCTGGAATCTAGGGACATGACAGACTATTTGCCCAAGTACTCGGAAGTGGCCTACTATAAAGTGCTACAACACAGCAACATGAAGAGTCAGCCAAGGTACCAATAGCATGCTGGACATACGCATAATAGCTAAAGATAGGTTCAGTGCTGGAAGTAGGAACAACATCACAATTGTAAGTGTGTGGGAGACAACATGACAAAAGACAGATGAGTTTCGGCAGTGGTAGTTAAATATCCAACGTGGACAGTGGAAGCATTAGCGTGCCTTTCATTACCTTTGCACTAAATGTGCAGTGCTTGGCACTTTCTGGCCATAAAGTTAATTCTGTGTTTACTGAAACAGATGGACAGATAAGCTTCCAGCTGCAGAGCACTCATCTAGGGGAAAAGATGAAAGGGATGCAAATTCATACACAGATCAAATAAGACTACAGAAGATTTCTAATCATAGAATCCTTTGGATTGCAAGGTAGATCTCACGGGTCTGTTCCCACACAGAAGAACAATTGATTTGAAGCTTTAATATTATCCTTGTATATAGATATTTTCCTGAAAAATCTTCATTAGGATTTTCATAATAAGGGCAAATATTGGTGCTAACTAGTTTTTCAAGCGATTCTGCACTAAAAGAGGTTGAACTAGGACAGACTTTATGTTGTCCATAAGGCTTCTGTCCATCATGTTTTCTTCCTAACACACACAGCTCTGATTTAAGTAGGGGACTACAGAGCTGAGACAGCATCATGCAACATGTGAACATCTGCTGTACTGCTGCTTACAGATGGGACAGTAACCTCTGTACAGTCTATCCTCTCAGGTAAACCTGTGCCTGGCAAAATCCAACACTGGATGCTTCAAAGGAAGGGGATATTCATTCACTCACTGAGCCATGAACAGTGCATCTTTGGGTTTCTATTCTGACCCTCATATTTCCCTAGTCCCGCCTTTGTGGTAATGGCAGAGCCTCAGCTTTGTAAGTCTCACTGGGCCGTACATGATGCAATGCAATAGTATTCACATTTATGATGTGTTTATTTGTAATAGTGTGGCATCAAGATACAAAGACATAACACTGGTTTGTTACCCTGACATGAACGTCTCAGAATGGAGATGGCATTTTGTCACTCAAGGTGGACAAAACCAGATGAACAATGAGGTCTGCATTGCCTGCTTTATTCTGTGCTGCAGCTCCTTTATTGATCTCCCTATAAAATACCATTGCCTTTGTTCATGAGATTTATGCGCATAAAAGGAAGCACCTGCTGTCCTCTCTCACCATTTGAAAGCAGCTCTTTAATGCAATACCACTCTTTCCATCGCCCTGACAAATTCATAGAGAAACTCTCTGCTGGCTCTCTTAGTGTTCCATTATGAGGCTCACAGAGAATCTGTTAATAGGACAAATTCAAAACTAAACAAACAAATCAATAAGAAAGAGTTTTAATGCTTTCACAGTGAAGTGCAGGTCAGCTCTGTCAGAGAGATATGTAAAACTGGCATGTATTGACTTGCTGGATTGGTGCATATTTGGTCACATCAACACCTAGTAGAAATCCCTTGGGTTTTGAGGTTTTTTTCTGAACTCTAATGAATACAAATGCTTATATTTGGAACATGGAGTGACACTCAGACAGTTGCATTTGTGTGATTACAACTGTTAAAGAATTTAGCTCATTTTTAAAGATGAGGGATATTTTAGAACATATCAGCTCAATCCAGACCATGTGTTGCCAAATCTAGCACTGTGATAGAAATATTGTATCTATATGTACAGGCATATGCATCCACTGGGGCTTCGTGATTATAGGAGAGTATCAGAGTCCTCCGCCTCTGCCTCCGCATTTCCAATTCCACCAGGAAAATTCAGTTTATCTGAGCTAGAAAACAGTTCTAGTAGAGTGAAGTTTGCTGGTTTTCCATTCAATTTGGAGCTCTCTTCAGACTGACTCTGTAGCTTTACTCCCTTGGCCTGAGATGGCATATTTTTAAAAAGAATTTTGCATGTGTTAAAAATATGGCTTCTTCATTGTAACAGTTCTAGGCAGCATGTGAGGTTTGAGAGGAACAGACCATTCCTCCTGCCTGTCTCTCATTTCAGGTTGTCTGTGGTAAGAATTGATTGAACTGAAGAGTGTGATGCCTGAGATGGGAGCACCAATAAATTGCTTGTATGCAATGTGTTAACAGGTTTAGAATGTAAAATCTGCATATGGCCAGTACTTTTCATCCTGTTTAAATTCAAGTGTGTATAAAAATGTGAAGCAACTCACTAGTTTTAAATCACTCTGCATGGTCAAGGCCTTAAATACCAGTTGGTCCAAAACAGAAAGCCCGGCACAGTGATTTATGATACATAGGGGAATAAAGATTTCTTTCTTTCTTATGCTTCAATTTTTACAGGGAATAAAGTTGCACAATTGAGTCTGGGTGGCTTAAACACAGTGCAGTACAACAGAGCGTTCCTCCTCATTATTGCTGTTTTAGCTTCATCCAAGGCTAATAGTAATTAAGTGTGTTATTGTATTATGGCTGTTTGGTACCATCTGAAATTATTTTTATGGGCACTCACATCTCTTAAAATGAAGCAAAACTGTACCTTACTTACCAGGTTCAGCTTTTGAGTCAAGGACTGAATGTACACAGAGACTGAATTTCCTTCTTGTGTTTCAAGTAAGACCTGACGCGCACTGGAGGTGATGGTGTGTGAAGGAATCCTGTTTTGCTGCTGACAAAACTTAAAGGCTTTCTACTTAAATGTTGGTAATGTTCGTTTTGGTTTTTTTAATACAGAAACCCAATTTCAGAAGACATTTGTTTGGTTTGTACAGTCCTTGGATTCCTGTAATGATGACAGTAAATGGTTCATGAAATAAAGGGACTGTTACACATCTGTAGGTGATGGAGTTAGGGGAGCTTTTGGGCTCCTTTTGTAGCTGAACAGGTTGTTTCATCTTAGTGCAGCCCATGATCATAACCCATGGACACACTTGCTCATGAGACTTTCCCTCTCATTGTTTTTTCACACATTCTGTCTCATTTATAGGGAAATGTTCAGACTTGTTTGAAAATCAAATGAACATGACATAGAACATGAATCTGTGTTTCCCTATCTGAATGTTCATGACTTGAATACTTCTTCTTAAATTGTGCCAAGAAGAGTGCAGCCAGAGTCTGCTGAGTAAAACTGCGTGAACAATGCTTCTATCAGCCCCTTGAAGCAGATAAATCCATGAATAATTCAGCACAGGAGAGTGCCTGGCTCTTCTCTGGTAGTTTCACAATAGGTCGCAAGTGACTAAGCTCAGAAGAAGATGTGTCCTCAGTATAATTAGTCTTCCTTTAACACTACTGAATTAGCACTTCTGTTTTATTGTACCCTGAAGCTAAAATGGTTATTAGGTTATAGAACAAGCAAATCATTGCTAAATGCCTTGGGCAGATTACTCAATAGCTTCTCAGTATCACTTTATTAACTACATTTTACGTCATCAGAAAAGCTTAAGCTGGGAAAATTGGTAAAAAGACAAATGTTACCTTAAAAATAAAAAAGAAGGCTGCAGAGTTAAGAAAAAAAAGTAGCGTTAAGCAGTTGTCTAAGTTTCAGACTTGTGTGTATGGACATGTACATTATGTGGCATAAGCATAACGCATCAGCCATTGTTCCTATATCATAGCTGTTCAAACTGTTTTTGTAAGATTGCTTTTTTATTATGAGATGATAAAAAAAGATACAATTTGAACATTTAGCTTGAATATAATTTGAAAAATTGTAAAAAAATCCGAGGCTCAGTGTTGCTCCAAAAAAGTCCTTTCAATTGCGCTAAGCTTATTCTGTACAGAAACCCAAGGTGAGGGCAACCGAGGGACTATTTTCCTGGACCAATTTCACAGCTAAATTACCCTCTCTAACCTTGCTTAGAAATTTTAGAAGGAGCTCTTGCTGCTTGATTAGTTCTTCCTGATCCTACCTTCCAGGTACAGAGCCCTGAACAGAGGTGCCTTGGCTGGAATCACTACATGCAGACTTTTAGGAGCCTTCCAGGAGCTCCATGATAAGAAGCCTTATGATGCTATCCCAGAGTATTATTTTACAGGTGGGTTTTACTGATCTGGTTTACAGTGCAAGCACCCCAGCAGGTGTGTCAGGGTAACTGAGTGGCCCAATGGGATGTCAGGGTAAGGAGGAGAATGAGCACCAGTTCTTAGAAGTGAAATTGCAGCCAAAGCTATTGCATTGGGAAATTAGAGTCTATGTCACTTTGGCACAGAGCCTTTTGGCCTGAACACTTACAGGTACCTCTCCTGGGCATTTAAGCCTGCCCTCAAGCTCCTCTGAGCCACTGCTACCTCACATTTCCTCTGCTGTCTCCTTCCTCTTCCACCAGTTGGAAGGGGGTGAGCAGAGTCCTGACGTGAAGGATGGAGGTGGGATAGGCTGGCCCAAGTGCAAAAGTGGAGGGACAGTGCCTGAAGGCAGCCCGGCACCAGCCTGTCACACCCGCAGTCCATCTGTTTGGATGACTGCAGTAGCAGCTGCAATGGCAGCTGTCTGAGTTTTGGGGTTTATTTGCCTATCTACCTGATGCTTTGTCTTTGGTAGCCCTGCACATGTAACACTATATTTGCAATCTTTCCTGCCAATCAGAATTAAGAAGTGCTAAAAACTGATGGATGTGGGTGAAATTCTCTGTTCATTTTTAGAATCATCAAGGGTAAGCAACCCCACTTTTGTTGAAGTTTGTACCACACCTCTGTGAAGGTACATGGATGTATTTAACATGTATGCATTTTTATATAAATTGTGTACACAAATACAAATCACATAAAAAAGACACGGAGATGTATCTTAAGTCACGAGACAAGGATTCAGCAGAAAGTCAGTTCCTACAATCATGTTATTTTATGTTGGAAATAAATAATGGTTAAGCTTTTAGAGATACCTAAGTAACTTCTCAATACTTGAGGGTTCAGAAAGAGGATAGGGCCAACAAGGCAGGTTTCATTCTGCGTTTCCCAACCCTGTTGGGAAGAATCTCAGGACCAGAATTGCTAATAGCTGTATTGCACATTTTATGACATACAGCAATTAATTACCATAAAAAAGGAGTTATTTGGTGACATTTTAGAGCTCTAAATAGACACAGAAGTCTACCTAAAGTATCAAGAATCTCAGAATAAATGCACAGATTTTACACATTGGGGTGCTTTTTCATTTCCTATGGGGTTTTATTAACAGGCATTTGCTTTCAATTAAAGGGCCTGAGAAGAGCCTTGCACTTTCAGCTGCTGCTGAAATCAGTTAAGATCCAGGTAAAGAATGAGTAGCATAAAGCTGAACCAATAACAAGCTGGTAGGGGAACAATCAGG
Organism: Phoebastria nigripes; assembly: GCA_035582835.1. Lineage (NCBI taxonomy): Eukaryota > Metazoa > Chordata > Aves > Procellariiformes > Diomedeidae > Phoebastria > Phoebastria nigripes. The sequence goes on from JAYKAV010001400.1 coordinate 1,287,196, forward strand.
GAGAGCTTTATATGGATGCAAAAGTCAAATTCTCCACATTGCAGATAGCTCAGACCTTATACATACGACAAACACGTAAGCTACGGTGTATTTAAACAATGCCCTTGTTCCCCTGAAGCACTGCACATCCCATGGAACCAAGTCTTCAGCTGGGCTTAATCAGTATCACACAATTTTTGTTAGTGTGTCTAAAAAAGTTGTTAGTTTCCCTAACCACCCACCCCAAACACTATGTTCCAATGATGATAAAAAGGTAGTTTCAACCAATTCAAAATTCTGCTAATTGTTTCTGGAATATGTTTTATATGATGATCTTAAGGCTCTTTTCCAACCTAAATGATTCTAGGATTCTATGACTACAGTATAGTGATATTCTCTGAGGTGAAATTCATGGTATACTACTCTAAGGAGGCTAAAGTGCTGCTCATTCCTTGCATTTTAACTTTTTTTCAGTATGCAGAAACTTCTGTGTATAAGACAGGAAGAAATGAACCCATTTTGGATATTTGGTTGAAAGCTCAGCAGTGAAAGGTACTCTGCTAACCATGCCATCAGGCAGAGGTGATGGCAGTATTGCATTTACTCTCCCTGTGATAGCTGGAAGTTAATGACCTGCACAGATTTATGAATAGAGTTGTGTTAAGGTGATCTAGTCAGTCAAGCTCTGAAGGAGGGTAAGGTTGGGGGAGGGTTGTGTTTGGGTTTTGGGGTCTTCTTTAGTATACTATTCCACCGTATTCCATAGTTACGAAGTGAAGGGCAAAAGCTGCCTAGGGTGCTTTTTCTTAGCATGATGGCATTTTTGTTTGTGAGATCAGGTACCTAGAGCCTAGGAAAAATTAATAAAAAAACCCCAACATAAATACCAATTAAAGACATAAAGAGGAGTAATTTGAATGGGGCTGCTACGAAGCAAAATCTATCAAACAGCCAAATTTCAATATTCATTAGTTTCCATCACAGCAACAGAGCTGCTGTGGGAAAAGGTGAAAGGGTTACAGCTGTCGCCATGCCAGTGGCCTCCATGCTGAGACTCTCCAGCAGATCCCTGCCTTCCTACCAAAGGGCTGTTGGAAGGGGAAGGGCACTGGCCCCACTCTCTTAGGTTAGCCTGGGATTGAACAAAAGGTATTAAGAAAAAATAATCGGATGCAACTTAGGTGACATTAGGCAATGTAATTCCCAGTATTAATTGAGTTTCCATACTGTGCCCAATAAAGTTTTAGCAGATTGAAACATGGTAGCTTTGTGGACGCAGCAGGTTGCTTATTGGTATAGCACAACCATGTGCATATTATCTAATAGAAATGAGGGTGTAGCAGCACCACATTTATATTCCAGCTGATCTCTCTAGGGCTGCAAAACATTATGGCTGTGGACAGTAACTAAAGGTGATGACAAATAAGCCAGGAATAGATTCGGATGTAGCAAATGATAACAAATTAGACAGAATGCACATGCAATAATTTATTCCCCTCCTGAAGCATTCTGAAAGATGTGCAGATAAAATGTCAGGGTTAAATTAAAGCTTTAGTGATGGATATGGCTTAGAAACAAAAACTGCATTTTGGGTGGGTGTCCAGAAAACCATAATCTGACCCACTTAAAAAGTGGGTCTGAACGTGATTTCATATTGGGACCGATCTGGAGATATTTTTCTTATCACTTTTCTTAAACTTCCTGAACTGAACAAGGACATTGCAAACAGTGTAATATATTAAGAAAGATAAGTTGTACAGTATTAGTTGTAGGTTTCCATGGCAATAAAACACTGAAGCTCTGTGATTTACCAGCACTGCAGCTGACAATAATGCGACAAAGAGAAACCTGTCTTTCTCATTGCTCATGTAAGAAAAACAATTTTGAGAACTCTGTGCTAATCATATGCAGTGCAAGTTTTTCTTTACAGGTTGCAATAAATTTTCTGCAAAGGTTATACACTTCTGGATACCATCCAGGATGGCATGTTTTCAAGATTTTCTTAGAATCCTTGAGAAGTGCTCATATTAATGTGAACGGCCAAGCCTTTATGACCTATACCAGATTTTAAAGCATGTGATAACTATTTACCCAGTGGTAACATAAGGTTTGCTAGGGCAGAAATTCCAGTTTCCATTTACAATCAGAGCTTTGTGAGGAACATATATATCTAAAAGTTCATTATTTGTTTATTGATTAGGATTACGGTTGAATTGAGTATTTTACGTGGTGGTTAGTGAAGATAGAAAAGAAGATGGAAGAAAGAGAGGAAAAAGATTCAATTTGGATATACTTCTAAGGTCTAGATGAAGTTCAATGAAGTTTTGGTGCTTTTTGAAGAGATTTGAAAGCCAGGAAACATAGCTGATGTAGAACAGCAAAATAAGGGCTTTTCCACAGTTAGAGCTGTAAGGTGTAAGAAGATGAGCAATTTGTCTTTCAGAATTTTTACTACTTTGACCTTGTAGTGAAATTAATCTTCCTTGTGAGCTATCTTGAAATTCCTGGATTTGGCAAAACCACAAAACCATTCTTTCTTGCTGTGATTTCACATTGCTCGTTCTTCTCTTCAGCAAAAAATCAACTGAGCAAAACAGATTGAATATAGAAAAAGAATAAAACTAGGTGATGCTTAACCAGCCACTTACTTAACTATCATATTCTGAGTGAAAATTCTGCTTGGTTGACTGGGTTTTAAGTTCCGCATGTTTCATATTTTCTGATCTCTCCCTATACCACAGCAGTGGTATTATTTATTTATATTATTTATAGAAGAAATATTTGCATCTTGAATTCAATTTTGTTGCCTTTAAGAAAAAAGTCTGTCTCAGCAGGTGCATTGGACGGTTATTACAAAACACAAAATAACAACTATCAAACTATTATTTTTTTGCTGTAAAGTACCCTGATTTCTACAGATTAAAACTATGTAAAAGTGAATATTATTATTGTTGTTGACATTATTATTGTAATTATCATTTTTTCTAGGAAGTGATCTTACAGCTCTGGACAAGTCTTAAAACAACCATAATCCACCAAGCACTTAACAGTTGACCAGCTTACCACTGATGCTGAGCTCTGTTATTAGAAGTTTTTCATATGGGCTAAGACAGGTCTAATGGGCAAAAGGTCTAATGGGCAAAGGATCAAACTTACTCCTGAATTCACTGAAAGAGCTGCCAAAGCTGCCAATCCAAAGCAAGAAGCAATGGATCACTGGCTGTGAGTGTTGCCAGCATGATATTTCATTCTGAAGTAAAGGTTGTCAGCCTGTTAATCATGTTGATGACTTGTCTGTAGTCTTATTAGTGTTTGCTTAATATTGAAATATCAGGTTCCAGCCACTTCACTTGACTGATTTAAATGGCTGTGATAGGAAATACAATCTATTTACTATTGGATGACATTTTGAGCTTCCTGTTTCAGAGGGGAATATAATACTGAGGCTGCCACATAATCTGTAGCAACTGGGCACTGAGTTATTATGAGAACAAATTACAGTTATTAATGAATGGTTAACTTGAACTGCAACTAAAATTTAGAATGCCACTGTACCTTTCCATTTTTCTCATATGATTGAAATTATATTCATTCTTCAGCATCCTGCTCTAGTTTACTAGGGAGAACTAGAGAACTCTGCTCAAAACATTCATACATTTCCTGAAATGTGGTCATATGTATTTCTAGCTCTGGACTGTTAAAGTAGAATCCTTCCAAAATCATCCTTTTTTAAACAACATGAACATGAGGATACAATATTCAGATTCAGGCTGACATGCACAAAATGTTTTACTTAGATTTTATGCCGGAAAACTTGTCTGATATTTCTTGTAGAAAATTGCAGGTTTAGAAAATGGGATTTCCTAGAAAGGAAAATATTCTGCTCGAGATTCCACCACCTACCTCATGATGGCTACGTTACAGGCAACAGATTTTTTTTTATAGACAGTGTTTTATTAGAAGCTGCTTTAGAAAATGAACATTTTTTTCACATTGAATGGAATAGGTTTTCATTGATATAATTTCGTGAAACAGGGATATTTCTGCAAAACATGATTTTTTCTAGACAGAAAGTCTCTCTGGCTTACACCAGATTGTTTATGTTCTTGAATGACAAAGTAAAATGACATCTGGCAAGAATTTCAGAAAACTGGGCTGATCCTGTGCCTCAGAAACGTGTGATTTATGTCGGGAAGCGAAGAGTGAGGGGTCTGTGTGAGGTATGAGCTTTCAGATGAAATATAAAATGAAAGACCAGACTGCTTGCATTCATTAAAGAGCTCATGGTGCTTTTCACAGGACAGAAATTCTTTCTCCAAATTGTAGTGTAAGTCCGTTTCATCAAACACTGTGTCTTAATTATCAAATTACTGGAAGATGATCTAATTACCATCTGCTAATGTGCATGCCCTCCTACACTGACACAGTAGACACCATTTTCTGTTATAGGTTATTGCTAAGTGTTGTTAAACAGTCACCATGTTTCATTCCTATAAATACATAGTTTCCAAAATGTGTAAATTCTATTGGCATTCAATGAGAGACAAAACTGTTAAATAAGTCTAAGTTATGGAATTCTATTATTCTGATGGGAATAAAGCAGCAAAATATTTGTCAGTGGGCCAACAATTTACCACAATTACAATATGGATAATAAGAACATCCACAGGCGCATTCAATTGAATAAAAAAATTAAAAGCTATCTATGATCCACTCCAGCACATGAATCAACTACTAGCTGATGGAGTTAGGAAGAGAATTTCTTCAGAGGCATCTTATTTCAAAATTGTCCCACAGTTGTTAAGAACTAGACTTCTTACATTTTCCCTGTCATTAGTTTTCCAGGTTTATACCATCTTCCCTGTCTCCACTATAAAATTTTATTTGCCTCTTATGCAAATATGAATGTGTGAAGGGCACAGAGTTGCCCAGGGAAGGTGCACAGTGTTACTGAGACAAAGGCATTTTGTTATTTTAAAGAATATTATTCTGATGGGAAAAAAGCAGCAAAATATTTGTCAGTAGGCCAAGAATTTTCCATGATTAAAATACGGTTTATGAGAACAAATGGCTTATAAGGCCATTGAAAAGATTTCTTCAAGCAGCTGAATGCTGAGTATGGCACTGAACCCATGTGCTTGGCAAAATAGCTTTCACCGTGGTATGCTTTATACTTATGTATACTTATGTATTTTGGATGAAAGGACTTTAAAATCCTTAAAGTTCTGTTCCTGCATCCACGAAAGTCAATAATGAATTTCCATTAGTTTCAGTTGCATAGAAACAGGCTCTGACTGGTTAAATCTTGTAACTTCCCATCAAAATACAGGCATGTCTTTATCAGTAAGGCTGCTTTTCACAGTGGGACAAGATTGAACAGCAAAATGTCAAGCAAGGAGAGTGGGGACAGAGATGTAAACAAACCCAAGGACTCTTAGCTCTTTCTCTCAGCTCTAAGCATTAGGCTGCACAGTCCATAAGTTTTCGGTTTTTTGTAGACTCAAAGCACTTTGAAACTCTCAGACACAGGTGGTGCCCAGGGCTGCTTAGGCTGAGATTGTGGTATGTTCCAGGTAACACCTGGGTTCGTTGGAGCACATTTATTTTTGCTGTGTAAAAGAGCTAAATTTGTTTACTCAACAAACAGATTTACTAGAAAATATATTAGACATGGCTTTCACTCCTAATCAACGACATGACAGCTTCTTAAGCAGACTCCTGTTCACCTATTTGCCTTTCTGTTTGAAGGAACTTGCCAATCACTATTAAGGTTTCTTAATGAGTTTAGCCTGAAAAATCAGCTACTCTGCTGCAGATGCCCATCCATCAATTTGCTTCTGCACTTTCCATCAGGAACTTTGACTGTATGGTTATTTATCTGTTAGGGCAGTAAAACTGTCCCAACTTCTCATATATTCTGCTGGGCTTTTAAGAGAGCATCATTTAGAATTATAGAGCTATAAAGCCCTCTTCCTTCATTATTTGATAAGCAGACCCTAAATTGATGTTATATATTCTTTCTTGTTTGTAGATCTCGAACAAGTTCTCGCTGTTATACCCATCTATGCATGTTGTTCTGGCCTATGTTAATAAAACCTTACCATAGAGACAGACGCCTTATTCAGAAAACTAATTTATTTCAGTGACTAAAGACAAAGTAAGATTACAACCTATACTTAACACTGGAGAATCTGTATAGGCATGGAATGAAGTGACAATATGTAATGAACGTGAAAAAATGTGAAATGTGAAAAATGTGAACAAAGTTTCAACTGGAATGAGCTCTTAAGTAGACACCAGGGAATTCAGTACTCAGCCAAGGTTTTTCTGTGTTTAAGGCATTTATAACATCTTTCCTATGTGAATTCCCTGGTGCTCAATGAGGACTAAAGTTTTCCCCTCTCAAATGTCACTAACAGTGTTTCTTTAAGCTACCTCAGTAATTATTTTCATGAAATTTAGAAAAATCTAAATCTTTGATAATTCTACTTCTCTGTCAGCTTTATTGAAATAGAATAATGGGCAAAAAAGTGTAGAGCAAAGTTGCACAGTGTCCTTAGAAAGCAGTCTAAAAAGAAATGAAAATTATATACAGAACTTCATTTTTACAGAACTATTTTTACTTGCATTCCCTATGGCTAATTTGTAAAGATGTGGAATCAGTCAATTAGTTTCTGTAGACCTCAGTTAAGTATATCATATATATGATTCTGGTCTAAGTGCAGTTCAGGTTTTTGTAGACCTGTCACTGTGCATCCAAAACACAAATCTCCTTCCTGTGAGGAATACATAAGCTGAAGGAAAGATGCAGTTGTGCTGTGTAATTATGGTGTATTGCAGACATGACCCTAGAGTGAGGTAATTCATAATCACCTAAAAGATGGACTCCACTCCTCAACATCCAAATGCATATACAAAGGGTGGGGAAAAGGGCATAAAAAAATATTAGAAACACAAAAATCTCCCCACTAAGGAGACATGGGGCCTATTCAACACTTACAGAAAAGAAAAGGAAAAGAATCATAGAAAATGATGAAAGCAGATGATAGTCAGTCAGATAATCCTCCCTGCTTTTTTCTCATGAAGAAAAACAAATGGAAACTAGTGAACATTATTACACAAATAGATGGGAAGAAATGCTTTTTAAGATGAAGAATAATTGTTGGTACCATTAGACATGATTGAGATGAAGCTTAAAGGAGGATTCAGAAATGGAGTAGACGTTTATATGAATAATAAACACACAATCTGAAGTTACAGTAGCCAGGGCTTATTAGGTTCTTGTAATTCAATGTCATGCATCTACCACACATGTTAAAATTAAACTTAGATCTACATCATACTATATACAGTAACAAAACAACACTCAAATGTCACTTAGAATCCTTCACTTAATGGACCTTAGAAGGCTTAAAAAGAATTATAAATGATAAACCTACAGAAAAAAATGTCACAGGCAACAAGAAGATTTGGGACAACCAGCCTGTACCAGTATCAAAGCCAAGTAAAAATTTCTGCAATTGCCTCATGTCCATGAATGCAGTGTCAAAATTAGAGGTCTGTTTCATGTCCTGAGTAGATTAAAGGTTGAAGAGACTAAAGAAAGTCACACTACATTTAACCACACAGTTCTTTTCAGGAGAGAATACCTTCCTAGAGAAATGATTTGCTTGGTAATTAACAGAGTATTTTGCTATAAAATGGAAAGTTTATGCTGTAAGGCATTGCTTCCTAGGGGTACATTTTACCCTGGCTCCCCACTGAAATGGTGGCATTTTCTGAAGGAGACCATTCCAAGGTTGCCAAATTCTTTCACTGCAGTACACAGACCCAATGCAGCACCTCTACTTGCATATCTCATCAACAAGATATTCAACCTGAAAAATGTATCCTGGAACATGAATACATTCACAATGTATTTGTGAAGGATGGGAAAGTGGGGGGAGAAGAGGAAGGGGGAGAGAGTGTGTGTGTGTGTGTGTCCACTCATGCCATAGGGTAAGCCTCCCGCAAAGTGTGAAGAGCTACTTGCAGGTCACATAAGCTAGAAGGAGGCGTACAATTTTTCTGGAAAAAAAGAGGGAAAGAGGGGAGAAAATGGCAAAACGGACTAGACAGCTGGTCCCTACTTCATTTTTGGACCAGGTATAGTTTTGCTTTGTGTGACTACTATTATCTGCAGGCTTAGATAGAAGGACATGGGCAAAGGTCTGTTTTTTCCTGGCTCAGGGAAATAGTTACCATTTATAATCAGAGATGACTAACTAGACTATATGGACCCCATGACTCATTTGTAATTGCAGCTCCTTTGTGCAAATAGTACTTGAGATGCTTCTAAAATTGCCAGCTGAATTAATTTTCCCCAAAATCAAAACCATCCGGGGGGAATGAATCCAACTGGCATATCTCTACACACACCTCTGCACCTTGACAAGCACCACGGATGTGTTGTGTCTCTTACGGCCTTGCAATGGCAATGATGTAATTATTGGCAATTTCACTCTACATGTAAGTACTGTGGATGGGAATCAATTAAAATGCTATATTAGAGACAACAGAATGCTTACTTGGAATAATTTTTCGATTTACTAAATAGTATAACTAATGAAAGAAATTGCTTCTACCAGCTTTCACAATAGTTTAAAACTTATTGAGCACAACCAGACAAGTGTTTAGCTATCTGGAGGAGAAAGCTTGAGCAATGGGCTGGAAAAGCAAGGTCTTTTAAAATATGCCCATTTTTAAGATTTAGTTTCAGACTGTTCTTTCCCCCCTCCCTGTCAAGTAATTAAAGTTCTTGACTTGTTTCAAAATGGCTCAGATTAAATTTCATTTTGTTAAGCACCTCAATTTTTCAGCTAGGAAAAAAAAGACCATTAGGAATTTGCATTATCCATTACAGCCTCCTTCACGATCTGAAATTTATATGGGAAATGCTAATTGGATGTTCATCATCATAAAGATAATGATTTCTGTAGTCTTCGCAGTGATAATTAAGATGAAAGATGAAAATGATGCAGGGCGAACATTGTATTCTTTATTTGCTGTGAATGGAGAATGGAAAATTAATTCTGTCCTTGTCTGCAGGGTAGGGGTGCCAGGCAGGGATAGAGGGGGACATGTACAAGAAATTGTTTTGTCTAAGACATCTGAATTTGCTTAGGGGAGAGATGGTCCTGCTGATTTTACTCCAACACCCAGATGAAGAAGGCTGATATTGTGTGAAACCTCCTCCTACTATTGGGAGCTGTCCTGAAGACAGATGTGGCTAATGAGATTTCATTCGCTATGCTTCAGTGCACTGTGGGTAGGGGCTTCCCCTCTATTGCTTTCTAAACAATGTGTGTTCCCAGTTCCTTAAGGGAAAGAGGCGACTTCCATGGTGCGGAGTTGTAAGTGCGTGCAGTGACAGAGGCAGACTGCATGAGTTAACTGGTCAGAATAGTCATTGTCATATCTACGTGCATCTGCTCTTGAGACTAAAACCAAAACAAAACAAAGCTTTGTGAAATAGAAAGAGTTTTACACAAAAATCTTTCTTTTACATTTGTTCAACTCTGCTGTGTTCTCCAAAAGAGGTTTGGTGACTCTGTAGGGCAGTAGATAGAGCACCAAAAGCAGTCACACTGAATCCAAGATTGAGGTGGTTGATACTGTTATTTTTTCTGAAACTGGAATGAGCTTGAACTGTTAGCCTGAAGTCTTTGCTGCACCCACACAGGACCCAAGAAAATCAAACATCTCTGATTATTGGTTCAGAATAGCAGTGTGACTGAAGACAGGCATCCCTTACCAGGGACTTGCCTGATACAAATTTGTCACATGAGCTTTTCCTTTTTAAAATATTATTTTCTTGGGAACACTGCTTGACTGTTTTATAGTTATGGAACTAAGTTTTGAACCATTCTGAGTGTGGACCAAAACCACTTCAGCTGCACCTGAACCCAGAACTGAACTGGACGCCTGCATGCTGCACTCCCCAGGGCGCACTGCCAGGAGCCAGGATTGCCGGACGTCTGATCTCGCTTACTGAAAACACTCCAGATTACTAGCCACACTGCAGCAGTACCTGAAGGCTCTGATTGCAGTAGGCTACACAGACGCACCCAAGAAGACACAGTCTTTGTTCTGAAAAGTTTGCCTGTTAACATCTGGCAAGGTGCAATGAATAAATACCAAATGGTAGAAGAGTGAAGGACAAAAAAGGCAGCAGTAATATGATCAGACAGTTAGAGGCCCATGATGTGCAGAACTTAAGTGCTTTTGAGCAAGAATGAAGAGAATTCTCCTATAAATTAAAGTCAATATCTGCAGAACGTGCATTTAGAGAAAGTGCAGAACCATGCATTTGGTTTGGTCAGTCTTTCTATGATAAGCCTTTAAATTAAAAAAGTTGCATAAATCACCTCTAATAATGAAGACATGAGCACAAATACCAGCACAGATTAATGCAGAATGAGTAGTGAGGTTATGAGGGCTTTAATTCCCATCTGCATATTAGCACCCACTGATGTGGTAAACAATCCCATACAGTGAGTTGTGGTCACAGCCGCTTGGCTGCATCTGTACCTGAGACATGCAGAGGGAAAAGGGATTCCTTTTTCTAACAGTCGTGAGGCAAATAAGCAAACTTTATGGGCTCAAAGCAGCAGGAGAGTTCTCTTGCTGAGGGCCTTGCTGACAAAACTGTTTACACAGTGCTAAGGTGACCCAATGGCATCCTGAGACCACTCAGGACACTGAATTTGGTAATACTTCTGAAAATTGGGAAACAAAGAGTTAAGCACTTTCTCTCAATCCATTGAATGTCAGAAATACAGCTGTAATGTATATGTCCAGGCAGCTTTAACTTGCTTCCTTGGAGCAGGCAGTAACAGCCGACAGGAATTATCTCTGTTCATTGTACCAGGTGTAGACATACTCCTTGCCACAGTGAACAGCTGGAGCCTCCTGGGCAGACTGTGCTTTATTATGGGGAATCCTGGACCTCTACTAGGAGAGGGCGTGAGCTCCTGCTGATAGCCATTTCTGTGATCAAAGGAAAAAAATGCATGTACTTTGATTTCAGTTCTATATCAATAGTGGGACATAGAGATCTCCTTGCTGCAAGGACTGTCAGCTTTTAATGATGAGCAAGAGAGAGGGTCATGTTAGCTGGCATCATATACATATATGTGAAAGGTTGTAAAAAGAGGTGAAAGGGCTGTTGCATTTGGCAGGTGTGATATCTTTTCTGGTTTTGAGTGTAGGGCTGGTGGAGATGATTGCTATTCTGTAAGTTCAAGGCTAGAGTGCAAGCCTGCACAGTATTCATGAATTGCTGAATGGGAAGAAGAAGGTTGAGTCAAGGTGGTACGGACATTTAACTTTTCCCTTCCTGTTTTTCAGAAATCTGCATTTTACTTAGCTTTTGGGGAGACTGCAGGATGCTGCAGGTTAGCTTCAGTTTTTGCCTTTTTGCAGGTCTCTTTCCTCAATGCAAAAAGAAATGTTATTTTTAGGAATTCATTATTGTTCAGTATTTTCTGGTTCTCAGTGGTTTAATGCAGTTACTTTCAGTACTTGCTCAGAGCTAGATTAACATATGCAGAAAGGACAGAACATAACCCTGTTAATCCATCTCCTCTACCCCTAAATGGCAAGGATTAATGGCTTCTAGGGTCCTCCATGGGCTTCTGCTCCTGCAGAGAGGGGTCTCAAGAGCAGAGAAGAGCAGTCAGGTACTCAGAACCACCCAGAGGAGCCATTAATTGGTTCAGGCTGGTGGGCACTGCGTAGTGTTGGGCTGAGAGCACTGCACTGCAGGCCCCTGAGAAGGTGGCAATCTGGGAGTAGGTAACAAGGCTGGACCCATCAGGTGCCCTCACAAATCAGTTGGTCCTGTTGTCACTGAGGGCTCACGTGAACCAGCTCCGGGAAGAGCTGGAGTGACAATGTCTGGTCTGACAGGGGTTGCTCCAGCTGGTGGCTGCCCACCAGTAGGATGAATGATATTTGGCAAATAGAGACCTGTTATTCACTCCTAGTTTTGGAGAGTGAGATCTACAGATACTGATACTGTTCAGTACTTCATAAAAACCTTTTATGCATGCCCATAAACATGAATTGCAAGATGAACAATTACATGTACAGAAAGAGGGACTACTGAATTTGGCTAAAAGCATGTTGTGTTTACGTTGGCAGACACAGTTATAAGGAGGAGACTGTACCTTGTACCTTTCTGAATGGAAAAATCCCTTGGAAGAGGCAATTCAATTAGTGCTCCATTTTGTTTTTATAGTTACCATATTTAAGCCATTTCAGTAGCATCCTACAGGTTTATGAGGCCATAATCTGGTTCCCAAAAGGAAGAACTGTGAGGACAAGTAAGACAGTGAAATGGGAGCACTGTTCCTGCTGTGAAAAACTTCACATGGGGCTGTGCAAATAATTGGCTTCTTGGTTTGCTTGCTGAACCGGGGACAAAAAAAAGGCAGGCCAGCAGCAGTGAGAAAATAAAAGCAATTCACTTGCTTGTTGATCCAACTGGATCAACACAGAGTGAGGGAACAGGGGAATATCATTTCTTAGGTGAGTGTCCTCAAATGAGGTAAAAAAAAAAAAATCCTTCTTTTGGAGATATTCCGCACTCTAGAAAAGATTTGACTAGACACTGAGTCAAGGTGTCGTGGTTTAACCCCAGCCAGCAACTAAGCACCACACAGCCGCTCGCTCACTCCCCCCACGGTGGGATGGGGGAGAGAATTGGAAGGGTGAAAGTGACAAAACTCATGGGTTGAGATAAAGACAGTTTAATAGGGAAAGCAAAAGCCGTGCACGCAAGCAAAGCAAAACAAGGAATTCATTCACTACTTCCCATCGGCAGGCAGGTGTTCAGCCA